>OX377619.1:27932140-28364129 GCA_947397865.1 Polietes domitor | reverse complement strand
CTACTCCGACACTTTGACTTGGTGGGACTCACTTTGCTTGCGAGACCATGGCTTTATTTGCGAAATGAATGCAGTTGTGAAAGAAAAAACCAAAGAGTTGGACTCATTAAGAGATTCCTTCGACAGAAAAGCGACACAATTAATGGAGAAAACAAAGGAGTTGAACACAATGAAGCAGTCCTCGGAACTGCTCGAGCAAAAATACAAGGCAATACAAACGCAAGAAATGCAATTCAATCAAAGTTTGAAGGAGAAGACAGCGGAGCTGGAGGGCTTAAAGAGAGCACACGAAATACAATTGAAACAGAAACAAGAAGAGTTGGATGTGTGTGTGAAGCAGGCCAGCGAAATACATGGAGAGGGAGTTTTATTGAAGAACTCCTGCGGAGACAGTCTCAAAAGTGAGCCGTTGAATGCCTTGCGACAATCCATCGAAATGTTAACGAATCAGTTGTACAGCGAAAAGAATCAACTTCTCGCTGCTTTAATCAAATCGTACGAGGTCCAGTCCAATCGAACTCTGGCCAATAAATATATAAATATAATAAATTCAAGTGGAAAATAATTCTAAAATAAATAATAGAATAAAAGTTTGCAAAGAAAATACATAAATTTTAAAGGTTTTATATCTAATCAGGCAGCTTACATTAGGTTAGGTTGTGTTAGCATTGGTAGTGGCACATAAATCATAAATCGGATTTTATGCTCCTCATCGGCGCACAGTGGATCAGAATCAAAATCCATCGGCCAACATGTAATAACATCTAAATCTAGTAGAGATTTTTGAGTTCTGTAAATTATAGTAGATCGCGTTTTGGAACTAAAAATCTGACTTTTTGCACCAAATGTATCCTATCTTCCAAGGGAACAATTTCGTGTGGACAAAAGTTATCCTGAACAAAAACGGGGAACCCTTTAACCTTTCCAAATATGTATATACATATTTCGTTAAAGAATTTTGAAGGAACAAAGTTGTATTGCTCCGAAGTCAGACATTCGTACAAATAGGACATTTTAAAAATATTTATAACAAACAAACTATATTTGGCACAAACATAGTTTTGTCATCATAATAAAGCTAAGAAAACACAATTTCTAATAATTTGAGTGCAAAATATCTTAAAATTTGTGAGAAACAGTTCGACAAAGTCAAAAAAAGTTACGTTTTTTTTTCAATTTTCAAAATCTGAAAAAAGTGAAAATCTGTAATACAAAAAAAAATAATTTTTATACCATCCACCTCAAGGTTGGAGGTATACTAACTTTGTCATTCCGGTTGTAACACCTTGAAATATCGACCTAAGATGATTGATCGTCAAAAAAACGATCAAGTCATGTCCGTCCGTCTGTCAATCTGCTGAAAGCACACTAGCATCTAAACAAAAGAAGCTAGGACGTCCACATTTTCCATAAATCGGTTTGGATTGAATCTGGGCGAAATAGGCCCAAAGGAAAATTTTTTCCCTCACAAGGACTAAAAATAATTTTTTAATATTTTAATAATATTATTAATATTTTAGATTATTAAGGAATATTTGTATATAATCCACGAGAGTATTATGGCTTTGTGTATTTGTTTGTAACAGCAAAAAGGAAGCGGGATAGACCCATTGTTAAGTATACCGATCGACTTAGAATCACTTGTTGAATCGATTTAGCAATGTCCGTCCGTCTGTCTGTCCGTCCGTCTGTCAGTCCATCTATTCTTGTAATCACGATACAGGTCGTAATTGTAGACAGAACCAAATGAAACTTTGCACAACAAAGTTTCTTTGGTACAACGACGAACGCTATTTAATTTGAAGAAAATCGGTTCCGATTTAGATATAGCCCCCATACGACTTTCACTCCCGTATTTATTCAACGGATTTTCTTCAAATTTGGCAAAGTATCTTAAATATCCACTAGAAACATCCATGGTGAAAATGGGTCAGATCGGTTCAGATTTAGATATAGCCCCCCATACGAATTTCACTCCCGATTTGACTCTTTTCACGCTAGATACCACATATTTTATCGGATTGTCTTCAAAATTGGCAAAACATCTTATAATTCATTTAGAAACACCTGTGGTAAAAATGTGTTAGATCGCTTCAGATTTATATATAGCTCCCATACAAATTTTGCTCCCAATTTGACTTTTTCCACTCTAGAAATCACATATTTTATCAGATTGTTTTCAAATTTGGCAAAACATCTTATATTTAAACTAGGAACATCCATGGTGAAAATGGGTCACATTTATATATAGCTCCCATAGAAATTTTACTCCCGGCTTGACATTTTTCGACGTATTTTCAGAGAATTTCTTTAAATTGAGCATAACACGTTATACTTGAATTGGAAGAACCTATTGTCTAAGTGAGTAACATCATTCCATGTTTGGATATAGCCCCGTTACAAATATTCTTCTCGATTTGACAAATTGGGTCGGGTCGTAGTATGATTAGGAAGCATACAAAAGTCCTTCAAAAAAATCCTGAATTGTATTCGAATTGAAAGTGGAGTGTATCATAGAGTCGGCCCCGCCCGACTTTAGCCTTTCCTTACTGGTTTTTCTTTTACGGCAAAAATTTGTTGAATCATGAAGTTAGGTTATTTTGCACTATGTACGTGAGATAATGGATTTTCAAAATATGTACTTTTGGAATTAAAATAGAATGGAAATACAACAAACTGTAGCACCCACTATCTACCAATGTTAAAGGTATTTAAGCTCTTTGAGAATATGTATAAATAAAAGAATATTTATTTTTTGAATTGACTTAAAGTATTATTTCGACTTGTAAACGTATTGGACGCCTTGCCTTATATGCGTGGTTTGAAATAATAAAAATATTATATTTGTTTATAAACTTATATTTTTTTAATATTTGTATTTGTTTTGTTTTGGCTATATTCAAAAAACATATATTTTCCTGTAATATTGCTGCACTTCTACGAAAATCGACATCTTCTGTGGAATGCAATCCATGGTGGAGGGTATACAAAGTTCGGCCGGACGAGCTTAACGCCGTTTTTACTTGGTTTTCTTCACATTATGAACAAATGCGCAAAAATATGTTAAAAAAAACAAAAAGAAAAACAAGTAAAAGCGGCGCTAAGTTCGGCCGGGCCGAACTTTATATACCCTCCACCATGGATTGCATTCCACAGAGGTTGTCGGTTTTCGTAGAAGTGCAGTATTATTACAGGTAAATATAATTTTTTTAATATAGCCAGACCAAAACAAATACAAATATTGGAAAAAATAATTTTATAAATAAATATAATATTTTAATTATTTCAAATCAAAAAATAAATATTTTTATATTTATATTTTCAAAAAGCTTAAATACCATAAATATTGGTAGATAGTAGGTGCTACAGTTGGTTGTATTTCCATTCTATTTTAATTCCAAAAGTACAAATTTTGATAATCCATTATCTCACGTACATAGTGCAAAATAACCTAACTTCATGATTCAACCAATTTTTACCGTAAAAGAAAAGGTACGCATTTGGAAAAAAACTTTCTATTTTGCGTGTATATGCAGTCAGAGGAATGTATACACCGAATTCCATGATTCCATCTACGCCCGTTTGGTTGGTACCATTTTTAACCCCCTCGACATTTCTACACAATTAGAATTTCATCATTCTGTTCGTTTAGTTGATACTATTATATTATTATCCCTCTGTACCATTGTATCCCTTGAAAGTACGAATTTCGAAAAATCCGTCGATTTTCCGTGTCTACGCAATCAGAGGAAAGTATACTCCGAATTGCATGACTCTAGCTGCGGTCAATTGGTTGGTAATATTTGTATCCCCTTTTCCATTTTAACCCCAAAAAGTACGAATTTCGAAAAATTCGTCTATTTTCCGTGTCTACGTAGTCAAAGGAATGAATACTCCGAATTGCATGACTCTAGCTGCGGTCAATTTGTTGGTACTATTTGTATCCCCTTTTCCATTTTAACCCCAAAAAGTACGAATTTCGAAAAATTCGTCTATTTTCCGTGTCTACGTAGTCAAAGGAATGAATACTCCGAATTTCATGACTCTAGCTGCGGTAATGTGGTTGGTACTATTTTTATCCCCTTTTTTATATTTTGACCCCAAAGGGTACGAATTTTAAAAAATCCGTGTATTTTAGTAGTCTATGCAATCAGAGGAATGTATACACCGAATTTAATTATTCTAGGTACAGCCGTTTGTTTGGTACGATTTTTATCCCTCTATTCCCATTTTACCCATTAAAAGTACGAATTTGGACAAAATACTTTTATATTATGTATCTACTCAATTAGAGGAATGTACACACCGAATTTCGTGTTTCTAGCTGTTATCGTTTAATATGTACCATTTGTATCCCTTTTTTGCCCCATTTCACACCCTACAAATAAGAATCACTTTATGGTGCACTTTTTTGCTATAAGGCGAATGCTCATACCAAATATCAAGCAAATATAAAGATACATATTCAAAACACATGCTTAAATACGCTAAAATATTTTTCCCTTTGGGCCTATTTCGCCCCATTTAAATCCCAACCGATCTACAACTATGGGACGCATTTATGGAAAATTTGAACGTTCTAGCTCCTTTCGTTTAGATGCTAGCGTGCTTTCAACAGACGGACAGACGGACGGACATGGCTAGATCGTCTTAGAATTTTATGACGATCAAGAATATATACTTTATATGGTCTCATGTCGATATTTCAAGGTGTTACAAACGGAATGACAAAGTTAGGTATAAGAAACAAGTAAGGAAAGACTAAAGTCGGGCGGGACCGACTATATGATACACTCCACTTTCTATCCGAAAACAATTCAACTCGGTAAAAAATTAAAAGCGGGAAGAATTTTTGTATGTTTCCTAATCATAGGCTAATATTACCTGGTCCAATTTGTCAAATCGGAAATATTTATATCGGTGCTATATCCAAACATGGAATATTGTGACTAACTTTCACAATAAGTTCATCCAGTGCAAATATAACGTGATAAGCTCATTTTGTGAAAATTCGTGCTTTCTGGTGCGGAAAAAGTCTATCCGAAATTTGATGGGAAATTTTTGGGGCGAAATTTGTATGGGACCTATATGTAAATCTGAACCGATGACCCATTTTCACCATGGGTGTTTCCAGTTGAAATGTGAGATATTTTGAAAGATTTGAAGAAGATCTGTTAAAATAAGTGGTTTATAGAGTGGAAAAAGTCAAATCGGGACCGAAATTTGTATGGGGGCTATATCTAAATCTTAACCGATTTAATCCATTTTCAACACACATGTTTCTATTTAGTAGAATTATAAGGTAATGCAAGTAAATTTGAAGCAAATCATGTGAAATATGTGGTCTCTAGAGCGGAAAAATTCAAATCGGGAGCGAAATTTGTATGGGACCTATATATAAATTTGAACCGATCTAACACATTTTTACCACAGGTGTTTCTAGTTGAAATATAAGATGTTTTGCCAATTTTGAAGAAAATATTTTGTAATATGTGGTATCTAGAGTGAAAAGAGTCAAGTATGGGGGCTATATCTAAATCTGAACCGATTTTCTTCAAATTAAATAGCGTTCGTCGTTGTAACGAAAAACTTCGTTGTGCAAAGTTTCATTTGGTTCTGTCTACAATTGCGGCCTGTACCGTGATTACAAGAATAGATGGAAAGACGGACGGACGACGCTAAATCGACTCAAAAAGTGATTCTAAGTCGATCGGTATAATTAACAATGGGTCTATCTCGTTTCCTTTTGGGTGTTACAATCAAATGCACAAAGACTTATAACTCTCGTGGAGTGTATAAATATTTATCGTGTCTATGCAGTCAGAGGAATGTATATTCCAAATCCCATCACTCTAGCTGCGGTCATTTGGTTGGTACTATTTTTAACCCTTTTCCATTTTATCCCCTAAAAGTACGAAGTTCGAAAAATCTCTTTATTTTATGAGGCTTCGCAATCAGAGGAATGTATACACCGAATTTCATTATTCTAGGCGTAGCCGTTTGGTTGGTACCATTTTTATTCCTCTTTTCCCATTTTACACCTTAAAACACGAATTAGAGGCTCTTCAAGTAGTGCTTTGCTACGCAGGGATATCACGTTGTCTAAACATATTGATCTGCCGGCGGAGGGTATATACCGCTAAACGATATTAATTGTCCGAAAATTGCAATTGGGGCATTCCACGACAAATCGGTCAGATCAGAAAAAACTATTTTTGATTTCCTCCATTTTTTTACATTTTTTAGTACCCACTAAAAAACACCCCCTGACATACTTTGAGTATTTTCTGATTACTCGTTAAAAATATATAGCTTTTTTAAACAACGTTAAATAGTAGTTCATTTTTCAGTCTTTTGCTCGTAACTTCGTCAATAATGGTCCGAATTGGATATTCTTTTTTTAGTATTTTATGTTTTTTTTAAATACTTTTCAGAAAATATATTGAAAGAAATATTCACAATGTTTTTGTATACAAATTTTGATTTTTTAAATGAAAACTTTATTTTTCAATTGTTTGTTATCTTCGATTTTCTTGAAATTTTCTTTATTTAAACATCTATATATTCTGTAAATTGTGAGGCTTGGTTGACAGTGGGCCTATAAAAATTACTATGTTTTTTAATTTTTCGAAAATTTGGAAAACCAAAAATAAATTTAAACTTTAATTTCCTAATTGTTTGTACTCTTCGATTTTCTCGAAAAGATTTTTATTCAAACATCTAGTTATTCTGTATATTTTGAGGCTTGGTTGAAAGTGGACGAATAAAAATTACTATGTTTTTTATTGTTTTGAAAATTTGGAAATTTAAAATTCTCATACAATACAATCTGTCCCCTAATGTTGACCTTAGTCAAATGACAAAATAAGAATTGGCAACACTGGTCGTAGCATCAGCGGAGAACATAGACTTTAAACGTCTGCGCTTAAAAGTACCTCTGTAAAACAGTTTGCATTAGATTCAGTTAACTCTTCGCAATGAGAACACTGCCCTATATACTATTGCTGCCTATTGTGGTCATTGGCGTGTTGGCGGGCCAATTATACGAAACATCCGAAGGCAATAAATTTTACGTAGAGACATTGTATAGGGTAAGAAAGCAAGGAAATTTCAAAATTTTACGACACGACGTGTAAAATGAATAATAATGGTTTTCATCATTGTAATTTTCATATCTTTCAAAAAAGACTTCAAAAATCCCCGAAAATCGGATTAAAGTGAAAATTAAAGTATGGAAAAGCTATGAAAACTGAAAACAATTAAGAAAAAATTTTGTGAATACCAAATTTCCCAAAGTCCTCGGAAATCAGATTAAACATGAAAATTAAATTAATGAAAAGGCTATGAAAACTGACAACTATATTTTAATAAATTCTCGGTGATTACGAAAAATTCGCGAAAATAAAAATTAAAGTATAAAAAAGCTTTGGAAACAACTTTTTAAAAAATTCTCGGTGATTACCAAATTTCCCAAAACTCCTGAAAATCTGATAAAAATTAAAACAACAATAAAGCTACGAAAACTGACAACTATTCTTTAAAAAATTCTCGATTATTACAAAATCGGATTAAAATGAAAATTAATGTGTGAAAAAGCAATAAAAACAGACAATTATTTAAAAAAAATCTACTTTCTCAAAATCTCCGGATTAAAAGTGAAAATTAACATATAAAAAACTATGAAAACAGGCAACTATGATTACATGTTTACAAATTTCGAAAAAAATGCAGATGGTTAACTCACAATATATGAGTCATTCCATGTAAAACTGGCCACAACAAATTTCACATTACTCCGATTGTTCTGAAAATCTCAGAAAATTGTACACGTGTCTTAGGCTACAAATCTTAAAATTTTATTTTTGATTGAAAAAATTGAAAATCGTAATGACATATATATATAAGTAAGGCGTCCGCTTTGCACCCAAAAAGTCTCGGGTTCGAATCGTGGCTCGGGACAATTTTTTTTTTGTTTTTTTATACCCTCCACCTAACTTTGTCATTCCGTTTGTAGCACCTTGAAATATCGACCTGAGACCCTATAAATTATATATATTCTAGATCGTCATAAAATTCTAAGACGATCTAGGCATGCCCGTCCCTTCGTCCATCTGTTGAAAGAACGCTAGCATCTAAAAAAAATGTACCTATCGAACGACAACAGCTAGAATCACGAAATTCGGTATGTATATTCCTCTGATTGCATAGACAAGTAAAATACACGGATTTTTCGAAATTCGTACTTTTTGGGGTCAAAATAGAAAAAGGGGATAAAAATAGTACCAACCAAATGACCGCAGCTAGAGTCATGAAATTCGGAGTATACTCTGACTGCGTAGACACGGAAAATAGACGAATTTTTCGAAATTCGTACTTTCAAGGGATACAATGGTACAGCGGGATAAAAAAAGTACCGACTAAACGACTACAGCTAGAATGATGAAATTCTAATTGCGTAGAAACGTCGACGGGGTAAAAGTGGTACCAACCAAATGGGCGCAGCTAGAGTCATGGAATTCGGTGTATACATTCCTCTGACTGCATAGACACGCAAATTATTAATTAATTTTTCTTTTACGGCAAAAATTGGTTGAATCATGAAGTTAGGTTATTTTGCACTATGTACGTGAGATAATGGATTATCAAAGTTTGTACTGTTGGAATTAAAATAGTATGGAAATACAACCAACTGTAGCACCCAGTATCTACCAATATTTATGGTATTTAAGCTTTTTGAAAAGAAGAGAATATTTATTGTTTGATTTGAAATAAATAATGGTTTGAAATAATTAAAATGTTATATTGATTTATAAAATTATTTTTTTCAATATTTGTATTTGTTTTGGTTTGGCTATATTAAAAAATTTATATTTTCCTGTAATATTACTGCACTTCTACGAAAACCGACAATCTCTGTTGAATGCAATCCATGGTGGAGGGTATATAAAGTTCGGCCCGGCCGAACTTAACGCCGTTTTTACTTGTTTTATTTAATATTAATTTGCTTTATATATTAATTCATACTAAATAAATATTTTGTTAAGTTTCCCTTTGTCAGTTCTAATGAGCAAAATGGATTGCTTGAGTTATTCAGCACTCACAACAGAAGATAGCTGAGATGGCTATAGTGCCGTAGTAGCGACCAGAAGGTCCGATTGTTCAAGAAATAAATGGAAACTAGTGAAAAGGTGGTTCATTTGCAACACTTGAAAATAACTTTTAAGTCTTTCAAAATAAAGGACATACCTCCTACGACAACTCCATGTAAAATTCATTGGTGAAGATCTCAATTTTCACTACTTCCGAATCACAAGGTGAACATATCTTTCACTTCTTTGGGTGCTCTAGTTTTGCTGGGATATGGTAATTTCGGTTACGTTTTAGAAACATTCAATTATTTTTAATATTGGGCTTGATTTTTAAAAATGAGTACATCAATACATTACATATTCCCAAAACACTCTAAGATCACTCTGAATGTGTTTTCTGAAAAATGTATGCACCATATTACATGGGTTATATTAAACAAATCGAACATAGCTTTATGAAACAAATATAACAGAAATAATAGAAACAACATAGATAACTTCACGCCTGCTTAATTTTTAGGAAAATTTATTTTGAGAAATTTATAAAAAAGAGAGTTTACAGAAAAAAATAATATCTTAAATATTTGCGATAAGAATTATTTCATTCCCATTTCAATTCAATTTCATCAATTTGGTTTTCGAAATGACAATTTTCTTACAATATTTAACCTTCAATTTTCTCAAATTTTTTCTACTGGTGTATATTAGGCTGGGCCGCGTTCCATACAAATGGATAAACAATTTCCAGTCATCCCACGGAAATAATGTTAGGACAGTTTAATGATGATTTGCAAAATATTTCATCTAGATCAAGACGTCGCACAGTGGTTCAGAATCAAAATCCATCGGCCAAAATTTAATAACTTTATAACATTATTAAATGTTATAACATTTTTCAGTTCTGTAAAAAATCAAAATTAGTCAAGGACCCAATGATTATTTTGAGATATTAACATAAATCGGATATATTTTAGAAATCGGCCCAAAGTTGACTACTTTTCGTATTTTCGATTTTAAAGAAAATTAAAATTTTTATATTTTTGTTTTTATGTCTTTTTAACATATCTTTACGTATTTGTTCATAATGCGAAGAAAAAATTTTATTTTATTTTTGTATTACAGATTTTCACGTTTTTCAGATTTTGAAAATTGAAAAAACGTAAAAAACGTTTATGACTTTGTCTGTTTCTCACATACTTTAAGAGATTTTGCACTCAATTTTTTTTATTTATTTTTAATAGAAATTTTTGTTTCTTAGCTTTATTATGGCGTCAAAAGTATGTTTCTGCCAAATACAGTTCGTTTGTAATAAATATTTTAAAAAATATCCTTTTTGAACAAATGTCTGACTTTGGAACAACACAACAAAAAATCGGACTTTTTGCACTAAATGTATCCTATTTTCCAAGGGGCAATTTCGGATGGGCAAGAGTTACCCCGACAAAGCGGGGAACGCTTCAACCTTCATATACAAATATTAAAAACAAATATCTACATCTAATACCTGTAAAATCAGTTTGAAAATTTTGGCTCTGAATTAATATATTTCACAAAAATGAAGTCAGTGACTTCATTTTTCATCCGATATTCTTCATTTTGGCTTCATACAAAACGTATCGTCCTTCCATTTAATTTTCATAACACCTTTTACAAAATATTTCCAAAAAATATGAGTTTTTAAATGTCACTTTGAAAAACCACAAAAAATCTATATAAACGTCCAATAGTACGACCAATGAGTTATTTTAAGACAAGAACACAAATTTATATTTAAAGTGACTAATCTACCAATTCTTAAAAAATGGACAAAAATTCAACATAAAAAACAAGTAAGGAAAGGCTAAAGTCGGGCGGGCCCGCTTTTTTAATACCCTACACCACTCCCTGCGTATGTACCTCGCTTTTTTATGTAGTTCATATAAATTATACAGTTACTACAAATTCATCTTTAGTCATATTTAACGAATATGGTTAATAATATGGTAATTGATCCAATTATCCGACAGACAGATACAAATTATAAAGTAGTAATAGGATGAATCGGACCGACATTTCAAAAGGGAGCATAAAACAACATTTTGGGCCTGGTCCAAAACATGGGCCTATATATTTCTCATTCACGGTAGGTATTCCTAGTTTAAAAATATCATGATCTGCAAAATTTGATGAAGATCTGATGTAAGATGGTGTTTCTGGAGCTGTAATAGATTAGAATGGGCCCCATTTGGGTTATACAAAAGTATGGACATATGGGCATCTCCGAAACAAGTAAGGAAAGGCTAAAAATGGACGGACTATCTGTCTCATTACAATTCAATTCGGTAAAAAAGTGAAATCGGGAAGGATTTTTGCATCATTTTTGCATCGTATAGAGCGGGAAAAAGTAAAATTGACAGTGAAGTTAGTATGGGAACTATATCTAAATCTGAACCGATTTCACCCACTTTCACCATAGATGTTTCTAGTTGAAATATAAGGTTTTGGGCCAAATTTGAAGAAAAACGGTTAAACTATCTTGTTTCTAGAGCGGAAAAAGTCAAATCCGGAGCGAAATTTGTATTGGAGCTATTTATAAATCTGAACTGATCTGACCCAATTTCATCACAGATGTTTCTAGCTGAAATATCAGGTGTAAATTTAGATGTTTGACAAAAAATGTTAAATTGGAAAGGACATTTGTATGGGGGTATAATAAAACCTGGAACGATGTGACACGCTTTCACCATGTATGTTTATTTGTGAAATATAATATGTAAAGTTTGGCCAAAATCGGTTAAACATTCGGGAGCAACATTTGTATGAGGGCAATATCTAAATCTGAACCGATCTTAACCACTTTCACCACAGGTTTTTTAGTTCGATTATAAAATAAATAGGGTACAATATATGGTTTCTAAAGCGGAAATCGGTTCCCAATCTGAACCGATCTTACCCAACTTCTGAATAGATGTTTCTAGTTGGATTTTAAGATGTTGTAACAAATTTAAAGAAAATCGGCTACAATATGTGGTTTCTAGAGCGGAAAATGTCAAATCGGGAGCGACATTTGTATGGGGGCTATATCTAAATCTGAACCGATCTTACCCAATTTCTGCATAGGTGTTTCTGGTTGGATTATAAGATGTTGTGCCAATTTTAAAGAAAATCGGATACAATATCTGGTTTCTAAAGCGGAAAAACTGAAATAGGGAGCGACATTTGTATGGGGGCTATATCTAAATCTGAACCGATCTTACCCAATTTCTGCATAGGTATTTCTAGTTGGATTATAAGATGTTGTACCAACTTTAAAGAAAATCGGGTACAATATGTGGTTTCTAGAGCGGAAAATGTCAAATCGGGAGCGACATTTGTATGGGGGCTATCTAAATCTGAACCGATCTTACCCAATTTCTGCATAGGTGTTTCTAGTTGGATTATAAGATGTTGTGCCAATTTTAAAGAAAATCGGGTACAATATGTGGTTTCTAAAGCGGAAAAACTGAAATAGGGAGCGACATTTGTATGGGGACTATATCTAAATCTGAACCGATCTTACCCAATTTCTGCATATGTGTTTCAAGTTGGATTATAAGATGTTGTACCAAATTTAAAGAAAATCGGGTACAATATGTGGTTTCTAGAGCGGAAAATGTCAAATCGGGAGCGACATTTGTATGGGGGATATATTTAAATCTGAACCGATTTCCTACAAATTCAATACCGATGGTCCTTGGGCAGAAAAAATAACTTATGCCAAGTTTCATGACAATCGGAGAATTATTGCGACCTGTAGAGTGCGAACAAGCTTAGATGGACAGCAGACGGACAGACAGACATCGTTAAATCGACTCAGCTGGTGATTCTACGCCGATCGGTATACTTAAAGGTGGGTCTAGCTCGATTATTTCTTGGTGTTACAAACATTTGTCGCGAAACTAACTTATAATACCTTAGTCCACGAAGTGGTGTACGGTATAATTACACGGAAAAAACATGATTTTTAGAAGTGTTTTCGGGAGCGGTTAGCTCACAGACGGATTGACCCAGCGACGAAATATTTTGCAGATCATCAGTAAACAATCCAATCTTCATTTCTGGGTGGTGACCACACCAATTTATTTTCCGATCCTTACCAAAATTGACAAAATTAAGTTTTGCGGGCCAAGGACGGACGCTATTTAATTTGAAGCAAGTCGGTTCAGATTCAGAACCATACAAATTTCGCTCCCGATTTGACGTCTTGCGCTCTCGAAACCATTTGTTTCGACAGATGTTCTTCAAATTTTGTACAACATATTATATTTGAACTAAAACTGGTGAAAATGTGTCAGATCGGTTCAGATTTATATATAGCTATCATACATATATCGCTGCTGATTTGACTGTTTGTGCTCCAGAGACAAGACATTTTAACCGATTTTGATCAAATTTTGCCCCGCCTTTCCTTACTTGTTAATGTTTATGTATGGTGGTCATTTTGGATGGGGTGAATGTTTCCACATACTGATATTGAAAAGCTGGAGAACATCCTCATTATTTACTGTCTCTCTCTCTTTCCATCCCACAGTTCACTTGGTTTGAAGCCGTTTTCGAATGCAGCTATCGCAACATGTCCCTGTACAACTTTGAAAGTGAATCGGAGTACCAAGAACTATATAAACTACTGACCAGTGACAAATTGTATGTATACAAAACTGGAAATGAATTATTTTTTCCCCTACTTTTCTTTAATTTTTATTTTATTCACACATGTCAGCAAGGGTAAAACAACCGATCTTTGGCTTGGCGCCGTGGGTGTTAAGGGCCAATTTATGTGGATTAAAACGTGGCGACCTATGACAGAAGACCATTTGTGGTATCCTGGTAATCCGGATAATAGTGGTGGCAATGAAAATTGCCTCAACCTTCAGACAACCAACAAAACGTTCAATGATTACGGCTGTTTGAATAAACTTGGATTTGTTTGTCATGCGGGCCATAAAAAGGAGGCCACGCCTAAAGAGGCTGTCAGTGAAGGCAGTGGCGAAGGAAAATATAAAGGTTTAACCATTATAATCAAAAACAATTGATAATTTATTACAAATATATTAAATGATGTGAAATTGTGATGGATTGCGTTTCATTGTGTAAATGATCGGCAGGATCTTGGATAGATCGGTGAGTAAATAAGTACATACCTACTTACTGTGAGAAATTTGAACACTATAACTCATTTAGACAGAAAGTCACCGCAAAAAGGGTACCCATAAAACAACAGCTAGAAACAAGAAATTCGTTGTTTACCCTCCTCTAATTGAGTAGACACTTAAAATAAAGATTTTTTTCAAATTAGTACTTTTAAGGGGACGAAAATGGGAATAGAGGGATAAAAATAGTACCAACAAAACGTCTGCAGCTAGAATAATAAAATTCGGTGTATACATCCTTCTAATAGCACGTACACGCAAAATAAAGTGATTTTCAAAATTCGTACATTTTTAGGGCGGAAATGTGGAAAAGGGATAAAAATGGTACCCATAAAACAACAGCTAGAAACAAAAAATTCGTTGTTTACCCTCCTCTAATTGAGTAGACACTGAAAATAAAGATTTTTTCAAATTAGTACTTTTAAGGGGACGAAAATGGGAATAGCGGGATAAAAATAGTACCAACAAAACGTCTGCAGCTAGAATAATAAAATTCGGTGTGTACATCCTTCTAATAGCACGTACACGCAAAATAAAATGATTTTCAAAATTCGTACTTTTTAGGGGGGAAATGTGGAAAAGGGATAAAAATGGTACCGACCAAATTGTTACGGATAGAATAACGAAATTCGGTATGTACATTACTAAAACTGTATAGACCTGCAGAATCAAGGACATTTTTTACTTTTATGGGGAAGCGGCGAGAAAAAGGGACAAAATTGGTTCCAATTAAACAGCCGCAGCTGGAACAATGAACATCGGTGTATTTATATTTTGCATAGATTCGAAATATAATACGATCTTTCCATACTCGTACTTTTTAGGCCGAAAAGAGATAAAATTGGTGCCGACCACATGGCTGCATATAGATAATCAGAGATCGTGTATATTACTCTGATTGAAATTTGTACTTTTAGGGAAAACGGAACAAAAGGGGATAAAAATGGTACCAATCCAACGGCTGCAGCTAGAATAATGAAATTCTATTTATAAATTTTTCTGACTTCGTAGATGCGCAAATTCGTACTTTTAGGGATAAAATGGGTTAAAAGAGATAAAACTGGTACCAAGCAAACGGCTGTAGCTAGAATCGTAAAAATCGTAGAATTTCGAACTTTGCCTTCCTGAAGAATTACTTTGATATATATATATAGTCAAGAGCTATCAAGCAATAAAAACATATTTATTGACACGACCACATGGTTTTTAAATTCATTAATTAATTTTATTTCAAATTTATAATTTTTTTTCAATTCATTAATTAATTTTATTTCAAATTTATAATAATGAAATATCACAATTTATTTAACCAATATCGCTTCAGCAAAAAAAATAAATAAAAATAATTTTCCTAATATTTTATTGCACCTCTATTCTGCCGTTAATATTCATGGCTATGATAAGGAAAGTCCGAATTTAAACCTTGTTTTATTTTATATTTTATTTTTATTATTTGTATACTCTCCGCCTAAGTGGATATTGTCATTCCGTTTGTAACACCTTGAAATATTCATCGGAGACTCCACAAAGCATATATATTCTGGGTTGTGGAAAAATTCTAAGACGTTCTAGTCATGTCCGTCTGTCCGCCTGCCTGTCTGTCTGGTTGCAGGTCGGTTGGGATTGAAAGTGGGCGAAATCGGCCCAGAGGGAAACATTTTTCCCTAACAAGGACTGAAAATATCCCCTAATATTTAGACAATTATAATTTTTTTTTGAAAATGTCTGATTATATTCACTTGAAATTTGTTGCGTATATTCCTCTTGTAGCATAAAAGCACCAAAAAGTAAATAACAGTTTTAGCGGGCTAAAAGGGATAAAAATGGCATGAAATTTCGAATGTACATCCCTCTAATTTCGTAGGTACGTAAAATAGAGCGATTTTTCAAAATTCGTACAATTAGAAAAGAGGGATAAAAATGGCACTAAGCAAACGGAAAATGGGGCGAATGGGGATAAAAATGGTACCACCCAAACGACTGCAGCTAGAATAATGAAATTCGGTGTGTACACTTCTCTGACTGTGTAGACGGACTAGGTGGTGGAGGGTATATAAGATTCGCCCGGCCGAACTTAACGCCTTTTTTGTTAAGTTAAGTTTTATTATTTTTTCCACATTTTGATATCTAAAAATTTTCCTTCTCAAAATGTCTCAATATCATTGAGTAAACCCCATTTTGCAAAATATGAAAAATTACAATGTTACTGGATAGCCACAGTTTTCAGTATTTTTAAAAATACTAAAAAAAGTTGCAATTCCAGACGCGTTCAACAAATGTTATAAAAGATCGGATCTTTGAGAAATTCTAGTTGGTTTTGCAGGGAATTGCGCCTATAGTAGAATTATAGGCGGAGACATGTATTTTATTTATACATACATCTTGATTTAATTGGGGAAACATGGATTTTTTTGATGACGCATAACCCTATTTATAATACACAAAATATGTAAGTTAGATTTAAGTAGTGATTAACATCTTCTAAAAGGTCTTATATCCAAATTGGGTGGACACTCTTGTTTTTAGGGGCATTCAACGTTTGTTGCCGCCCTAGGCGAACAGCATCTGAAATTGTAGAATTGTTCCACAAAAGGCATATATTTTCTACTAATGCGTAACGCTCATATTATCAAGTAATTAATCTGTTGCTTTATATCAACTTGAATTATGGCCCTCCACAACACGAAGGTTGAGCCCACGGCTATGACTTCGAGATTAAGCACAAGTATGCGGTCGTCGTCGAATATAAAAACCCATCAAACCAAGCATTTTAAAACAGAGTTTTCTGTGATAACTTCAAGATGAGAACAGTGGTCTTTCTCCTGCTGCTACTGCCTCTTATGGACGTTGGCGTCTTGGCCGGCAAATACTACAAAACATCGCGTGGCACCACCTATTACATAGACAATGCAGCCCAAGTAAGCCAATATAGAACAAAAATTACGAAAATTATGATATTTTATTGAAAATTTAATTCATTTCATATCGAACAAAGTTCAGCTGGTTTGAAGCCTACTTCGAGTGCAATTATCGCGGTATGACTCTCTACACCTTTGAAAGTCAAGCTCAGTTTGACGATCTGTATGCACTGTTGACCAGTGACAAATTGTAAGCATTGACAAGTTCAGTGCGATTGAATAAATATTTACACTTTCATTGCAGCACGACCAAACCACCCGACGTCTGGCTTGGCGCTGTGGGGTTCAAGGGAAAATTTATATGGCTTAAAACACAAAAACCCATGTTGGAACACCATCTGTGGAGCGGAAATAATCCCGACAATAGTGGCGACAAGGAAAATTGCCTACACATTGGACAGGCCAGAAAGTTTTTAAATGATTTGGACTGCTTGCGTAAACTGGGCTTTGTATGTGAAGCCGACAATGATGGCGCTATCAGCGAAACAGCCCAGGGTAGAGATTACGAAGGCAAATACAAAGGTTTAACCGTTATTTTAAATCAAAACAATTTGTATAAAATATAAACAGTAAAGGGGACAATTAAAACATTAAATTTAATAAAAAAACAAGTTGCTTCATCAAATTTTCTGTTCTATTTGACAGGCATGGCCTCTCTATTATATGTCTAATTGTGTAAATTTTTGAACAGAAAAATATATTTTCATAACATTTAACATACATACTTAGAGAAGAGATGGTTTCAAAAAGAGATGCGTTGCCAAAATTTGGAACCCTAGTGGGCATGGGCGCAATACTTAAAAAATACTTAAAATTCATCAAAATAGATAAACAAGTAAGGAAAGGCTAAAGTCGGACGGGCCGACTATATAATACCCTACACCACTCTCTGCATATATACATCGCTTTGATTACTAAACCCAGGTATTCCATGGGAACAATTTTATGTAGTTCATATAAATTATACAGTTACTATCAATTCATCTTTAGTCAAATTTAATGAATATGGTAAATAATAAAGTAATTCATCCAATTTTCCAGCAAATATTCCGAGTAAAGTAAATATAACATGATATGGAAAAATTAATCAAGATCCATAGGTTTTTTTAGATTTTTAGATGTTGTGCCAATTTTAAAGAAAATCGCGTACAATATGTGTCATATAAACCCTTTCTAAAGCGGAAAAAGTGAAATCGGGAGCGACATTTATATGGGGGCTATATCTAAATCTGAACCGATCTTACCCACTTTCAGCATAGGTGTTTCTAGTTCTATTATAAAATGTTACGCCAATTTTAAAGAAAATCGGGTACAATATGTGGTTTCTAAAGCGGAAAAAGTGAAATTGGGAGCGACATTTGTATGGGGGCTATATCTAAATCTGAACCCATCGTACCCACTCTCAGCATAGGTGTTTCTAGTTGGATTATAAGATGTTGTGCCAATTTTAAAGAAAATCGGGTTCAATATGTGGTTTCTAGAGCGGAAAAAGTCAAATCGGGACCGCCATTTGTATGGGGGTTATATCTAAATCTGAACCGATCTTACTCACTTTCATCATAGGTGTTTCTAGTTGGATTAAAAGATGTTGTGCCAAATTTAAAGAAAATCGGATACAATATGTGGTTTCTAGACCGTAAAAAGTCAAATCGGGAGCGACATTTGTATGGGCGCTATATATAAATCTGAACTGATCTTACCCACTTTCTGCATGGGTGTTTCTAGTTGGATTATAAGATGTTGTGCCAAATTTAAGGAAAATCGGGCACAATATGTGGTTTCTAGAGCGGAAAATGACAAATCGGGAGCGACATTTGTATGGGGGCTATATATAAATCTGAACTGATCTAGCCCGCTTTCGCCACAGGAGTTTCTAGTTAGATTATAAGGTGTTAAGCCAAATTTGAAGATAATCGGGTACTATATGTGCTTTATAGAGCGGAAAAAGTCAAATCGGGAGCGCAAAATTCAAATCGGGAGCGACATTTGTATGGGGCCCATATCTAAATCTGAACCGATCATACCCAATTTCTGTATAGGTGTTTCTAGTTAGATTATAAGATGTTGTGCCAAATTTAAAGAATATCGAGTACAATATGTGGTTTCTAGAGCGGAAAATGTCAAATCGGGAGCGTCATTTGTATGGGGGCTATATCTAAATCTAAACCGATCTAACACATTTTTACCACAGGTGTTTCTAGTTCAAATATATGATGTTTTGCCAATTTTAAAGAAAATCTGTTGTAATATGTGATATCTAGAGTGAAAAGAATCAAATCGGGAGTGAAATTCGTATGGGGGCTATATCTAAATCTGAACCGATTTGCTTCAAATTAAATAGCGTTCGTCCTTGTCCTGAAAAACTTCATTGTGCAAAGTTTCATTTAGTTATGTCTACAATTGCGACCTGTATCGTGATTACAAGAATAGATGGACAGACGGACGGACATTGCTAAATCGACTCAAAAAGTGATTCTAAGTCGATCGGTATAATTAACAATGGGTCTATCTCGTTTCCTTTTGGGTAATACAAACAAATGCACAAAGACATAATACTCTCGTGGAGTGTATAAAAATGGTAAGAAAAAACATGTCGACCATTTTGGAACACATTTTCCCCACTTTGGGAATTCGGGTATATTTTGGAAACAAATGGGAAGTCTAGTAATATTTTCATTGTATTTATCATTTAATAATTTTAATATTTTTATTGGACCTAAATTCGTAGAATTATGTGAACCGGAAATACCAAAACTTGTATTTTTGCAAACATTTGGTATTTATAAAATCGTCAATAACTGAGTCAATTACCGACAGATTTTTTACGGCAATATGGCGTTTTACTGTTACTTAAATAAGACTACTTGTGATACTGGTGCCAAACAAAATAATGTGCACAAACATTGCCAAACAAATTTGAAAAATGGTTAAAAATTGCTTAAAAATTCGGTGTATACATTCCTCTGACTGCGTGGACTGTCGGAAAATAAAAAGATTATTACTTTACGCCAGATGTGTACGTGAGAGATAATTTGTACTTTTGGAATTAAAATAGAATGGAAATTCAACCAATAAAATGGCTGTAGCTGAAAATGCACCCACTATCCAATAATATTTTGGGTAGGGCTGTCGACTTTATATACATAGAACAAGTAAAAAAGGTGTTAAGTTCGTAAAAATCCGTGTATTTCACTTGTCTATGCAATCAGAGGAATGTATACACCGAATTCCATTATTCTAGGTACAGCCGTTCGGTTGGTACCATTTTTATCCCTATATTCCCATTTTACCCCTTACGAGTACGAATTTGAAAAAAATACTTTTATATTATGTATTTACTCAATTGGTAATGTACACACCGAACTTCGCCTGCAAAAAGTACTTGTAATTACCTTTAAAATAAGCCATCATTCTTTGAATTGTGCCCACGCGTTTTCTCACTACACCAATTTCAATGTTCATACCTCGGCACGATTTTCTCGATTTTTCTTATTTTCAAATGGTCCTATATTTTGAAAACAAATTTCAGTTTTTTTTAAATACGTGTAAAATATTTTTAACAGTAGAATATGTGTGCGAAAAATCGTTACAATCGGAGTCGTGGTCGTATTTTTTACGAAAATTGTTCGGTTTGATATGGAATGGACGATTTATGGAAAATTTGCCTCAGCTCATTTCATTCGGCAGCTAGCGTGCTTTCAACAGACAGACAGACACCTTTAAGTATACGGATCGGCTTAGAATCACCAGCTGATTTAACGATGTCTGTCCGTCCGTCTGTCCATCTGTCCGTATGCTGTCCATCTAAGCTTGTTCGCACTCTACAGGTAGCAATTGTTGACCGATTATCATGAAATTTGGCAGAAGTTACTTTTTTGGGCCAAGTACGATCGGTATTGAATTTGGAGGAAATCGGTTCAGATTTAGATATAGCCCCCAGACAAATGTCGCTCCCGATTTGACTTTTTCCGCTCTAAAATCCACATACCTAACCCGATTTTCTTTAAAATTTGCACAACATTTTATAATTGAACTGGAAACACCTATGCTGAAAGTGGGTGAGATCGGATCAGATTTAGATATAGCTCCCATACAAATTTCGCTCCCGATTTGACATTTTCCGCTCTAAAATCCACATACTGAACCCGATTTTCTTTAAAATTGGCACAACATTTTATAATTGAACTGGAAACACCTATGCTGAAAGTGGGTAAGATCGGATCAGATTTAGATATAGCTCCCATACAAATTTCGCTCCCGATTTGACATTTTCCGCTCTAAAATCCACATACTGAAGCCGATTTTCTTTAAAATTGGCACAACATTTTATAATTGAACTAGAAACACCTATGCTGAAAGTGGGTAAGATCGGATCAGATTTAGATATAGCTCCCATACAAATTTCGCTCCCGATTTGACATTTTCCGCTCTAAAATCCACATACTGAACCCGATTTTCTTTAAAATTGGCACAACATTTTATAATTGAACTAGAAACACCTACGCTGAAAGTGGGTAAGATCGGTTCAGACTTAGATATAGCTCCCATACAAATTTCGCTCCCGATTTGACATTTTCCGCTCTAGAAACCACATATTGTAACCGATTTTCTTTAAAATTTGGCACAACATTTTATAATTGAACTAGAAACACCTATGATGAAAGTGGGTAAGATCGGTTCAGATTTAGATTTAGCCCCAATACAAATGTCGCTCCCTAATGTTTAACCAATTATGGCCAAACTTTGCATATTATATTTCACCAATAAACATACATGGTGAAAGGTGATTTGTAATGAGATAGAAAGTGTGGTATATCATATAGTGGATCCGTCAGTCTTTAGCCTTTCCTTAATTGTTTGGGAGATGCCCATATGTCCATACTTTGGTATAACCCAAATGGGGCCCCATTCTGCTCTATTACAGCTCTAGAAACTACATCTTACATTGGATCTTCATCAAATTTTGCAGATCATTATATGTTTCAACTAGGAATACCTACTTTGGATGAGAAATATATATGCGCATGTTTTGGTACAGGCCTCAAGTGTTGTTATTGGCACCCTTCAAATGTCCGTCCGATTCATCCTATAACCGCTGTATTTTCACAATTTTTCCAGATCATGTTATATTTACATTACTCGGAATATCTGCTGGCAAATTGGATCAGTTACTTTAATATTTACGAATTCGTTAAATATGACTAAACATGAATTTATAGCATACTATATAATTTATATGAACTACATTAAATTGCTTCTATGAAACACCTGGGTTTAGTAATCAAAGCGAGGTATATACGCAGGGAGTGGTGTAGGGTATTATATAGTCGGCCCCGCCCGACTTTAGCCTTTCCTTACTTGTTTTAAGTTTTTTTAAGGTTAATATCCAGCATATATTCTTTGATAACCGTATAGAATTACAAAGAACGGAAAGAAAATTATATAAATGATTTATTTTTTAAATACCCAAATTGCTACTGATATTTTCTTTAAATATCTATCTATACATAAATATAAATGAATCTGTGTTTGTAAGTTTGTTTGTTTGTTATTTATAGCAGCCCAAGCTACTGGACCAATCTTCTTGAAATTTTCACATTATGTTCATGCTGAACCGGTGGTGAAAATAGACTATATATTTTTTTGATATTATCAGTGGGCACATCCCACGGAATACTTTTGCAGCTAGAGTCTTGAATTTTTGTGAAAGCTCGCTAATTATTAGTCTGCATAGTTGTGCCAAAAAGGGGCGGTATTAGAAAAGTGGGCGTGGTACCTCCCATACGAATATTGCCAGTTCTATGTCACCTAGAGTGCTGAAATTTTGTGTAAGTACATCTAGCATCAATGTTCGTAGTTGTACGGTAATGGAAATGTGGGCTTGGCACTTCCCATATGAAATTAAAACCGGTTTTAGAGTACATTCGACACCGAGATGGGCGGAAAGTGGGCATGACCCTTCCCATACGAAATTAAAACCAGTTTTGAGTATATTCGACACCGACATTCCTATATTGTTGTGTGATTTAATTTATTTGTAACCTGCTTAGACAATATACAAATGAGCGGGATTTGAAAGATGGGACATTTTTGATTTGAATTTTTTAAAATTACACGTTTTCTTTGGATTTTCTTAGCACAATAGTAAAGAAAGGTTACAAAAAGAGAAATATGCATACGTCAACAGCCGACTTAGAAAGACAAGATAGCGGAAATTATATTATTTTTTTAGTTTTTGTGTTGTTTGATTAGTGAACAATTTGATTGATTTTCTATGTGTTTTGAATGTAATGTAATTTCTTCTTATGAATTAAGTTTTTTGTTTAAGTAATGGAAAGGAGGAGAATCACACTTAACAAAAAATCAATTTGATTTTTGACATTTCTTCCATTATTCGCCGTAAACTAACGTTCTCCATGGAACATATCCATTTCTTTAGTATCTCAGGGAAGCACCTTGATTATAATTGGTACATATATTGCCGATCAGGAGAAAAATCTGTATGAAAGCAGATTTTAATTTTACCGTTTGTTTTTATTTTTGCCTGGCGAAGCGGGAGGGGGTTCAGCTAGTATATTATATATACAACGTTCTTTTTTTCGGCGACTTTTAATGAAATCTGATGTACAATATTTTTCCATTCACAAAACTCCTCTAAAATTTAGTTTTGTAGGGCAATTTAGTACCAGTTCGGAAAGAGTACGAAATTAAGCCTAATATGAATTTTAAGTTCTGTCTTATTTGTGGCATTTAAGTTGAGTTTAGAGCTTTGGTGTATTCAGAGACTGATAGAAGAATTTTATGGCAAATATTTTTGTAGAACATCCCTCGTGTAGGGGTAGTTTTTCCCCATTAGCTCAAAAGGCACCATAAAGACGCCTATTTTGAAGAGCTAGAAGTTTAAAATGTTGCACAAAAATGTTCCTCGCAGTGTTCTAAGTAATATTGCTGAACGCAGCCTATACTTAAAATGTATGGATCACAAGGTTTCCTATATCGATTCATCATAATAATTTTCAACCCCCTCTATAAGAATCCGTTGTCAGAACGTGGCATATTTCTCGATCCACAATGTTATTAATGAATGACTTAATTTTTGTTTATTCCATTGCAAATATATTTATTTCATTCATTCGAAACTTGGGTGCAAATTAATCGGCTAGCCATTGCGAAATATAAAATTGAAATATTTATTTGATATTTCGTTGCAAATATATTTATTTCATTCATTCGTAACTTGGGTGCTTATTAATCGGCTAGCCATTGCGAAATATAAAATTGAAATATTTATTTGATATTCCATTGCAAATATATTTATTTTATTCATTCGTAACTTGGGTGCTTATTAATCGGCTAGCCATTGCGAAATATAAAATTGAAATATTTCTTTGATATTGTATGATTTGATTGTATGCCCGTCGAATTCGTCAATGTTTGACTGCCCGTCACTTCGAGGTGAGAATTTTTCGATGCCTTCAATACGGCATTTTCCTGCACCAGAAAAAGGATAACAGCTTCGTAGGACTTCCCCGGTGGATTAAACTCTTGGTATTTCTCTTGCAATGCTTTATTGATTTGAAGTTCGCAGCACTCCACAACTTTGCCCGTAAAACGTGTGCTATGTATTGCGCAGGAGTTCTTGAGAGCCTGCAACTCTTCAGTGGCATCCTCCATTTGATTGGTGCGCAGATCATAAGATTGCTCCAGGGCAACCAATTCATCAATTTTCTCTATCAAGAGATTCGCTTGGCTTTTGAATGATTCAGTCTCTGCCCTGATTTCTATTGTCACCGCCTGCAGTTGACTCTGTTTTTGTTCGAGTGATTTCATCAGCGGCTCAATGTCGGCCGAATTATTTTCATAGAGAAGGTCTAGTTTTTCTTTGGATTGCACCCACTCATCTTCTTTTTGCCTGAGTGTCCAAAGTACTTACCGCGATTTCTGATAGTGCCCCAAATGAGGTAGTCAACTGCTTCTTTTCTTCAAGTTTCTTTCCTAGGAGCTGAACCAAATGATCAGATGTCGTTTTCAACGTTTCAAATTCTTCATCCTTTTCCTTTATTCTCGTCTCTTGCAGTTCAAGAGATGCCTCCAAAGCCTGCTTCTCCTCGGTGTTCTTTGCCATCCCATTCGCCTGATTAGCGAGGGACTTTTTCAAAGCATCTAAATCATTGATTTTCGTCACTTGCTCATCAGAACATTTCCGTAGAGCTTCCAGCTCGTTACTGATCTCGAGCCATTGCTGGGGATTTTCCATCGTATCTGGCGAGAACTTCGAATGATTCCCTTCGGATTCTGGGACCTCTTGCCATTTTTCCTCTGTTGGATTCTGTTCACAAATAAAGCCGAATTGTTGCGAACAACTGTGTTGCTGCCAGATGGCCAGACAAGCCTCGGCGTCGGTGACCCTGCCTGCTATCCAAAAATCCATAGCGGTTTTATCTGTGTGTATGCGGTGATCTTATTGTCCACTGGAGCAGAGGATAATTTGAAAATTTGCTTACCTTTTAACTCTTCGAGCAAACTGTCGATCTGCACATATTGCCGTGTTCCTCTCTCGAAGTAGGACAATATGGAGTTCTTACTTATGCACTCGGACCATGCTTCAAAATAGTTATACTGCAAGTCGTGTTCAATCCATGTAAATATTTGATTTCAATTAATGAATGAGTTTAATTTTGTCTCCACTAGTCCTTACCTTGGCTTCAGCTTCGATCAAATATTGTCTTCCATCTTGGGTGGTGTACCATTGTGCCGAGCCTGCTTTGGAGACAAGGGCAAAAAATACACCGATTGCGTTTAGTAATTGTTTCATTCTGGCTGTAGATAATGCAACCAACTGAAATAGTTGCTTAAAGCAACGCAATCTTTTATATGGTCGGCTGAAGTAAACTCAGCGACGAGGGAAGTGTGATAAAGAGAATATTGCCCCCCCCCCTGAGGAAACCTTGTAACCATTTCATTTTAAGCATATTATGTGTTCAGCAATATTACTTAGAACACTACGAGGGAAATTTTTGTGAACCATTTTAAACCTCTAGCTCCTCAATATAGGGGACTTTTTGGTCTCCTTTGTGAATAAAGATAAAAACCACACTTAAACCAGGAGTTTAACAGGTCAAAATGTTCTACAGAAATATTCAACGTAAAATTCTACTATAAGTCTCTGAATACACCAAAGCTTAAAACTTAATTTAAATGCCAGAAATAAATCAAAACATAATATCCATTTTAGGGTTAATTTTGTACTTTTTCCGAATTGGTGCTAAACTGTGTCACAAAAACTGAATTTTAGGATGATGCACAGTGGTAACTTACGGTCAACACGCTAATATTATAATAAAATTCTGATATTTTGTAATATGTGATATTATTTCTGATTTTTCAAAAAAAAAGATGGGAAAAAGATAACTTTTTTATTTACCATCATAAAGTTCTGAAATTTGGCATTTTGATATGTCCCACGCCCTCTTTTTTACTATTTATGAAATTTTCGTTTCTTATAATATGAGTCACTTAAAGTGGCTCTAATGATAAATAGAACTTATTTACGATCCCTTGGACTACTAAATGATGAGTAGTCACAACCTCTTCTCCCTCCTGCTCTTATAGTTTTACATCAATCAATATTGAATGTTTATACACTCCACGAGAGTATTATGTCTTTGTGCATTTGTTTGTAACACCCATTGTTAATTATACCGATAGGCTTAGAATCACTTTCTGAGTCGATTTAGCGATGTCCGTCTGTCCATCTATTGTTGTAATCACGATAGTGGTCGCAATTATTGTCCGATTCTAACGAAACTTTTCACAACGAAGTTTTTCGGGATAAGGACGAACGCTATTTAATTTGAAGGAAATCGGTTCAGATTTAGATTTAGCCCCCAAACGAATTTCACTCCCGATTTGACTCTTTTCACTCTAGATACCACATATTATAACAGATTTTCTTAAAAATTGGCAAAACATCTTATAGTTCAACTAGAAACACCTGTGGTAAAAATGTGTTAGATCGGTTCAGATTTATATATAGCTCCCATACAACTTTCGCTCCCAATTTGAATTTTTCCGCTCTAGAATCCACATTTTTTAACAGATTTTCTTCAAAATTGGCAAAACATCTTATAGTTATAGTTTCTTATATATAGCAGAAACCACATTTTTTCACCGAATTTCTTCAAATTGAGCATAACACGTTATATTCCATGTTTGGATATAGCCCCGATACAAATATTCTTCTCGATTTGACAAATTGGGTCAGATCATATTAGCCTATGATTAGGAAACATATATGTATCCTCTCCCACTTTTTTTTACAGAATTGAATTGCATTCGGATAGAAAGTGGAGTTTATCATACAGTCGGCCCCGCCCGACTTTAGCCTTTCCTTACTGGTTTTATATTTAAAAGGATATTTTTTGGAACACCCAAACCACAAGTTCATACGTACGCGAATTTCACAAACAGTATTAACAAATGAAGATTACAACCCAAATGTTCAGAAAATTCTTAATTTTGCATCTAAAAAGTTGACACAGAAATCATGGCCTACTACTATTTCGAAGTTGTAAATAAAGTGTTTTTTTTTTAAGAAGATATGCAAACTAGAATTTGGAGTTGGAACCAAAAATGTGAAATGATGTTATTTCAATAGTTGTCTTACATTTGACATCAAAATTTATTTAAAATAAATAAATAAATAAATAATTGTTGGACTTTTGGCCGTTTCTTACCTCTGTGGCGTTGTGTGAATGGAAATATCCCACAAAATTGTAAAAAAAAAACTAGCTAAACCCCGCACCCTTCGACAGGCAAAAAAAAACAAATGGTAAAATTAAAATCAGCTCTAAAAACACGTTGGCACGTCCACTCCGCCCACTCTCCAATTTTCAGCCTTCTAGCTCGCAAAAAAAAAACTATTGCCACGCCCACAACACGAAAATCACAATTTCGTCATCAATGGTACCAATGATACGACAATAGCTGGAAACATTTAATTTGTAATGGAAATAGAGTGATTTTTCAAAATTCGGATAATAATTTTACCATCCAATTTTCGAAATTCGTTCTTTTACGGGGTAAAATGGGAAACAAGGAGTTACAAATAGTAACAAACAAATGGCTGGGGCTAGAATCATGGAATTCGTTGTATACATTCCTCTGACTGCATAGACTCGCAAAATAAAACGATTTTTCCAAATTCGTACTTTCTTGCTTTTATGGCAAAAATGGGTTAGGAGGGTGGGTGAAGTTAGGTTATCTTGCACTGCAAAAATTGTACTTTTGGAATTATGGAATAGAATGGAAATACAACCAACCAAACGGTTGTAGCTGAAAATGCACCCACTTTCCCCAATATTTAGAGTAATTAAGCTTTTTTTGAACATTGCTGTCTTATATTTACTTTTTGAATTAACATGTAGCATTACTTCTATATATGTATATAATATGAACATATTGGTAGCCTTGACTTATAAGCGTAATTTGAAATAATTAAAATTTTATGATTATTTTTTCAAAAATTTTATTTCTTTTGTCTACGTTGTCAGAGGCATTTACATACCAAATTTCACGATTCTATCTGTAATACTTTAGTTGGTATCATTGTTATACCTTTTTATCCCGCTCGCCCCTTAAAAGTACAAATTTTGAAAAATCCATTTATGTTGGCAAGTCTACGTTGTCAGAGATATGTAAATACCGATTTTCTCGAATATAGCTGCAATACTTAAATTGGTACCATTTTGATCCCTTTTTATCTCTTTTCGCCCTTAAAATCCCATTGTACCCCCTTAAATTACGAATTTTGTAAAACCCTTTCTTAGTCGGCGTCTACGTCATACTACCCTGGCTTCAGCCATTTGGTCTGGGGCTGGTCAATGTCAGTCAGTCAGTCAGTAAGGCAACTCATATAAAGGGTGATTTTTTAAGAGCTTGATAACTTTTTTTTTAAAAAAACGCATAAAATTTGAAAAATCTCATCGGTTCTTTATTTTAAACGTTAGATTGGTCCATGACATTTACTTTTTGAAGATAATTTCATTTAAATGTTGACCGCGGCTGCGTCTTAGGTGGTCCATCCGCTTAGTCCAATTTTGGCATTTCCACGTTTTTGAGTAACAGAGACCCAATTGGTGCGAACGGCGACGAATCGAAAATTGGTGGTCATCATTAACACTGGCCGATACAGCTGCGATATTTTCTTCAGTTCGCACTCTACGTAAGCGTGTTGGTGGTTTAATGTCCAACAATGTAAATTTGGTGCGAAATTTAGTCACAATAGCCCGAATAGCCGCTTCAGTGGGTCGATTAAACTGACCATAAAATGGAAGCGCGCAATGAACTTTCTTAACAGAGCACGCATTTTGATAATAAAATTCAATAATTTGCAAGCGTTGTTCGTTTGTAAGACGATTCATGATGAAATGTCAAAGCATACTGAGCATCTTTCTCTTTGACACCATGTCTGAAATCCCACGTGATCTGCATGAAAATCCTAACCTCAAAAAAATCACTCTTTATATAAAGGGTGGTTAGATTGTAAGGGCCGATGTTGAATGTGAACCACACCTAAACGTCAAGTTTTTGTTTGCATTTCATTTGACAATTCTCAATTCTCAGACTAACTCAATTTGAACCATGGAAAGATACAAAATCGAGCAACGCGCAAAAGTTATTCAGGCTTATTATGAAAATGGGCGTTCAAATCAAAATGCATATCGTTCACTTCGAAGAAAATCATCTTCAGTGTGAGGCACATTTTCATCTCAGTGGATTCGTCAATAAGCAGGATTGCCGCATTTGGGCGATCCAAGAGTGGCTGTCGAAAAACCAATGCAGCCACAAAGAGTGACTGTTTGTTGCGGTTTATGCGCTGGCGGCATCATCGGGCCGTATTTTTTCCCTAATGAGGCCGGTCAGGCAGTTACTGTGAATGGTCTTCGCTATCGTGAGATGATAACGATCTTTTTATGCCCCGAATTGGAAGATATGGATATGGACGATGTGTGGTTTCAACAGGACGGAGCCACTTGCCACACAGCTAACGAAACAATGGCTCTTTTGCGCGACAAATTCAATGGTCGTGTTATCTCACGTTATGGCGATGTCAATTGGCCGCCAAGATCATGTGATTTGACACTGTTGGACTTCTTCACCGTTGAACTTCTTCGATAAGCCAGCAACCATTCAAGAGCTAAAGGATGAGATAATTCGGCACATTAACGGCATAGAACCTCAATTATGCCTCAGCGTCATCGAAAATTTCGACCATTGGATGGAGGTGTGTCGCCGAGGTCGCGAAGGCCAGTTGGCCTATATTTTGTTCCATACCATTATCATAATAAAAACAAATGACAATGATTTCTTAAATAATTTGTGTTTTATTCAAAATAAACATCGGTCCTTAAAATTTAACCACCCTTTATATAGATTGCAAACATCTATATTTTTTTTAATCCAAATCTGTTTATATTTCATTCAGAATTCTTCAGCCTAATTCTCATATATATATATATATATATATATATATATATATATATATATATATATATACATATATATATATATTTGCTCTTCTCATTTGTTTCCATAATTTGGCTCTTTTTTAAACATATTCTACATGATAGAGGGATCATTTCTTCGTTGTTTGTTTGTTTTTTTTTTTTGAAGTCATTGAAACTCTCACTACCTTTCTTTGGGATATTTTAAAAAAAATCACAACATTTAAACGCTTTTTTTACTCTCAGATTTATTTTGCTTGATTGAAATTAAACACCAAACCCCGATACTTCTCAGGGCCCTTGTTGGCATCGCCCTTGGCTGGATCACATGCAACAGCACCACCATCGTTCAATTTTCTCGCTTCACAAACGAAACCGAACTTCTCCACACACTTGATGTCATTCAAATGTTTGGTATTCTCAAAGACTTGAACACAGTTCTCAACATTGGCGGAATTGTCGGGATTTCCAGGACCCCAGAGCCGGGTAATAAGCGGCTGGCCCGAGCTGACCCACACAAATTTACGATTTGAACCGAGACCACCAATCCAAAGATGTGGCGGCTTTTTAACGCTATAAAATATTGGCATAAAATTAAAAATCGTTCTCTGTTCACAACGCACACACACACACGATCAACTTACAATTTCCCACTGACCAGTAGTTTGTGGAGATCATTGAACTGTTCATCGTTTTCCAGGGAGAGTAGTGTCATGTTGCGATAACTGCATTCCATAAAGGCCTCATACCAGCTGTACTGTAATTTGAGTGAAACACACAGATATCGAAATTCAAATTACACTCTTTTGATTTGTTGTTGGCTGTTATTTTGCGCACCTACCGCATAGTCAGGATTTATAAAATATGTCCTATTCTGTCCAGTTTGATAAAGGTCTCCCTTGTGTCCTTGGGCGTTAATGACCCAAGAGGCAGTGATGAAAAGCAGCAAAACACAAGTTCTCATGGCGATTAACCCGTCTGTACTATACAATGAACCGCATGATGTATAGCATTATAAATGCTTTTGAGACCGGGAGTGGGCAAACTTTATAATAATGAGGGACCGCTTCATCTATGATATTTGCGACAGCTACAAACCCCTTACAGCCGAAATGATTATAGTACAAATATTAAAGATACAAAATTCGGCGAAAGCTGGAATTTTAATAACAAAAAAATAAACAAGTAAGAAGACGTTAAGTTCGGCCGGGCCGAATCTTATATACCCTCCACCACGGAGTGCATTCCACAGTATTATGAAAGGATGTCGACATAGAAGTACAGAACCATATAACGAAAATTGTGATATGTTTATGCACATTACTATATTTGATTACTATTTCAAACTATAATGTATACTTATGCGCACTGTTTAAAATCTACTACTATAAATAAATACAATGCTGTAATTGTGAAAGTGAACATGCCGAAAATATTAGGCGATTGTCAGTCGCCATTAGGGAGAAGCATTTTCAGATACAGAAAATTAAAAATTTTAAAGATATCTCCATTCGCCCCATTCTCCGCCCAAATGTACAAATTTGAAAACCTTTTTGTCTCGAGTCTCCATAGTCAGACCACCGAATACACACCGAATATATAGACCGAATTTCATGATATCAACTTCAGCGGTTTGGAAGGTCTTTTTTAATTATATCCCTTAAAAGTACGAATTTTGAAAAATCCCTCTATTTTACGTGTTTATGCAATTAGAGGGATGTACACACCGAATTTCATGATTCTAGCTGTTGTCGTATCATTGGTACCATATTTTATCCCTTTTTGTCCCATTTCGCCCGCTTAAACATTTATTTTCTTTGTGGTGCTTCCAAGCTACAAGAGGAATGTCCGCAACAAAATTCAAATGTATGAAAATCAGAAATTTAATTAATAAGCCAAGGCTACCAATATTTTTATACTATGTATATATAATGGATATAATACTTCAATTCATAAAGTAAATATAAGGCAGCAATCATAAATACCCTAAATATTCGGGGATAGAGAGTGTATTTTCAGCTGCAGTCCTTTGGTTGGTTGTATTTCCATCTATTTTAAATTCAAAAGTATACATTTTAAAAATACCTTATCTCTCACGTAAGCAGTATAAGACAACTTCATGATTCTACCATTTTTTGTCGTAAAAGCAACAAAATAAAGTACGAATTTGGAAAAAAAATATTTTACGTGGCGATGCACTCAGAGGATTATATATACCCAATTCCATGATACTATCTGCGGCCATTTTGTTGGTACCATTTTTATCCCCTTTTTCGCATTTTACTCTTTGAAAGTACGACTATCGAAAATTTCGTCATTCATTAGTTGGTACCATTTTTATCCCTCTGCTCCCATTGAATCCCATGAAAGTACGAATTTGGAAAAACGTTTTTTTTTCGTATCACTCAGTCAGAGGAATGTATACCGCGAATTTCATGGTTAAAGCTGCATCCATTTGTTTGGTACAATTTTTATCCCCTTTTTCCATTTTACACCCTAAAAGTACGAATTTCGAAAATTTCCTTTATTTTATGTGTGTACGCAATCAGAGGAATATATACACCGAATTTCATTATTCTAGGTGCAGCCGTTTGGTTGGTACTATTTTATCCCTCTATCCCCATTTAACCCCTTAAAAGTACAAATTTAGAAAAAATACTTGTATATTATGTATCTACTCTATTAGAGGTATGTACACTAGAGCGTACCAGGTTACAAGTAAAAAAAAAATTCGCAGTACACCTTCGAATATGAAGTATTATTGAAAGGTAGCTTCAAAAAATTTTTTTTTATTTTTTTATGCCGAACGTAGGGGTCGCGCTTTTACATTTTTCTATATAACTTCTGCATTTATAAACGGATTTTAAAGTGTGATACATCGATGTTTTGTCTCGACGAGGCCGATTTTTTTGTCTTTGAAGTTAGAGTGGTACATTAGGGTATTAGCAACTGAGCTATGATGGGTAAGTACCAGAAGGGGGTGCTTGAGCTCAATGACTTCAAAGACAAAAAAATCGGCCGAGACAAATCGAGACAAAAACATCGATGTATCACACCTTAAAATCCGTTTATAAATGCAGAAGTTATATAGAAAAATGTAAAAGCGCGACCCCTACGTTCGGCATAAAAAATAAAAAAAATTGTTTTGAAACTACCTTTCAATAATACTTCATATTCGAAGGTGTATGGCGAACTTTTTTGTTGAGGTACGCCCTAATGTACACACCAAATTTCGTGTTTCTATCTGTTGTCGTTTGATAGGTACTATTTTTATCCCTTTTCGTCCCATTTCGCCCCCTACAAATAAAAATCACTCTATGGTGCCCTTTTATGCTACAAAGGGAATGCGAATTGCATATATCAAGTAAATACAAGCTATTATGTTCAAAAAACATGCTGAAATACTCTAAATATTAGGGGTATTTTCAGTCCTTGTGAGGGAAAAATTTTTCCCTCTGGGTCGATTTCGCCTACTTTCAATCCCAACCGATCTACAACCATAAGACACATTTAAGAAAAGTTTGAACCTCCTAGCTCATTTCGTTCGGCCGCTATCGTGCTTTCAACAGACAGACGGACATGGCTATATCGTCTTAGAATTTTACCACGACCCAGAATATATATACTTTATGGGGTCTCCGATGAATATTTTAAGGTGTTACAAACGGAATGACAAAGTGAATATACCCCCATCCTGGAGGTGGAGGGTATCAAAATAAATTATCCATAAAAAAAATTAAAGTAAAGGGTGATTTTTTAGCTATTATCTTTTTGGCAACACTGGTTTAAACAGCTGACGCACGTTTCGTGTTTTGTTTCACTGTCAAACATCTTCAGTTTGGTCTATAATTTAACCATGAATCGTCTTACAAACGAACATCGCCTGCAAATTATTGAATTTTATTAGCAAAATGCGTGCTCTGTTAAGAAAGTTCATCGCGCGCTTCGATTTTGTGGTCAGTTTAATCGAACCACTGAAGCGGCTATTCGGGCTATTGTGACTAAATTTCGCACCAAATTTACATTGTTGGACATTAAACCACCAACACGCTTACGTAGAGTGCGAACTGAAGAAAATATCGCAGCTGTATCGGCCAGTGTTAATGATGACCACCAATTATCGATTCGTCGCCGTTCGCAGCAATTGGGCCTCTGTTACTCAAAAACGTGGAAATGCCAAAATTGGACTAAGCGGATGGGCCATTTGAGGCGCAGTCAAGGTCAACATTTGCATGAAATAATCTTCAAACATTAAATTATATGGACCGTACTATCGATTCAAATAAAAATTTCATGCATTTTTGTGAATTTTATGTTTTTTTTTTTTTTTGAAAAACTCCTATTGCTTTTAAAAAATCACCCTTTAGTACCCGTCGATATAACGAAATCTAGCACTTTACCCAACAATATTATTATGTCCTATGGTTCCTATGTGGAACAAAGGGCTACAAAAAAAATACGTACAGACATCTTACATATTAAATTTTAAAATTTAATAAACCTATTTTCAAAATTGTGTCCCTTAGCAACAGTGTATATAATCGTTTGGAAAACAGAACACAGTGCAGCCTACGTATACGTAGTTAATTTTAATAGTTAACATTAAGTATACGTTGAATGATGGTAGTACATGTTTATCTTACATACAACTTGGGCAGAGACTTATGTAGAAAACCAAAGTGAAATCTCTGTAATTATTCCCACCAACATTGGTATTTTTCTGGCCAAAATACATTTTTCGACCACTACTTTAGAAAAGTGTTTCATTGATTATTTTGTCTTAGCATAAATCTAGTGAAGTCATTCACGCTCTTTAGCAAGAAAACTGATGAAAATTTCCATGCAACTCCGTAGTTTATGTCTGTAAGATGTATTCACCGCACGTAGCCAATCATATTATAGTTATCATGTTATGATCCACAAATAATCATACAGTTATCATTATACGATCACCGCCCGATCATAATGTTGTCCTTAAATTACAATTTTTAACCCATTTCACCCCACGCTACAAAAGCATTGAACTTACCAAATAAAGGGTGGGCCTTTTAGAATTTTAAATAAGAATCGCTTTAAAAAAAGTACTGATTATTTTTTCAAATGTCTGGTTTTATTGCAAAGGTTGAACTTTGTCATTTAATAATGGAACACAATATCATTCATATGACTACCACGACTGCCTCGGCAGTACCTCATCCCTTCAAACCAATTTCTCAGCACAGTCCGAAATCCACACCAAACAGTGACTCATTATGGATGCATTGGCTTCTCAAGAGCCACGTGTGGGTTCTCTGAACCCCATATCCGGCAATTTTGCTTATTGACATAACCACCGAGATGAAAATCAGCTTCATGAAGGCTGCACTGTGACTCTTTGCGGATGCATTGGCTTCTCAAGAGTCACGTGTGGGTTCTCTGAAACCCATATGTGGCAATTTTGCTTATTGACAAAGCCACCGAGATGAAAGTGAGCTGCATGACGTGGAATTTTCCTATTTAAGCGTGAAGAGCTTTATTTACATCTTTGGTGGCTGAATTTTCCAGCAAGTTTTGTCGTCGCACAGTTTATTCCTTAAATGCCCTTTAGATTTTCCCGATAAAAGGTTCAAATTAACCCATAAAAAGAAGAGCTAGAGGGTTAAGAGCAAATGTCGTCGAACAAATCTTATAGGCTGTAGTGTGTGCAGGTAGCGTATACGTGCTATTGATTAAGGATAATATCACTCATACGCACTGTAGTCGGACTGACCATTAACAGAAACAGTGCTGCCAAATATCTTTTTCCTAACTGTACGGTGTTAAGAATCATTCCTACAAAGTTCATATGTTCTAGAAAGTTGTTTATAGAGATCTTAGGTACATTTTTTTAGTTAATTGTTGCCTTGAATTTTGAATTTTTGCTACCTATGGACCTGAACAGGGGAAAAAGGATAAAAAATCGAATTTTTTAAAGTTTTTTATTTTGATCTTGAAGATGAAGTTTTTTTGATTTTATATGTTCACAACTGTTCTTTATGACAAGAGCTACAACCTCAGAGAGTAAATCAAAATTCCAAATGGTTTGCAAGATATGAGCCTGAGAAAATGATCACTTTTTGCAAAAAATGACACCGAGGCCCCAAATCTTTGGGGGCCCATAAAAAGTGCATGACTTTTGCCAAACTGGTAGACACGGGTCTATTTTTTTTGGTCTTTTATCACGTAGTGGTGTCCGTATATGGTTTTATTTGTTCGTGTTGCACTGTGTTATAGAACGATGGTTACTAAGGTTATTTTTGCACTTCGAACCTACCTAATTTTCGTAATCAGAATTTATGTTACTACTGATACATACCCTAGTTCATGAGGCGATTTGAATACGTCTTGAATATCTCAGTAAAAGTAGATCTCTTTGCATCAATTTTTAAATTTGTCTTTGAATAATGTCTCTGAAATTTACATATTTTCAAAAACATCATTTAATAAAATTACATTTTGCTGATGACTTGCAAAATAATGAAAGATTTTTTAATCGTTTCGTTTTTGAAAATTGAGCACAATTACTCCTACAGTGAATGAACTATTTATTTGGATCGATAAATCAACCTGCCTTTTTTACTGTTTTAAACATTAGTTCATGCAAATGTTGCCCACGCCTACTAATCGCCAAGCTTTTTCTGTTCTGAAAGCCCACATTTGGTACACTTTTCCTATATTTCGGGCGGCGCGACTAATGTTGTTTTCCAAGGCAGCAGGTTGGTTTATCCCTGTAGAAGAGAGACGAGCCACTTCGATCAACGATTCGGTCCAAAATTGAGATTAATTGCTCACCATACTCGCTTCTCAATTGCAATATGGTATCGCGTGCAGTGCGGCATGTGGCTATGATGCCGGCGCGCAGTGGTTCAGAATTAAATTCCATCGACTAAAATTCAATAACTTTTGTTCTAGAAAACATTTTTAATTTCTGTAAAAAAATTGAAATTAGACAAGGACCCAAGGATTATTTTGAGACATTAATAATAAGTTGCGAAAATTGGTCAATGGATATGTCCTTTATTTTGAAATACTTAAAATTTAATTTAAGTAGCGGCAAAGGATCCAATTTTTCACCACTTCTCACTTCCATTTAAAAACAAGTAAGGAAAGGCTAAAGTCGGGCGTAATCCGTACGGTAGCTTCGAGGGTCATTAAGGACTTAAAAGTCATCCCATTTCTAAATTAAATATTAATAACGAAAAACACACACATTCAACCATCCAACGGGCCAGAGTTTGGCTATCGTCGTCGCAAACAAACCGAATTGTTTTGATTTGTTCTTTTTTTTTTTTTGCAAAACCTCAAGACTCCAAGTTTGGGTGAAGCACACACAGTGGCGCGATAGTTGTTATCTAAAAAGTGGCCACACCATACACCATTTAGGAATTTATACTTTTTTTTAAAGCTCAGCACTAATCTTAAATTAACTAGTGGGGGAAAAACCGCAAGGCATGTATACCTTAATCACAATTCGGGGGGGTTTTTTACGACGACGACTGCCATTGAAATCCACAGAAGTTGCACGATAGGAAAACTGAATGAAACGATAAGAAAACTGAAAGGCGAGGATTTTAGTTTTTGTACTCAAAAACGCTATGGATCTAGTAATGAATATGATTCGTTTAAGATTCCAGACTACAACTGGTATCACGGTTATTGAACATCAAACTTACGTTTGCCTCAATCGTGTACGTTTTAAGACTTCAGTTTATACGAATGCAAACACAAAAAGAAGAGTGGTAGATACATCGCTTATCAATCCGACCGATTTAGAATTTCTATATGCAAAGATTTACACATGTCCGTCTGATCAAAGTAGTAGACATTTTTGAGTTATGTAAAGAACCAAAATTAGACAAAATCTTTCCAAATCTATATATATAAAAGAGTTGCGTTACTGACTGACTGACTTATCATTGACCAGCCCCCAGACCAAACGGCTGAAGCCAGGGTCATGAAATTTTCAGGGTAGTTCCCAAATATGACGTAGATGTCGACTAAGAAAGGGTTTTACGAAATTCGTACGTCCTGACTAAACGGAAGTAGCTATAAACATGACATTCGGTGAGTTCCTTGCAATGACCATGCAGACGAGCTACAAATAGGGATTTTTTTCGAAATTTGGGCGAGCGGGACAAAACGGGATAAAAATGGTACCAACTAAAGAATTACAGCTAGAAACGTGAAATTTGGTATGTAAATTCCTCTGACCATATAGAAACGAAGTAAAATTGGATTTTTCGAAATTTGTACTTTTAAGGGGCGAGCGGGACAAAAAGGAATAAAAATGATACCAACTAAAGTATTACAGCTAGAATCGTGAAATTGGGTGTGACCATATAGAAACGAAGTAAAATTGGATTTTTCGAAATTTGTACTTTTAGGGGGTGCGCGGGAAAAAGGGATAAAAGTTGTACCAATTTAAGTATTGCAGCTATAGTCGTGAAATTTGGTATGCAAATTCCTCTGACAACGTAGAAGTGCAAATCTAAATAAATTTTTCGAAATTTGTACTTATTATGGGTGCGCGAAACAAAAAGGTATACAAATTGTACCAACTAAAGTATTGCAGTTAGAATCGTGAAATTCGGCGTGTAGATTTCTCCGACCATGTAAGCGCGCAACATAAATGGATTTTTCGAAATTTGTATTGGAGCTATAGTCGTGAAATGTGGTGTGTACGTTCCACTGACAACGAGAAGCGCAAATCTAAACGATTTTTTCTAATTTTATACTTATAAACAATGAGCGGGATAAAAATAGTACCAACTAAAATATTTCAGCTATAGTCGTGCAATTTTGTGCTTAAATTTCTCTGACAACGTAGACTTGCAAACATAAATGGATTTCTGGAAATTTGTACTTTTAAGTTGCGAGCGGGACAAAAAGGGATAAAAATGGTACCAACTTTAGTATTACAGCTAGAATCGTGAAATTTAGTGTGTAAATTCCTCTGACCATATAGAAGCGCAGTAGTTTGATTTTTCGAAATTTGTACTTTTAAGGGGTGCGCGGGACGAAAGGGATAAAAATGCTGTACAATCATTTAATTACGTAAGCGCGGAACATAAATGGATATTTCAAAATTTGTAGGATACGGGATAACAAGAAATAAATGTGTTATCAAATAAAGTACATATTTTTAGGGGAAGCAAAAACAAATTTCACCTATAGTGATTTTTCAAAATGTGTACTTTTTGGGAAAGAAGTGCAAAAGGTTATAAACTGGCTGGCTGAATCTAGAAACTTGAGATCGAGGATATAAATGGTTGTAATATTTTGTTCAAAACTTGGTAGAAAATTATAAAAATTATACATACGAAGTAGTTGAGCTAAAATAGTGCATATCGACAAGCACATTCCTTTGACTGTGTGTGTGTGTCGGCTAGCTAATAGGAGGTTTCCAAATTACTATTTTAGATTTATCTATATCCACCAAAAGAAAATTAAATAAATTAATAAAAATAACTGGCTTTTTCGCGTTAAAGGCTTTTGAAGGAATAAAGTTGTGTTGGTTCAAAGTCAGACATTTGTTCCAAAAAGGATATTTTTTAAAATATTTATTACAAACAAACCATATTTGGCTCAAACATAGTTTTGGCGTCATAAATTCGATTATTGTTATAAAATTTAGCATGAGGATAACGGAAATTTACTCTTATATTTATCTGCTATCCTATCTTCCAAGGGCGCAATTGCGTGCAGGCAAAAGTTACCATACAAAAACGAGGAACCCTTGAACCTTTCCAAATATATATAATATATTTCGTTAAAGGTTTTTGAAGGAAAAAAATTGTGTTGGTCCAAAGTCAGACATTTTTTTCAAAATTTTCATTTTTTTCATTTGTTATAATATTCATTACAACCAAGCTATATTTGGCACAAACATAGTTTTGACATCTTAATAAAGCTAAGAAACCAGAATTTCTAACAAAACAAGTAAGAAGGCGTCACTCGGCTAAACCGACTTATATATATATATATTAGGCTGGGTCGCCGTCCATACAAATGGAAAAACGAGTTCCAGTCACCCCACGAAAATAAAGTTTGGATTGTATAATGATGATTTGCAAAATATTTCGTTCCTAGATCAAGCCATCTGTGAGCTAAACGCTCCTGAAAATAACCCTAAAAATCATGTTTTTCCGGTGTAATTACTTTTTTTGTGTTACATTTTTTCCAAAAATTTTTTCTAAATATTTTTTTTCTAATAATAGACCCTTAAAAGCACTTTAAAAAAAAATTTGATTCTTGTCTTAGAGTACCTTATTGGTCGAATTATTGGACGTTTATAGTAATTTTTGTGGATTTTCACAGTGACTACTGAAAACTTTTTCGTATTTGGTGGTAGTATTTTAGCTGTATAATAGCTGCAGTCAATACCTTTCGAATCATGCCTAAATGATGAACATCGGAATGAAATTGACGGCGCAGCGCTCAGTTTTGTTAAATATTTCACAAAAATTCAGTCAGTGATGTTATTTCGCCATTATTCATCATTTAGGCATCATTCGAAAGGTATTGATTCCTCCTATTTATATATATTTATTTTTCATTACACCTCTTACAAAATGTTTCCAAGAAATATGAGTTTTTAGCTGCCAGCTTGAAAACCCACAAAAAAAAACAATATAAACGCCTTATAATTCTACCAGTGAGTTATCCTAAGACAAGAATAACATTTTTCATTTAAAGTGCTTCCAAGGGTCTATATATATATAATCCAGAAAAAACATTTGGGCAAAAATACAACATAAAAAAATTTTTAGAGGTGTTTTCAGGAGCGTTTAGCTCACAGATGGCTTAACCCAGCGACGAAATATTTTGTAGATCATCATTAAAGAATCCAATCTTCATTTCTGGGGGGTGACCGCTGCAATTTATTTGCGCGACCCATCCTAATATATATATATATATATATATATATCCTCACTATATGTATGAAAGTTATAAGGACTTATATTTGTCTTGGGGTCGGATAATTAGCTTCCACATTTATAAAAGAGCTGTAAAACATGACAAAATATGAAGTCATGGTGGAAGTTATGCAGGATTTAATATTACCTAGGATGCAAGAAGGAGGGCAGGGCTAAAGCTTAAAATATTTTTAAATGTGAAATTGCAAATGATTTTATCAACCCGTATGAATGTTATGTTGGTTGTATTATAACCAAAGTTTATGCCACTTTGTGTGGGAGTTATCAGACATTGATAAATATCAAATTTCACAGTATTCCGATCATCTGTATAGAAGTTATATAAGTTTACGTAGTTTTGCGAGATTTGTGTGGGAGGTACTGGAAGGGGCGTGGCAAAACCAGTCATATTTAGTAAACTTAAAGTAATTATAAAAAAACATTATCAAATACCAAAATGTAGCTAATTCCGAATATCCGTGTGGAAGTTATATGGGTTTTAATGTAACATAGGGGCATGGCAATTTCGCCCATCTCCTAACTTAAACTAAGTTTGGAAAAAATCTTACCATGTGCAAAGTTTTAATCGATTCCTTAACTCCTTTCGAGAGTTGTCGTGTACACCAGCCAACCAGACGGACGGGCATGGCTCAAACATCTTAAAAAAGTCGTGAAACGGATTTGGTTCAAACATACTTGGGGTCTTAAGTCACTCCTTCAATGCATTACACTTTTTTTCAGTTCCAAATGATATATACCCTCCTACTCTCTAGAGTGAGGGTATACAAATTTGAGTGCAAAATCACTTAAAATGTGTGGGAAACAGTTCGACAAAGTCAATTTTCAAATTTTGAAAAAACATGAAAATCTGAAATACAAAAAAATAAAATTTGTTCTTCGCATTATGAACAAATACGTAAAAACGATTGTGAATCTCAAAATAATCCTAATTGTCTAATTTTCGTTTTTATAGAACTCAAAAATGTTTACTAGAACAAAAGTTAATGAATTTTGGCCAATGGATTTTGAGTCTGAACCATTGTGCTTCGCATAGTAGTGAGATATTAATATTATTATTAAAAAATAAAAAAAATCACACTAGGGGTTGACGATAGGAAGTAAGTATGTTCGGGGAACATGTGGGGGTTGAAAAAATATTGGGGGTCGGTCATACATTTAACTACAGTAGCGGTCTCCTTGGGCCAGTAAGAGCGGTGGGAACAAATTTTATAAAAAAAATATTTTTGTATGGGAGGCCCCCTAACGAGTGGAGATAGGGGGTATGTGTGTTCGAAAATAATATTGGGGAGGGAAAATTAATAGTAGTTGGTCTTACATTTAACCCAGCTCGAGTCGACTCCTAGGCAGTTTTGGTGCTTTTTGTGTATTTTTACCCCTTTTCCCTCACCTTTGACCCAGACGAGAGCCCTCTTACACCTACCCCACTACATCCATTTTTGGGCTCATGAAATTTGTTCCCGAACCTTGCATTAGGGGTTATAGCATATAAAAATCGAAAAGTTGTGCAATTTCCCACCCTACTGTACACAGTGCAACCTACGTATACGTATTTAATAGTTAATATTAAGCACACGTCGACAGAAAGTGGTACGTGAAAACAAAACTGCAAGTTGATGACCAACTAAGTTACTGGCTTATAAGTGTGCAAAGGTGCGAAGAACCGGGTTTTTACCTGTTACTCAAAATTTTGGCGGCGTCCAAGAAATTTCAAATACTCATTCTTGTTCTAATCGACATTGTGAGAAGAGTGAGGAAGTGGACAAAATGGTCGATGGGATAAGTACAGTACATATAGAAAACGACTCTGTGGAGCACAAAAGCTATCAAGAACGAAGAAGAACTGTCTGAATTAAAAACCAAGATCCAAAAAATACTCACATTCAATAATCTAACGGGCCAAAGTTTGGTTATCGGCATTGTTTCACATTTAATAACTCGAACGAATTGTTTTGATTTATTTTTTTTGCAAAACCACAAATCGGCCATGTAGGGTAAAGTACACACAGTCGCCCGATAGTTTTTATCTCAAACTGGACTGCAAACACCATTTAGGAATGTGTACTTTTTAATTTTAAAATTAAACAGTGGAGGAGAAACCGCAATCACTTCACTGTTGTTTTGTACTTTTTATAAGTTAGTTTTCCGCCAAATGTTTGTAACACCAATATAAAATGTTGTGGCAAACCACATATTGTACTCGATTTTCTTTAAATTTGGCACAACATCTTATAATCCAACTAGAAACACCTATGGTGAATGTGGGTAAGATCGGTTCAGATTTAGATATAGCCCCCATACAAATGTCGCTCCCGATTTGACTTTTTTCGCTCTAAAATCCACATATTTTATAATCGAACTAGAAACACCTATGGTGAAAGTGGGTACGATCGGTTCAGATTTAGATATAGCCCCCATACAAATGTCGCTCCCGATTTGACTTTTTCCGCTCTAAAATCCACATATTGTTCCCGATTTTCTTTAAAATTGGCACAACATTTTATAATCGAACTAGAAACACCTGTGTTGAAAGTGGGTAAGATCGGTTCAGATTTAGATATAGCAACCATACAAATGTCGCTCCCGATTTGACTTTTTCCACTCTAAAATCCACATATTGTTCCCGATTTTCTTTAAAATTGGCACAACATTTTATAATCGAACTAGAAACACCTGTGGTGAAAGTGGGTAAAATCGGTTCAGATTTAGATATAGCCCCCATACAAATGTCGCTCCCGATTTGACTTTTTCAGCTCTAAAATCCACATATTGTACCCGATTTTCTTTAAAATTGCCACAACATTTTATTATCGAACTAGAAACACCTATGGTGAAAGTGGGTAAGATCGGTTCAGATTTAGATATAGCCACCATACAAATGTCGCTCCCGATTTGACTTTTTCCGCTCTAAAATCCACATATTGCTCCCGATTTTCTTTAAAATTGGCACAACATTTTATAATCGAACTAGAAACACCTGGGGTGAAAGTGGGTAAAATCGGTTCAGATTTAGATATAGCCCCCATACAAATGTCGGTCCCGATTTGACTTTTTCAGCTCTAAAATCCACATATTGTACCCGATTTTCTTTAAAATTGCCACAACATTTTATTATCGAACTAGAAACACCTATGGTGAAAGTGGGTAAGATCAGTTCAGATTTAGATATAGCCACCATACAAATGTCGCTCCCGATTTGACTTTTTCCGTTCTAAAATCCACATATTGTACCCGATTTTCTTTAAAATTGCCACAACATTTTATAATCGAACTAGAAACACCTATGGTGAAAGTGGGTAAGATCGGTTCAGATTTAGATACAGCCCCCATACAAATGTCGCTCCCGATTTGACTTTTTCCGCTTTAGAAACCACATATTGTACCCGATTTTCTTTAAAATTGGCACAACATTTTATAATCGAACTAGAAACACCTATGGTGAAAGTGGGTAAGATCGGTTCAGATTTAGATATAGCCACCATACAAATGTCGCTCCCGATTTGACTTTTTCCGCTCTAAAATCCACATATTGTACCCGATTTTCTTTAAAATTGGCACAACATTTTGTATTCGAACTAGAAACACCTATGGTGAAAATGGGTAAGATCGGTTCAGATTTAGATATAGCCCCCATACAAATGTCGCTCCCGATTTCACTTTTTCCGCTCTAAAATCCACATATTGTTAAAATTGGCAAAACATTTTGTAATCGAACTAGAAACACCTATGGTGAAAGTGGGTAAGATCGGTTCAGATTTAGATATAGCCCCCATACAAATGTCGCTCCCGATTTGACTTTTTCCGCTCTAAAATCCACATATTGTACCCGATTTTCTTTAAAATTGCCACAACATTTTATAATTGAACTAGAAACATCTATGGTGAAAGTGGGTAAGATCGGTTCAGATTTAGAATAGCCCCCATACAAATGTCGCTCCCGATTTGACTTTTTCCGCTTTAGAAACCACATATTGTACCCGATTTTCTTTAAAATTGGCACAACATTTTATAATCGAACTAGAAACATCTATGGTGAAAGTGGGTAAGATCGGTTCAGATTTAGATATAGCCCCAAATATTTATCATTCGATGTTAATCAATTTTTCCAGATCGTGTTATATTTACTTTCTGCTGGAAAATTGGATCAAATTGCTCCCATGAAATACCTGGGTTTAGTAATCAAAGCGAGGTATATACGCAGGGAGTGGTGTAGGGTATTATATAGTCGGCCCCGCCCGACTTTAGACTTTCCTTACTTGTTTTAGAAATAAAAACCAAAATTTTAAAAATTTAACGGAGTGCAACTTTCTTTCTAATCAGAAGTCATTTCTTTTAAATGTTTTAATGAACTTGGATTTCAAAACCGCGATCAACATAAAAATACATCAGCCAGATCTATGCCAAGTTTAATTTTAATAATTCAATTTCAACGACAATTTTGTATTTTTGTTCTTGTTGTAATATATTCACGGGACAGAAATCAATCCAAAATTGGGGATTTGTTTTTATTAAAATGGTCTCCATGCTTATTCTCGCCGCTTTTATTTGCTCGGATGAATTTTAAGTATTTTTTATTGGACTTCAATTCGTAAACTTATGAGAGATTTGAACTGGAATAAAATATCAATAACTCAGTCAATTACTTACTGATTTTGAAAAGCAGCGCGGCGCACAGCGCAAAAACTCCCAAATTACATGCGTCCAAATCTCAACTTTACTGATTGAATTTTGCAAAGAACATTCCTCGCGACCAACTTAAGCTGTGGATGCATTTAGAGTTCATAAATGCTAAAATAGTTGAAAATTTCATCATAATAGAGGTTATTAGGATGTATCTCGGAAACCATGTATCGTATTGAAATTTTGTTTAGTTCGTAGGTATTCTTTTGCGTTTAAAAACCTGAAGCTGATATATATATTTAGTATTGTTAATTTTGTACGGTATAAAACTATACACGCGAGGCCGACCGATGCCTCGGCATTCACAAATATTGTCAAACTATTGTCTTATTTATTCATTTTAAAAAGAATATTCTGCCTATAACTGCCAACATCGATTTAGTTACTGAAATGGTAAAACCTTCTAAGCCAAAAATGAAGCAATACTTTCTTCGTTGTTCTCGGTTAATGTATTTTGGAAAACTTATTTAAAGTATACTTTAGGGATGTAAGGTTTTATGACATGCGAGCGCATGTCAATATTGGGCCGATATTAATCTTAAGCTATTTAAAAAGTTATAATAGCCGTTTGACATCGATTAAAAAATAAAATAATTTTTATCAAAAATTTCGAAAATCGTGAAAAACTAAAATTTTTATTTGGGCTTTAAATCAAATTTTTGGGATTTATTTTCCCCGTTTTGGGAATTGTGGATCTTACAAATGACTATCACAAAAACTGCTTCGCAAAAGTAACACGATTGCCAATTCTGTTTTGTTGTAGCCCTTAAATGTACGACTTTTAATGCACATCCCCGAATTTCAATGTCACCCTTATTCACCCCATCTAACGGGCCAAAGTTAGGCTACAATGTGTGTTTAAAATGTGAATCACTGTATTTCCAAACGCAAACATATTTCGCAACGAATTGTTTTGATTTATTTTTTTTTGCAAAACCACAAGTCTCCCATATTGGGTGAAGTACATCCAGTTGCACGATAGTTGTTATCTCAAAATGGGCCACAATCACCATTTAGGAATTTGTACTTTTTTAAAGCTCTGCATTAATCTTAAATAAACAAGAGGGGGAGAAACCGCAAACCCTAAACACATTCGGTGGGTGTATTATGACTGCGAACTAGGAATTCGAGAATTGTTCAAGACTCAAAATTCTATCCAAGTCGTGGATCTTTTTCACACTCCAAATTCTATCCAAGTCGTCGATGTTTTTCTCATTCCAAATTCTATTCCAGTCGTGGATCTTTTTGATACTCCAAATTCTATCCAAGTCGTGGATCTTTTTCTTATCCAAGTCCTGGATCTTTTTCTTATCCAAGTCGTGGATCTTTTTCTTATCCAAGTCGTGGATCTTTTTCTTATCCAAGTCCTGGATATTTTTCTTATGCAAGTCGTGGATCTTTTTCTTATCCAAGTCGTGGCTCTTTTTCTTATCCAAGTCGTGGATATTTTTCTTATCCAAGTCGTGGATCTTTTTCTTATCCAAGTCCTGGATCTTTTTCTTATCCAAGTCCTGGATCTTTTTCTTATCCTAGTCGTGGATCTTTTTCTTATCCAAGTCCTGGATCTTTTTCTTATCCAAGCCGTGGATCGTTTTCTTATCCAAGTCGTGGATCTTTTTCTTATCCAAGTCCTGGATCTTTTTCTTATCCAAGTCCTGGATCTTTTTCTTATCCAAGTCGTGGATCTTTTTCTTATCCAAGTCCTGGATATTTTTCTTATGCAAGTCGTGGATCTTTTTCTTATCCAAGTCGTGGCTCTTTTTCTTATCCAAGTCGTGGATATTTTTCTTATCCAAGTCGTGGATCTTTTTCTTATCCAAGTCCTGGATCTTTTACTTATCCAAGTCCCGGATCTTTTTCTTATCCAAGTCCTGGATCTTTTTCTTATCCAAGCCGTAGATCATTTTCTTATCCAAGTCCTGGATCTTTTTCTTATCCATGTCGTGGATCTTTTTCTTATCCAAGTCTTGCATCTTTTTCTTATCCAAGTCGTGGATCTTTTTCTTATCCAAGTCGTGGATCTTTTTCTTATCCAAGTCGTGGATCTTTTTCTTATCCAAGTCGTGGATCTTTTTCTTATCCAAGTCCTGGATCTTTTTCTTATCCAAGTCGTGGATCCTTTTCTTATCCAAGTCCTGGATCTTTTTCTTATCCAAGTCGTGGATCTTTTTCTTATCCAAGTCCTGGATCTTTTTCTTATCCAAGTCCTGGATCTGTTTCTTATCCAAGTCCTGGATCTTTTTCTTATCCAAGTCCTTGATCTTTTTCTTATCCAAGTCCTGGATCTTTTTCTTATCCAAGTCCTGGATCTTTTTCTTATCCAAGTCCTGGATCTTTTTCTTATCCAAGTCCTGGATCTTTTTCTTATCCAAGTCCTGGATCTTTTTCTTATCCTAGTCGTGGATATTTTTCTTATCCAAGTCCTGGATCTTTTTCTTATCCAAGTCGTGGATCTTTTTCTTATCCAAGTCCTGGATCCTTTTCTTATCCAAGTCGTGGATCTTTTTCTTATCCAAGTCGTGGATCTTTTTCATATCCAAGTCGTGGATCTTTTTCTTATCCAAGTCCTGGATCTTTTTCTTATCCAAGTCCTGGATCCTTTTCTTATCCAAGTCCTGGATCCTTTTCTTATCCAAGTCGTGGATCTTTTTCTTATCCAAGTCCTGGATCTTTTTCATATCCAAGTCGTGGATCTTTTTCTTATCCAAGTCCTGGATCTTTTTCTTATCCAAGTCGTGGATCTTTTTCTTATCCAAGTCCTGGATCTTTTTCTTATCCAAGTCGTGGATCTTTTTCTTATCCAAGTCGTGGATCTTTTTCTTATCCAAGTCGTGGATATTTTTCTTATCCAAGTCGTGGATCTTTTTCTTATCCAAGTCGTGGATCTTTTTCTTATCCAAGTCCAGGATCTTTTTCTTATCCAAGTCCTGGATCTTTTTCTTATCCAAGTCCTGGATCCTTTTCTTATCCAAGTCCTGGATCCTTTTCTTATCCAAGTCGTGGATCTTTTTCTTATCCAAGTCCTGGATCTTTTTCTTATCCAAGTCGTGGATCTTTTTCTTATCCAAGTCCTGGATCTTTTTCTTATCCAAGTCGTGGATCCTTTTCTTATCCAAGTCCTGGATCTTTTTCTTATCCAAGTCGTGGATCTTTTTCTTATCCAAGTCCTGGATCTTTTTCTTATCCAAGTCGTGGATCTTTTTCTTATCCAAGTCATGGATCTTTTTCATATCCAAGTCGTGGATTTTTTTCTTATCCAAGTCCTGGATCTTTTTCTTATCCAAGTCCTGGATCTTTTTCTTATCCAAGTCGTGGATCTTTTTCTTATCCAAGTCGTGGATCTTTTTCTTATCCAAGTCGTGGATCTTTTTCTTATCCAAGTCGTGGATCTTTTTCTTATCCAAGTCGTGGATCTTTTTCTTATTCAAGTCCTGGATCTTTTTCTTATCCAAGTCGTGGATCTTTTTCTTATCCAAGTCCTGGATCTTTTTCTTATCCAAGTCGTGGATCTTTTTCTTATCCAAGTCCTGGATCTTTTTCTTATCCAAGTCCTGGATCTTTTTCTTATCCAAGTCCTGGATCTTTTTCTTATCCAAGTCCTGGATCTTTTTCTTATCCAAGTCCTGGATCTTTTTCTTATCCAAGTCGTGGATCTTTTTCTTATCCAAGTCGTGGATCTTTCTACTAAAACAACGAATTTCAAAATATCAAAATTTGTTGGCCACACGTTAACCACAAAAATATGCTGCTCAGTCTCAATATTTCCCTATAAAACCCATTGTCGCTTGGGGCAGCTTAAGTCATTTCTTAAAATGAACCGTGCGCTGTTAGTACTCTTTTCAATAATTTGCGTGTTTTCTGGCATTGATGCCGCCAGTAAATTTTCCCCAATCTCAGGAGTGGACGTAAAATGGCATAAAAGTGCGGATGACAGTCTATTTTATATAGAAACGGAGGAAAAGGTACATTATTTGCCAAATTTGGGTTTTTGTGGGGTTTTTTAAATGAAAATTTAATCGAATATTCAGTTCAACTGGTATGACGCCTGGAATGAATGTGCCCGCAAGAATATGTCACTGATTGCCATAGACTCCTTCTACAAACATACTCAGGTGGACACTTTAATTAGGAAAGTATTTGGTAAGTTGAAACACCACCACCCCCCACCATCAGCTAATGTGTTTGAGCTCTTATTTTGTCCGCTCTTCATTTACAGCGACATGTCCAGCAGTTTGGATTGGTGGCCACGACAACGCTATCGATCTGCGTTACGAATGGCCCATGACAGGTGAAGTGTTCTCGTTTACCAACTGGGATAACAATCAGCCGGATCGTGCCAGTAATAACATGGAGCATTGCATCTTGATTTGGAAAAATACCTGGAGATGGCATGATCTACCCTGTGCTCATAAACTGGGTTTTATTTGTGAGGAAAATCGTTACCTAAAAGAGAAGTCCAAGGAACTGATGCAGCTGAAGAAGCAGTATGATGATAGAACCAACGAACTGGCTATCCTTAAGAATTCCATTATGAACGTTCATTTAAGCCCAAAATTACGAATTGATTCGAATGAAAAATCTTCGGATTTGGATAAATCGTAAGGAGTGCGATTTTCTGAGTTTATCCTATTTTTTACTTTGAAGTTATGGCGCTGATAAAGAATTCCTCGTCCAATTTATGCAAAAAAGCTATTAATAAAAAAATAATATAAAATTGTGAATTGATCCAAATTTAAACTGGACGTATTTCGAGGGGGTGAAAGGGGAAAAAATGGTACCTATCAAATGACAACAGCTAGAAACACGAAATTCGGCGTGTACATTCTCCTAATTGAGTAGATACATAATATAAAAGTATTTTTTTCAAATACGTACTTTTAAGGGGTAACATGGGAATAGAGGGATAAAAATGGTACTAACCAAACGGCGGCACCTAGAATAATGAAATTCAGTGTATACATTCCTCTGAATGCGCACACACGCGAAATAAACGGATTTTTCGAAATTCGTACTTTTTGGGGGTAAAATGAAAAAACGGATAAAAATTGTACCAACCAAATAGCTGCAGCTAGAGTCATGAAATTCAGAGTACACATTCCTCTGACTGCGTAGACATAAAACGAGAAAAGGTTTTTAAAAATCCTACCTTCAAGGGATACAATAAATACCAATTAAACGGCTCTAATTGCGTAGACATGTGCAATAAAGAGATTTTTGAAAGTGGCACTTTTAATAGGGTAAAATGGTAAAAAGATGATAAATATGGTACCAACCAAATGACGCAGCTGGAATCATGGAATTCGGTGCACATTCCTCTGACTGCGTAGACTCGCAAAGTAAAATGATTTTTCCAAATGCGTACTTTTTTATGGCAAAAATGGGTAGAATCATGAGAAATAATATTTTTTCAAAATGTGCATTTTTGGAATTAAAATAGAATGGAAATACAACCAACCATATGGTTGTAGCTGAAAATTCACCCACTATTCACCCCCAATATTTATGGTATTTAAGATTTTTGAAGATTGCTGCCTTATACATATTTACATTTTGAATTGACTTGAAGTATTATTTCGATATACATATCGTTCATTCCATATCAAACCGAACGATTTTCGTAAAAAAATACGACCACGACTCCGATTTTTCGCAGACATATTCTACTGTTAAAAATATTTTACACGTATTTTTGTAAAAAAAAACGAAATTTTTTTTTAAGAACACGTAAGGAAAGGCTAACGTCGGGCGGGGCCGACTATATGCTACACTCCACTTTCTATCCGAACACAATTCAATTCGGTAAAAAAGTGAAAACGGGAAGGCTTTTTGTCTGTTTCTTAATCATAGGCTAATATGACCTGACCCAATTTGTCAAATCGAGAGGAATACTTGTACTGGGGCTATATCCAAACATGGAATGAAGTGACTAACTTTCACAATAAGTTTCTTCAGTTTAAGTAAACGTGTTATGCTCATTTTGAAGAAATTCGATGAAAATACGAGGTTTCTGGGGTGGAAAAAGTCAATCCGGGAGCGAAATTTGTATGGGAGATATATGTAAATCTGAACCGATGTAAAACATTTTCACAATAGGTGTTTCTAGTTGAAATATAAGGCGTTTTGCCAATTTTGAAGAAAATCTGTTAAAATATGTGGATTTTAGAGCGGAAAAATTTGGGAGCGAAATTTGTATGGGAGCTATATATAAATCTGAACCGATCTGACCCATTTTCGCCATGGGTGTTTCTAATGGAAACATAAGATATTTGCCAAACTTGATGAGATCTGTTAAAATATGTGGTTTCTAGAGTAGAAAAAGTCAAATCGGGAGCGAAATTTGAATGTGAGCTATATGTACATAAATCTGAACTGATCTGGGCCATGGTGAACATGGGTGTCTTTAGTTGAAATATAAGATATTTTGCAAGATTTGAAGAAGATCTGTTAAAATATGTGGTTTGTTGAGTCGAAAAAGTGAAATCAGGAGTGAAATTTGTTAGGGAGCTATATATAAATCTGAACCGATCTGACCTATATTCACCATGGGTGTTTCTTGTGGAAGTATAAGATATTTTGCCAACTTTGAAGAAGATCTTTAAAAATATGTGGTTTCTAGACCAGAAAAAGTCAAAACGAGAGCGAAATTTGAATGGGAGCTATATACAAATCTGAATCGATCTGACCAATTTTCAACATAGGTGTTCCTAGTTTAAATATAAGGTGTTTTGCCAAATCTGCAGTCAATCTGATACAATATGTGGTTTCTAGAGCGGAAATAGTCAAATCGGGAGCAAAATTTGTATGGGAGCTATATATAAAGCTGCACCGATCTAACACATTTTCACCGCAGGTGTTTCGAGTTGAAATATAAGATGTTTTGCCAATTTTGAAGAAAATCTGTTGTAATATGTGGTATCTAGAGTGACAAGAGTCAAATCGGGAGTGAAATTCGTATGGGGCTATATCTAAATTTGACCGATTTTCTTCAAATTAAACAGCGTTCGTCCTTGTCCCGAAAAACTTCCTTGTGCTAAGTTTCATTTGGTTCTGGCTACAATTGCGACCCGAATCGTGATTACAAGAATAGATGGACAGACAGACAGACGGACATTGCTAAATCGATTCTAAGACGATCGGTATAATTAACAATGGGTCTATCTCTCTTTCCTTTTGCATGTTACAAACAAATGCACAAAGACATAATACTCTCGTGGAGAGTATAAAATCAAGAAAAACGTGCCGAGGTATGAACATTGAAAATGCTGTAGTGAGAAAACGCGTGGGCACAATTCAAAGAATGGTGGCTTTTTTAAAGGTAATTACAAGTACTTTTCGCCGGCGTTCTTGTCTATTGACTGCTACTGACAAAAATTTTGTGTATTTCTGATTTTTCTTCTTCTTTTGTATTTTTCACTATAAACCTAGAAATTCAGAAAAAATATAGGCATATTCCCTGATCGATCGAGACCGCTGGCTCAGGAGCGTCAATTTGTGCCTTTAGAAGGAAACATTTGTATCTCTTTTTGTCCCTCTCTCACTCCTTAAAAGTACAAATTGCATAAAAATTAATTTATGTCTCCCGTTAACGTGATCGGACGAATGTATACGCCGAATTTCACGATTCTATCTGTAATATTTTAGTTAGTACCATTTTTGTCCCGTTCGCCCCTTATAAGTACTAATTTCGAAAAATCCATTTAGATTGCACTTCTACGTTGTCAGAGGAATTTGCACACCAAATGTCACGACTATAGCTGCCATACCTAAATTGGTACCATTTGTATCACTTTTTTCCCGCGCACCCCACAAAATTGCATTTATTGTAGAAGAAACGCAAAAGTACCAAAATGCATTTAAATTTCACGATTCAAGCTGTACTACTTAGGTTGATAGCATTTGTATGCCCTCCACATTCAGGATGGGGATATACTAACTTTGTCATTCCATTTGTAACACCTTGAAATATCGGCCTGAGACCCTATAAAGTATATATATTCTTGATCGTCATTCGATTCTAAGACGATCTAGCCATGTCCGTCCGTCCGTCTGTTGAAAGCACGCTAGCATCTAAACGAAATGAGCTAGGACGTCCTAAGTTTCCATAAATACGTCATATAGTCGTAGATCGGTTGGGATTGTAACTGGGAGAAATCGGCCTATAGGGCAATTTTTCCCCCTCACAAGGACTGAAAATACCCATAATAACAACTAATATTTTAGAGCATTTAAGCATGCTAGTACTTACTTGATATTGGATATGCGCATTCCCCTTACAACAAAAATATGGTGCACATTTTTGTTGTCATTCCTATTCGTAGGAGGTGAAAGGAGGCAAAAGGGGATAAAAATGGTACCTATCAAACGACAACAGCTAGAAACACGAAATTCGGTGTGTACATTCCTCTAAAAGTATTTTATCCAAATTGGTAAAATGGGAATAGAGGGATAACAAGTGAAAACGACGTTAAGTTCGGCTGGGCCGAACTTTATATACCCTCCACCATGGATTGCATAAGGCAAGGCTACCAATACGTCAATTCAAAAATAAATATTCTTATATTTATATTTTCAAAAAGTTTAAATACAATAAATGTTGGTGCTACAGTTGGTTGTATTTCCATTCTATTTTATTTCCAAAAGTACAAATTTTGAAAATCCATTATCAGACGTACATGTGCAAAGTGCAAGTACCCTAACTTCATGATGAAAAAAACTTTTTATTTTGCGTGTCTATGCAGTCAGAGGAATGTATTCACCGAATTCCATGATTCCAGCTGCGCCCATTTGGTTGGTACCATTTTTATCCCCTTGACGTTTCTATTCGAATTTCATCATTCTAGCTGTAGTCGTTTAGTTGGTACTATTTTTATCCCTCTGTTCCATTGTATCCCTTGAAAGTACGAATTTCGAAAAATTTTCCGTGTCTACACAGTCAGCGGAATGTATACTCCGAATTTCATGACTCTAGCTGCGGTCATTTGGTTGGTACTATTTTTATCCCCTTTTTCCATTTTGACTCCAAATAGTACGAATTTCAAAAAATCAGTATATTTTCCGTGTCTACACAGTCAGAGGAATGTATATTCCGAATTTCATGACTCTAGTTGTGGTCATTTGATTGGTACTATTTTTATCCCCTTTTTTCATTTTAACCCCAAAAAGTACGAATTTGCATAGACAAGTAAAATACACGGATTTTACTTGTCTATGCAATCAGAGGAATGTATACACCAAATTTCATTATTCTAGGTACAGCCGTTTGGTTGGTACCATTTTTATCCCTCTATTCCCACTTTACCCCTTAAAAGTGCAAATTTGGAAAAAAATACTTTTATATTATGTATCTACTCAATTAGAGGAATGTACACACCGAATTTCGTGTTTCTAGCTGTTGTCGTTTAATACGTACCATTTTTATCCCTTTTTGCCCCATTTCACCCCCTACAGATAAGAATCACTTTATGGTGCACGTTTTTGCTATAAGGGGAATGCGCATACCAGATATCCAGCAAATATAAACCGACTTATTCAAAAAACATGCTTAAATACGCTAAAAAATTAGGGATTGTTATGGGTATTTTTAGTCCTTGTGAGGGAAAAATTTTTCACTTTGGGCCGATTTTGCAATCAATCAATCCCTTCAATCCCTAACGATCTACGACTATAAGACGCATTTATGGAAAATTTGGACGTTCTCGCTCCTTTCGTTTAGATGCTAGCGTGCTTTCAACAGACGGACGGACATGGCTAGATCGTCTTAGAATTTTATGACGATCACGAATATATATACTTTATAGGGTCTCAGGTCGATATTTCAAGGTGTTACAAACGGAATGACAAAGTTAGTATACCCCCATCATGGAGGTGGAGGGTATAAAAATAGTACCAAACAAACGGATGCACCTAGAATAATGAAACTCGGTGTATATATTCCTCTGATTGCGTAGAGACGTCAAATAAAGGGATTTTTCGAAATTCGTACATTTTGGGGTTAAAATGGAAAAGGGGATAAATATTGTACCAAGCAAATGACCGCAGCTAGAGTCACGAAATCGAAGACACGAAAAATACATTGTTTTTCCAAATTCGTACTTTTAAGGGATACAATGGGAACAGAGGGATAAAAATGGTACCAACTAAACGGCTATATCTATAATGATGAAATTCGGTGTGTATATTCCTCTAATTACGTAAAATAAAGAGATTTTAGAAAGATTTTTCCAAATTCTTACTCTTTTACTTTTACAGGAAAAATTTGTTGAATCATGAAGTTGATGGATTTTCAAAATTTGTACTTTTCTAATTAAAATAGGATGGACATACAACCAACTGTAGCACCCACTTTCTAACAATATTTAAGTCTTTTGAAGATTTACTTTTTGAATAGACTTAAAATATTATTTCATAGCCTTTTAGCGTGGTTTGAAACAATAAAAATATTATATTTATTTAAAAAATTATTTTTTCAATAGTTTTATTTGATTTAGTTTGGCTGTATTCTACGAAAATTGACAGCCTCTGAGTAATGTAATCCATGGTGGAGGAGGGCCCGGCCCAACTTAACCTCGTTTTTGTTTGTTATATTTATATTACCATTTTTATATGTCGTGTTTATGTTTACGATTTATGCTCAGATTTATACAATCCGGCATTTTTCCTAAAATATTCCGCCAAATCCCGCTTTTTATCCACGTTAGTCATGGTAACGAGAACGCGAATGAAAACAATGCTGATATGCTTGGAAATTTCCTATAAAAGCCTTTGAAATATTGCAATTCAACTCATTTTTGTGATAACAATGAAGTGGCAAGTAGTCGCTATATGGGCATTAATTTCACTGGAATACGTTGTGGCCGAATTCATGTGGCACAACGGTGAAAATGGGACAAGGGCATACTTCATACAACACGCGCAGAATGTAAGTAACAGTGAAATATAAATTTTTTAAATTTTTGCTAAAAAATCGTATTTACTTCAGTACACTTGGTTTGAAGCCTCAGACGAATGTTCGCGAATGAAGATGGCCTTGGCGACCATAGATTCCGTGGAAAAGCAACAAGAAATATACCAACTAATAAAGAAAGGTAAGTCGCAAAATGCACGACTGCAGGACTTTTCATTTGGCATTCTGCATATTTATGGTCGCAGCCGCAGCCGTCGATGGTTCCATCTGGTTGGGTGCTCATTTAAATGAACTCAAGTCACGCTACGAATGGGCTGGAACTGACACGCCTCTGACATTTACAAACTGGGGTGAAAATCAACCAAATAGTATGGATTACCCACAATGCGTTGAGATATTCCGGCCCAGTGGAACGTGGTATGATAGCAACTGTTCGCAAGATTATGGCTTTATTTGCCAGGAAACTCATAACATGGTTTTTAATTCCATCAAAGAGCAACTAAGCGATCTAAAAAATACATGTGACATTTTAAAGGCTGAGATCAAGGAACTGAAAGAGCAGCAAGAGCAGAACAAAGAAAGTTGTGAAAATTTGAAAAAATATAATAATATTATATTGAATATTGGATCAAATCAGAAATGAATGAATATAGAAAAAGTGGTCTTTTTGTCTTTTGAATTCCTTCGGAGTGCACAAAGATGTATACTTAAACTTTTTATCCTTAAATACTGAACTAAGGATTATTTATTAATTAAGTGATATTTGGTTGAGATTTCGATAGGGTATCCCAAACATGACAAAAAGCATATCGAGGGTTTATGTTCATAAGTGGCTATGAACCATTTTCTCGAAAATGAGTTTTTAATGGCAAACTAATCTCAGATTTGGATATCATCTGTCATATAAATTTGGTGAAGAAAAATTTTTTTCAAGCCACTTTTTTCAAAAATTTTTGTTTAAAACATTTTTTCTAGATTTAGGGCATATCGCATTATCAAATTCCATCATTTCGCGGTTAATGGCATGTTGGTTCCCAAGTTATCATGCTTAAATAAGATAAATAATGGCTGTAAAGTCAAAAATTGTGAAAAATATCTTTAGAAAAACCCGCGTAACTTTTTATACATTCCACGAGAGTAATGTGTCTTTGTGCATTTGTTTGTAACACCCAAAAGGAAGAGAGATAGACACATTGTTAATTATACCGATAGTCTTAGAATCACTTTTTGAGTCGATTTAGCGTCGTCCGTCAGTCCGTCCGTCTGCCCATCTATTCTTGTAATCACGATGCAGGTCGCAATTGTAGCCAGAACAAAACGAAACTTTGCACAACAAAGTTTTTCGGGACAAGGACGAACGCTATTTAATTTGAAGAAAATCGGTTCAGATGTAGATATAGCCCCCATATGAATTTCACTCCCGATTTGGCTCTTTTCACTATCATATGAGGTATATTACAACAGATTTTCTTCAAAATTGGCCAAACATATTATATTTCAACTAGAAACACCTGTGGTAAAAATGTGTTAGATCGGTTCAGATTTATATATAGCTCCCATACAAATGTCGCTCCCGATTTGACATTTTCCGCTCTAGAAACCACATATTGTATCAGATTGTCTTCAAAATTGGCAAAACATCTTATATTTAAATTAGGAACACCTATTTGGTCAGATCGGTTCAGATTTGTATATAGCTCCCATTCAAATTTCGCTCTCGATTTAACTTTTTCTGGTCTAGAAATCACATATTTTTACAGATCTTCTTCAAATTTGGCAAAATATCTTATACTTCCACAAGAAACACCCATGGTAAATATAGGTCAGATCGGTTCAGATTTACATATAGCTCCTATTCAAATTTCGCTCCCGATTTAACTTTTTCTGCTCCAGAAAGCACATATTGAGCCCGATATTCCTTATATTTGGCAAAACATCTTATAATCCAACTATAAACACCTATGCAGAAAGTGGGTAAGATCGGTTCAGATTTAGATATAGCCCCCCTACAATTGTCGCTCCCTAGAAACGACATATTGTACCCGATTTTCTTTAAATTTGACAGAACATCTTATAATCCAACTAGAAACACGTATGCAAAAATTGGGTAAGATCGGTTCAGATTTAGATATAGCTCCCATACAAATGTCGCTCCCGATTTGACATTTTCCGCTCTAGAAACGACATATTCTACCCGAATTTCTTTAAATTTGACACAACGTCTCACAATCCAACTAGAAATACCTATGCAAAAATTGGGTAAGATCGGTTCAGATTTAGATATAGCTCCCATACAAATGTCGCTCCCGATTTGACATTTTCCGCTCTAGAAACGACATATTGTACCCGATTTTCTTTAAATTTGACACAACATCTTACAATCTAACTATAAACACCTATGAAAAAATTGGGTAAGATCGGTTCAGATTTAGATATAGCTCCCATGCAAATGTCGCTCCCGATTTAATATTTTCCGCTCTAGAAACCACGCATTGTACCCGATTTTCTTTAAATTTGGCACAACATCTTATAATCCAACTATAAACACATATGCAAAAATTGGGTAAGATCGGTTTAGATTTAGATATAGCTCCCATACAAATGTCGCTCCCGATTTGACATTTTACGCTCTAGAAACCACATATTGTACCCGATTTTCTTTAAATTTGACACAACATCTTATAATCTAACTATAAACACCTATGAAAAAATTGGGTAAGATCGGTTCATATTTAGATATAGCTCCCATGCAAATGTCGCTCCCGATTTAATATTTTCCGCTCTAGAAACCACACATTGTACCCGATTTTCTTTAAATTTGGCACAACATCTTATAATCCAACTATAAACACATATGCAAAAATTGGGTAAGATCGGTTCAGATTTAGATATAGCTCCCATGCAAATGTCGCTCCCGATTTAATATTTTCCGCTCTAGAAACCACATATTGTACCCGATTTTCTTTAAATTTGGCACAACATCTTATAATCCAACTATAATAGCTCCCATGCAAATGTCGCTCCCGATTTAATATTTTCCGCTCTAGAAACCACACATTGTACCCGATTTTCTTTAAATTTGGCACAACATCTTATAATCCAACTATAAACACATATGCAGAAAGTAGGTAAGATCGGTTCAGATTTAGATATAGCCTCCAAACAAATGTAGCTCCCGATTTGACTTTTGCCGCTTTAGATCGATTTTCTTTAAATTTGGCACAACAGCTTATAATCCAAGTAAAAAACCTATGGTGAAAGTGGCTAAGATCGGTTCAGATTTAGATATAGCGCAAATACAAATGTTCCTCCCAAATGTTTAATCGATTTTGGCCTAACTATACGAATTATATTTCACCTATTTCGTTCCAGATTTCAATATACTCCCATACAAATGTCCTTTCCGATTTATCATTTTTTGTCAAACACACACATTTACAGGATGCAAAAATCCTGCCCGTGTTCACTTTTTCACCGAATTAAATTGTATTCGGATATAAAGTGGAGTGTATCATAGTGTCGGCCCCGCCCGACTTTAACCTTTCCTTACTTGTTTATTTATGCTTTTTTTTCTGAAAATTAACCGCCGATGGAGGATTAGAAGGCAAAACAGTTAAAACCGGCGTTAAGTCCGACCCGCCCGAACTTTATATACCCTCCACCATGGCTTGCATTCCACAGAGGCTGTCGATTTTCGCAGGAATCACAGGAAAATGTTTTGTTTTCATATAGCCAAACCAAAAACATGTAAGGAAAGGCTAAAGTCGGGCGGGCCGACTATATAATACACTCCACTTTCTATCCGAATACAATTCAATTTGGTAAAAAAGTGAAAACGGGAAGGATTTTTGTATGTGTCCTAATCATAGACTGATAAGACCTGAGCCAATTTGTCAAATCGAGAAGAATATTTGTATCGGGGCTAGGGTGTCGCAAAAACCGGTTATTTTAGAAAGACGATTTTCGGTTTAACTGAAAAATCAATTTTTTTAAACTCGGTTTTCGGTTATAGTTTTTTTACAAAACCGGTTAAAACCGGTTTTTTTTAAATCAAAGTACGAAAATATTTAAATCAATTTTTTTATTACGAAAGTAAATACAGTTCATTTTTAGTAAAGGTCATTTTAAAATAAAGTAAATTCTATAAAATAATTCATATTTTTACGTAAAAAAAAACCTGAATAAAAAGTTTACGTAGAGTCCTTCTTATAATAATATCGCAATACCATTATACAATTCAAGTGTTAATTTTGTAAGCTTGTCATAGAAAAAACACGCTCGCTAAATGTTTGGTGTAGGGCTAACAGTCGTCAAGGCATCATATAAGTAACATAGCTTTTCAGTTTTTTTCTTTGTTTTGACAAAAAATGCGAAATCGTCGTATAAAGTCGCCTGTCTTTCGCCTTTTCGAGCAATTTTGGGGTTTTGGATGTGGTTTATTGTTTGGTTTAAATCCAACATTCAATTACTCTGCGATGTCACAACTTACATCTGTTGTCTAAATCGGGTTCTACAGAGATTTCGGGGAAAAGACGTTTGTATAATTCATTTGCAAATTCCTTTGTATACGATTTCGATGAGTATTTCATTACGCCATCGTTTAACGGACCAGAAGTTTTTTATTGGTGCAATGTTCACTTATTTACCAAAAACCGGTTAACCGACACGAAAAACCCGCTTTTCTCGGTTAACCGAGAATGGCCATTTTACAAAATCCGGCCGACGGTTGCCGGTTAACCGGTTACGGTTTAGGTCACCCTAATCGGGGCTATATCCAAACATGGAATGAAGTGAACCACTTAAACAATAGGTTCTTCCAGTTCAAGTATAACGTGTTATGCTCAATTTGAAGAAATTCGTTGAAAATACGTGGTTTCTGGGGCAGAAAAAGTCTAGCCGGGAGAGAAATTTCTATGGGAGCTATATATAAATCTCAACCGATCTGACCCATTTGCACCATGACTGTTTATAAAACAAGTATATAATATTTTGCCAAATTTGAAGACAATCTGATAAAATATGTGGTTTCTAGAGCGGAAAAATTCAAATCGGTAGCGACATTTGTATGAGAGCTATATATAAATCTGAACCGATCTGACCAATTTCACCATAGGTGTTTAAATATAAGATGTTTTGCCAAATTTGAAGACAATCTGATAAAATATGTGGTTTCTAGAGCGGAAAATGTCAACATTTGTATGGGGGCTATATCTAAATCTGAACCGATCTTACCCGCTTTCGCCACAGGTGTTTCTAGTCTAACTATAAGATATTCTGGCAAATTTAATGAAAATCGTGTACAGCATGTCGATTCTAGAGCGGAGCAAGTCAAATCGGGAACGACATTTATATCGAGACTATATCTAAATTTGAACCGATTTGCCTCAAATTAAACAGCGTTCGTTTTTGATCCACAAAACTTACTCATGCCAATTTTCGTTAAGATCGGACTATAATTGTGATCTGTAATTTGTAAAACAAAAATCGACTCAGAAAGTGATTCTAAGCCGATCTGTATAATAAACGTAGACCCATCGTTTAGTATACACTCGTTTCCTTTTGGGTGTTACAACCAAATGCACAAAGACACAAATACCCTTGTGGAGGGTATTATATTATTGCAAAATTAATTTTATTAATATATATACAACTTTAACTAAAGGTGATTTTTGAAAAGCTATAGGAAAGTTTTTCAAAAGAAAACACATAAAATTCAGAAAAATACATGAAATCTTTATTTGAATCGATAGTATGGTCCATATAATTTAATTTATATATATATATAATTTATAATTTCATGCAAATGTTGACCTTGACTGCGCCTCAAATGGTCCATCCGCTTAGTCCAATTTTGGCATACTCAAAATTTTCCACGTTGTTGAGTAACACAGGCCCAATTGCTGCGAACGGCGACGAATCGATAATTGATGGTCATCATTAACACTGGCCGATACAGCTGCGATATTTCCTTCAGTTCGCACTCTACGTAAGCGTGTTGGTGGTTTAATGTCCAACAATGTAAATTTGGTGCGAAATTTAATCACAATAGCCCGAATAGCCGCTTCAGTGGGTCGATTAAACTGACCATAAAATGGACGAAGCGCGCGATGATCTTTCTTAACAGAAAATTCAATAATTTGCAAGCGTTGTTCGTTTGTAAGACGATTCATGGTTAAATTATAGACCAAACTGAAGATGTTTGACAGTGAAACAAAACACGAAACGTACGTCAGATATTTAAACCAGCGTTGCCAAAAAGATAATTGCTAAAAAATCACCCTTTATTTTCAATGATACTTATATGGCAAGACTACCAATATGTTTATACTATATCTATCGAAATAATACTTCAAGACAATTCAAAAAGTCAATAATATAAAGCAGCAATCTTCAAAAAAAAACTTAAATACCGTAAATTTTGGGGGATACTGGGTGCATTTTCAGCTACAGCCGTTGGGTCGTTTGTATTCCCTTCCTATTTAATTCCAAAAGTAAAAATTTTGAAAACTCATTATCTTTCACGTACTTAGTGCAAGATAACCAAACTTCGTAATTCTAGCCATTTTTGGCGTAAAAGCAACAAAATATAGAACGATTTTGGAACAAAATATTATATATTTCGTGTCTACGCCGTCAGAGGAATGTATAAACCGAATTCCATGCTTCTAGCAGCGGCCATTTGGTTGGTACCATTTTTATCCCCTTTTTCCCGTTTTACCCCCTTAAAAGTACGAATTTCGAAAAATTCGAAATTTAACGTGTCTACTCAACCAGAGGAATGTATACACCGAAAACCACTATTCTAGGTGCAGCATGAAGAGATTCTTATTCGTGGGGGATGAAATAGGGCAAAAAGGGATAAAAATGGTACCTATCAAACTACAACAGCTAGAAACACGAAATTCGGTGCGTACATTCCTCTAATCGAGTCGAGACATAATATGAAATTATTTTTTTCCAAATTCGTACTTTTTGGGGTTAAATTGGAAAAAGAGGGATTAAATTGGTGCAAAAAAAAATGGCAGCAGCTAGAGTCATGAAATTCAGAGTATACATTCCTCTGACTGCGTAGACACGAAAAATAAAAAGGTTTTTTCAAATTCGTACTTTCAAGGGATACAATGGGAACAGAGGGCACAAAATTGGTACCAACTAAACGGCTACAGCTAGAATGATGAAATTCGGTGTGTACATCCCTCTACATTGCGTAAAATAAAGAGATTATAGAAAGTCGTACTCTTAAGGAGGTAAAATGGGAAAAAGGGGATAAAAATGCTACCAAGCTAATGGCCGCAGATAAAATCAAGGAATTTGGTGTATACATTCCTCTGACACGCAAAAGCAAAAGATTTTTCCAAATTCGTACTCATTTACTTTTACGGCAAAAATTGGTTGAATAATAATGAGATAATGGATTTTCAAAGTTTGTACTTTTGGAATTAAAATAGGATTGAAATACAACCAACTGTAGCACCCACTATCTACAAATATTTATGGTATTTAAGCTTTTTGAACATATAAATATAAGAATATTTATTCTTTGAAATAAAATAAAATGAATAAAAATATAATATTTATTTATAAAATTATTTTTTGTTTCAATTTTCGTATTTGCTTTGGTTTGGCTATATTAAAAAATTTACATTTTCCTGTAATGTTACTGCAGTTCTACGAAAATCGACAGCCTCTGTGTAATGCAATCCATGGCGGAAGGTATATAAGATTCGACCTGGCCGAACTTGTTTACTTGTTTTAAATCAATTTTTCTTAATTTCTTGAAGACTTATCCTAAACCACTGTTTTTATGTGAAAGTGAAATTTGCAACATTTGTAGCCATCATAAGTACCTTTAATCGAATATATAAGCAAGAGTTATCGGGCTTATATTTCCAAAAATAATCTACAGATATTAAAGGTACCTGCGGCGAAAATTGGAATTTTTGTAAAAAAAATTAAACATATTTTTTCTTGTATCGTTTCGAAAAAAAATTTGTAACACAGTGTATTTGAAATAATAATATAATATTTTGTCTGCCCCCGGCCAGACTTTATCTTTCTTTATTTGTTGTTTTTAAGTTTGCTATGATATGCTGGCGACCGTTAGGGGTAACCCCTAACATTCATCTGGTACCCGATAACAGTTCGTTTGTGTATTTCGGCAGAAATTTGCTATAAAACCCCTGCGGATTTTGCGACATTAAGTCTTTGTTTGATGAAAATGCAAGTGCTCGTGGGTCTTTTCGCATTGATTGCGTTGGCATCCGGTGCGGCCATACAGAAGTGGCACAAAAGCAACGATGGATCTGTGTATTTCATCGAAACCGAACAGAAGGTAAGCGAGTCCAACCAACACCAACAAATCGGATCTAACCACTTTGAAATTCGAACATACGGCAGTACAACTGGCAGCAGGCATGGAATGAATGTGCCCGCAAAAATATGTCTCTCATCGCCATAGATACATTCTCCAAGCATCAGCAAATCGATTCCCTGCTACGGGCATTTTATGGTAAGTTCGCGAAATGAATGAAATCCCTAAAGACGGCGATGACTTTTCTTTTTGCCCGCTCTAGCCAAGTGTCCGCCTTTTTGGATGGCCGGCCAGGATCTGGCTTTCGATACGCGCTACGAATGGTCTAGCACGGGCGAAGTGTTCACCTTCACCAATTGGGGACCGTCCGAGCCGAATCGAATCGGCAACAATGAAAATTGTATTTTGATATGGGAGCATTTCTACTGGAGCGATCAGCCGTGTGCCAATAAATTGGGTTTTATCTGTGAAGAACATCGTTTTCTGAAAAAACCCGCCCATGATTTGGATGGCCTGCAGAGCATGAGTGATTACCAACAGCCAGCCAGCGATTGGATCAAATATAAGAATTTCCTAACGTTTATCAATGGCATGGCTGCCAAATGAGTGAAATGCAAAATTTGCGATTTTTTTCCAAAATGAACAATAAAATATTTTGAAGAAAATTTTTAAGAAAACAAATTTTTCAATCATGTTTCCCTAGAAGACCAAACGCAGGGAGTGGTGTAGGGTCGGCCCCGCCCGACTTTAGTCTTTCCTTACTTGTTTTTTTGTAGAATATATCCACGAAATGCAAATGTTTTGCAATTTTAAAACCGGTTAACCGACATGAAATCACCGGTTTGTCGAAAAGGCCAGACGGCGCACAGTGGAATTTTTTCAGCTGCGGCAAAAATTAGAAGGAATACAGCTAGGACCTTGAAATTTCACACACGTCCCTTATATCGTCAAATTAGAAATTGTTCTAATCCTCCCACCAAATTTAAAATGAAAAACGTCATAGATTTCTTATTTTAATATAGACGTTAATACAAATCATTACCGGTGATTTTATTTGAGTTCACAATTAAATGGAAAAGATTTTAGTTTTTTCGATTTTCGAAATTTTTCATAATTTTATAACTTTATAAATAACTTAAGACTAATATTGATCAAATATTTACATGCGCTCGCATGCCACAAAATCTTACATCCCAAAAGTATACTTTAAATACATTTTTTTAACTACATTAAAAGAGAACAACGAAGGATGTATTGCTTCATTTTTGGCTTAGAAGGTTTTGCCATTTCAGTAATTAAATCGATGTTTGCAGAATATTCTTTTTAAAATGAATAAATAAGACAATAGTTTAGCAATATTTTTAAATGTCGAGGCATCGACATCGACATTTCACTCCCGATTTGGCTCTTTTCACTTTCATATGAGGTATATTACAACAGATTTTCTTCAAAATTGGCAAAACATCTTATATTTCAACTAGAAATACCTGGGGTAAAAATGTGTTAGATCGGTTCAGATTTCTATATAGCTCCTATACAAATTTCGCTCCCGATTTGACTTTTTCCGCTCTAGAAACCACATATTTTAGCAGATCCTCTTCAAATTAGGCGAAATATCTTATATTTAAACTAGCAACATCTATGGTGAAAATAGATCAGATCAGTTCAGATTTATATATAAAGAGTGATTTTTTTGAGGTTAGGATTTTCATGCATTAGTATTTGACAGATCACGTGGGATTTCAGACATGGTGTCAAAGAGAAAGATGCTCAGTATGCTTTGACATTTCATCATGAATAGACTTACTAACGAGCAACGCTTGCAAATCATTGAATTTTATTATCAAAATGCGTGCTCTGTTAAGAAAGTTCAGAAAGAAAGAAATTGTGTTCAGCGACGAAGCTCATTTTTGGCTCAATGGGTACGTAAATAGGCAGAATTGTCGATTTTGGAGTGAATATCAGCCAGAAGCATTGCAAGAGCTACCAATGCATCCAGAAAAAGTCACAGTTTGGTGCGGTTTATGGGCTGGTGGCATCATTGGACCGTACTTCTTCAAAGATGATGCGAATCGTAACGTAACTGTGAATGGTGAGCGCTACCGTGAGATGATATCCAACTTTTTTTTTGCCCAAAATGGAAGAACTGAACTTGGTTGACATGTGGTTTCAACAAGATGGCGCTACATGCCACACAGCTCGCGATTCTATGGCCATTTTGAGGGAAAACTTCGGAGAACAATTCATCTCAAGAAATGGACCGGTAAGTTGGCCACCAAGATCATGCGATTTGACGCCTTTAGACTATTTTTTGTGGGGCTACGTCAAGTCTAAAGTCTACAGAAATAAGCCAGCAACTATTCCAGCTTTGGAAGACAACATTTCCGAAGAAATTCGGGCTATTCCGGCCGAAATGCTCGAAAAAGTTGCCCAAAATTGGACTTTCCGAATGGACCACCTAAGACGCAGCCGCGGTCAACATTTAAATGAAATTATCTTCAAAAAGTAAATGTCATGGACCCATCTAACGCGTTTATGCGTTTTTTTTAAAAAAAAAGTTATCAAGCTCTTAAAAAATCACCCTATAGCTCTCATACAAATTTCGCACCCGATTTGACTTTTTCCGCTCTAGAAACCACATATTTTAGCAGATCCTCTTCAAAGTAGGCGAAACATCTTATATTTAAACTAGCAACACCTATGGTAAAAATAGGTCAGATCGGTTCAGATTTATATATAGCTCTCATACAAATTTCTCTCCCGATTTGACTTTTTCTGCTCTAGAAATCACATACTTTCAAAGATCTTCCTCAAATCTTTCAAAATTACTTATATTTCAACTAGAAACACCTGTGGTAAAAATGTGTTAGATCGGTTCAGATTTATATATAGCTCCCATACAAATTTCACTCCCGATTTGACTTTTTCCGCTCTAGAAACCACATATTTTAGCAGATCCTCTTCAAAGTAGGCGAAATATCTTATATTTAAAGTAGCAACACCTATGGTGAAAATAGGTAAGATCGGTTCAGATTTATATATAGCTCCCATACAAATTTCGCTGCCGATTTAACTTTTTCCGCTCTAGAAACCACATATTTTAACAGATCCTCTTTAAATTAGGAGAAATATCTTATATTAGTTCTATAAACAGTCATGGTGCAAATGGGTCAGATCGGTTCAGATTTATATATAGCTCCCATACAAATTTCACTCCCGATTTGACTTTTTCCGCTCTAGAAACCACATATTTTAGCAGATCCTCTTCAAAGTAGGCGAAATATCTTATATTTAAAGTAGCAACACCTATGGTGAAAATAGGTAAGATCGGTTCAGATTTATATATAGCTCCCATACAAATTTCGCTGCCGATTTGACTTTTTCCGCCCCAGAAACCACGAATTTTCACCGAATTTCTTCAAAGTGAGCATAACGTTATATTTGAACTGGAAGATCATATTATGAAATGTTTGGATATAGCCCAGATACAAATATTCTTTTCGAATACAAAAATTCTTCCCGTTTTCACTTTTTTACCAAATTGAATTGTATTCGGATAGAAAGTGGAGTGTATCACATAGTCGGCCCCGTCCGACTTTAGCCTTTCCTTACTTGTTTTTATACACTCCACGAGAGTATTATGTCTTTGTGCATTTGTTTGTGACGCCCAAAAAGAAGGAAGATAGACTCATTGTTAATTAATACCGATCGACTTAGAATCACTTTTTGAATCGATTTAGCAATGTCCGTCTGACCGTCTGTCTGTCCATCTATTCTTGTAATCACGATACAGGTCGCAATTGTAGCCAGAACCAAATGAAACTTTGCACAACGAAGTTTCTCGGGACAAGGACGAACGCTATTTAATTTGAAGAAAATCGGTTCAAATTTAGATGTACCCCCATACGAATTTCACTCCCGATTTGACTCTTTTCACTCTAGATACCACATATTACAACAGATTTTCTTCAAAATTGGCAAAACATTTTATATATCAAGTAGACACTAGAAAATGTGTTAGATCGGTTCAGATTTATATATAGCCCTCATACAAATGTTGCTCCCGATTTGCATTTTGCCGCTCTAGACAACAGATATTGTACCCGATTTTCTTTAAATTTGGCACAACATCTTATAATCCAACTAGAAACACCTACGCAGAAAGTGGGTAAGATCGGTTCAGATTTAGATATAGCCCCCATACAAATGTGGTATGCAAATTGTTTGATATAATTTTCGACAGTTTGTACAACATGTTTGTGTTATTAGGTCGATATACATACATATTTATTATAAAGCTACATTTCTATCTCATAATATACATACAATGAAATGCTATTTTTAAGCAATCTTATATAACTTAAATTACGTTCAGAACTACTGCGATTCCTCACTCATTCATTTATGTATGCCTCCGACTAACACATACTTGCCATCAATCAATCACCTCATTTGTTTATATTGATTTGATTTGATCCTACATTCAAGATAATATTGTTATATTTTCGCTCTTCCAGAGTTTGGTTTCTTCTGCTCATCACCGCCTGATTTTCTTCACAAATAAAACCATATTTTTCCCAACAATTTTCGTCATTCCATTCGCGCTGTTCCCCGTAAATATCAAGACAATGTTGTGATTTATCTATATTATTGGGTTGGTCCGTACCCCAATTTGTAAAATGTAGTGGTCCGCCGGTGGTCACCCATTCGAAGCGCCTATCAACGGCATTGTCATGAGCGCCCAACCAAATGCGCGTATAGTCGGCGGCTAGAGAGATAAACAAAAGTCACAATTTTAATAGAAATACGGATCGGTTTGGATCGGATCATACGTAATATCTGCTTTAGTAGATTATCGAGTTGTTGATGTTTTTCCAGGGAATCGACGGTCATCAACGACATGTTTAGGCGGTTGCATTCGTGCAAAGCTTCAAACCAATTGTGCTAAACAAGATACATATTAGAGAGTCCATCCATGCCAAACGATGCGATTTCGAAAGATTATATTTCTTACAGTTCTTTGTACTTCTATGTAAAGCAAGGACCCATCTTCCGTTCTATGCCACTTTTGTACGACCACAGCGGACGCCAGCGCAATTAAGGACCACCACAGACCAATTATGATTTTCATTATTCCAACAACTGACATCGTTTATAAAATTCTCAGTGTTTTTATAGCGTTTGCGTTAAAGCAGACACACAGTGTTATCACAAAAACCAACATATTAATGACTTAACCAATTAATCCTCACCACAAAAAATAATTAAAATCGTAGAGAAAATAATGTAAGGCCCAGCTCTGCAACTACTAACACTATGTAACAACAAAAATAAAAAAATATGATATTTTTTATACCCTCCACCTCCAGGATGGGGGTATATTCACTTTGTCATTCCGTTTGTAACACCTTCAAATATTCATCGGAGACCCCATAAAGTATATATATTCTGGGTCGTGGTAAAATTCTAAGATGATATAGCCATGTCCGTCTGTTGAAAGCACGATAGCGGCCGAACGAAATGAGCTAGGAGGTTCAAATTTTGCCTAAATGTGTCTTATGGTTATAGATCGGTTGGGATTGATTGGGCGAAATCGGCCAGAGGGAAAATTTTTTCCCTCACAAGGACTGAAAATACCCCTAATATTTAGAGTATTTCAGCATGTTTTTTGAAAATTTCTAATTTTATACACTTGAAATTTGTTTCGTACCTTCCTCCAGTAACGTGTAATCACAAAACAGTACAAAAAAGATTTAGTGGATTAAATGGGACAAAAGGGATAAAAATAGTACCTTTGCTACGACAACAGCTAGAAACATGAAATTCGGTGTGTACGTTCCTATAATTACGTAGACAAGTAAAATATAAAGATTTTTTGAAATTTGTACTTTCAAGGGATACAATTGGTAAAGGGGGATAAAAATGGTACCAACCAAACCGCTGTATGTCGGTGTATGCATTTATCTGACTGTGTAGACGTGAAACATAATGAATTTGTTCGAAAATTGTACTTTTAGGCGGGAAATGGGGCGAAAGGGATAAAAATGGTACCAATTAAAAACGGAATAAAATTGGTAGCTAGAATAATGAAATTCAGTGGTTATACTCGTCTGTCTTCGTAGACACACACAATATGAGTATTTCTCCCAAATCGTACTTTAAGGTCAACATTTAAACTTACTTCACTTCTTTGTAAAGTCGACAGGCGGTAATCTACCGGTTATTCTATGGAATGCACTCCGTGGTGGAGGGTATATAAGACTCGGCCCGGCCGAACTTAACGCCTTTTTACTTGTTATTTGCTGGATTGGAAACACGATATTTGGCGTATACATACCTCTAATAGAGTAGATACATAATATATAATTATTTTTTCTAAATTTGTACTTTTAAGGGATTAAATAGGGATAGAGGGATTAAAATAGTACCAACCAAACGGCTGCACCTAGAATAATGAAATTCGGTGTATATATTCCTCTGATTGCGTACACACATAAAATAAAGGAAATTTTAGAAATTCGTACTTTTAGGATGTAAAATGGAAAAAGGGGATAACATTGTACCAAACAAATTGGATGCAGCTAGAACCATGAAATTCGCTGACTGAGTGACACGAAAAAAAAGCGTTTTTCCAAATTCGTACTTTCAAGGGACTCAATGGGAGCAGAGGGATAAACTAAAAGGCTACAGTTGGAATGATGAAATTTTCGAAAGTCGTACTTTTAAGGAGTAAAATGCGAAAAAGGGGATAAGAATGGTACCAACAAAATGGCCGCAGATAGTATCATGGAATTGGGTATATACATTCCTCTGAGTGCATAGCCACGTAAAATATTTTTATACACTCCACGAAAGTATTATGGCTTTGTGCATTTGTTTGTAACACCCAAAAGGAAGCGAGATAGACCCATTGTTAAGTATACCGATCGACTTAGAATCACTTTTTGAGTCGATTTAGCAATGTCCGTCTGTCTGTCTGTCCGTCTGTCTGTCCATCTATTGTTGTAATCAAATTACAGGTCGCAATTATAGTCCGATCTTAACACAAATTGGCATAAGTAAGTTTTGTAGATCCAGGACGAACGCTATTTAATTTGAGGCAAATCGGTTCAGATTTAGATATAGCCCCCATACAAATGTCACTCCCGATTTGACATTTTCCGCTCTAGAAACCACATATTGTACCCAATTTTCTTTAAATTTGACACAACATCTTACAATCCACCTAGAAACACCTGTTCCGAAATTCGGTAAGATCGGTTCATATTTAGATATAGCTCCCATACAAATGTCGCTCCCGATTTGACATTTTCCGCTCTAGAAACCACATATTGTACCCAATTTTCTTTAAATTTGACACAACATCTTACAATCCAACTAGAAACACCTATGCCGAAATTCGGTAAGATCGGTTCAGATTTAGATATAGCCCCCAAACAAATGTGGCTCCCGATTTGACTTTTGCCGCTTTAGAAACCACATATTGTACTCGTTTTTTTTCAAATTCGTACTTTATTTTGTTGCTTTTATGACAAAAAATGGTAGAATCATGATGTTGTCTTATACTGCGTACGTGAGAGATAAGGTATTTTCAAAATGTATACTTTTGAATTTAAAATAGATGAAAATACAAACAACCAAAGGACTGCAGCTCTACACTCTACACTCTCTATCCCCCAATATTTAGGGTATTTATGATTGCTTCCTTATTTTTACTTTATGAATTGAAGTATTATTTCCTTTATATTTATACATGGTATACAAATATTGGTAGCCTTGGCTTATTAATTAAATTTCTGATTTTCATACATTTGCAATTTGTTGCGGACATTCCTCTTGTAGCTTATAAGCACAACAAAGGAAATAAAAGTTTTAGCGGACGTAATGGGACAAAAAACGGATAACATATTGTACCAATGATACGACAACAGCTAGAATCATGAAATTCGGTGTGTACATCCCTCTAATTGCATAGACACGTAAAATAGAGTGATTTTTCGAAATTCGTACTATATATATATATAATTGAAAAAGAGGGATAAATGGGACCTTCCAAACCGCTGAAGTTGATATCATGAAATTTGGTGTGTATTCGGTGGTCTGACTATGAAGACTCGACATTTTTAAAATTTGTACTTTTCTTATAAAAATAATGCTGTCACTGTCTGTATCTGAAAATGCTTCTCCCTAATGGCGACTGACAATCGCTTAATATTTTCGGCATTTTCACTTTCACAATTACAGCATTGTATTTATTTATAGTGGTAGATTTTAAACAGTGCGCATAAGTATACATTATAGTTTGAAATAGTAAACAAATATAGTAATGTTCATAAAATATTCTATGTAAAGTCGACATCCATTAATCTGCTGGTAATACTGTGGAATGCACTTCGGGGTGGAGGGTATATAAGATTCGGACCGGCCGAACTTAACGCCTTCTTACTTGTTCATACTAAAAAAGGCGATTTTTTGAAACAAAAAATCCAATTTTTCTCATCCTCCAGGAGGGGGGTATACTAGCTTTGTCATTCCGTTTGTAACACCTGGAAATATCGACCTGAGACACTATAAAGTATATAAAGGGCGGTTAAATTGTAAGGGCCGATTTTGAATGTGAACCATACCTAAACGTCAAGTTTTTGTTTGCATTTCATTTGACATTTCTCAATTTCAGACACAATCGAGCAACGTGTTAATGTTATTCAGGCTTACTATGAAAATGGGCGTTCAAATCAAAATGCATATCGTGCATTCGTGATTTTTTCGATCAATTTAATAGTCCAAATGTGCGTACAATCGGAAAAATCGGATGAGATAACTCGGCACATTAACGGCACAACGAAAATTTGGACCATCGGATGGAGGTGTGCCGCCGAGGTCGCGGCAGCCATTTGGCCGATATTTCGTTCTATACATAATTGAACCATACCAATATTATCATAATAAAAAGAAATGACAATAATTTCCCATTTTCCATAAATGCGTCTTATAGTCGTAGATCGGTTGGGATTGCAGGACTGAAAATACTCCTAAAAACCCCTAAAATTTCGAATATTTCAGCATATTTTTCAATATGTCTGCCTATATTAACTTGATATTGGGTATGCACATTCCCCTCGTAGCGAAAACGTGTACCATAAAGTGATTCTTATACGTAGGGGGTGAAATGGGGCAAAATGGATAAAAATGATACCTATCAAACGATAACAGCTAGAAACACGAAACACGGTGTGTACATTCCTCTAAAAGTATTTTATCCAAATTTGTACTTTCAAGGGGTAAAATGGGATTAGAGCGATAAAAATAGTACCAAACAAACGGCTGCACCTAGAATAATGAAACTCTGTGTATACATTCCTCTGATTGAGTAGAGACGTAATATAAATGGATTTGTCGAAATTAGTACTTTTTGGGGTTAAAATGGAAAAAGGGGTTAAAAATAGTACCATCCAAATGACCGCAGCTAGAGTCATGAAATTCGGAATAAACATTCCTATGCACTATGTACGTGAGATAATAGATTTTCAAAATTTATACTTTTGGAATTAAAATAGAATGGAAATACACCCAACTGTAGCTCCCACTATCTACCAATATTTATTATATTAAAGCTTTTTTGAAGACATAAGTATACAAATATTTGTTTTTTGAATTGGCTTGAACTATTATTTCGATATATAGTGTTAACGTATTGGTAACCTGGCCTTGTAAGTGTGGTTTGAAATAATAAAAATATTATATTTATTTTTAAAATTATTTTTTAATATTTGTTTTGCTTTGGCTATATTAAAAAAATATATTTTGCTGTAATATTACTGCACTTCTGCGAAAATCGACAACCTCTGTGGAATGCAACTCATGGTGGAGGGTATATACTGTTCGGCCCGGCCAAACTTAACGTCGTTTTTAATTGTTTTAAATTCACACCATTTGTTGCCATCATAAGTACCTGTAATTGAATTTATAAATGGAATTTATCGGACTTATATTTCCAAAAGTAAAGTACAAATATTAATTCGGAATTTTAGTAAAAATTAAAAAAAGAACATATATCTCCACAATAAGTATTTTTTAGGACTTGGAAGGAACGTGTCTAAATGAATTCAAAAAAATGATTCAAAGTCGATTGGAGTTTCTCTCGCCCCCTCTTCCTTTTGCACAAAGACTTAATAAATGTATTATTTGGTAGTATTTGAATTAATGTCTAATATATAAAATGCCAAATGAAATAATAAACTGAATACTCTTTGTATTTTAGATTTATTTTCTTTGTTTCTTTGCTCTTTGCAGAATTTTTTTCCGGTCGCTAAAAACGCTAAAATCTCAAATCTCGATAAGCTTGAGCAGTTCTCTATAAAACCCCCCGACAGTCCGGACAATTTAAGTCAGTTGTTAAAATGAGTCGTAAAGTGCTGGTCCTCTGTGCAATTGTGTCAGTGTTTTGTGGCCTGAACGCCAGCAAATTTACAAAAGTCTCTGGTGCAGACGAAAAGTGGCATAACAGTGAAGATGGCAGCCTCTTCTATATAGATACCGAGGAAAAGGTACATTTGTTGGCAATGGTTCGTAGTTGTCTTGGGGAGCCTGCTTTGAACAAAAAATACAACCTGCTAAGTTTAATTGTTGTGTGTTAATGTTGAAATTTGAAAAAAATGTTGAAAACTTAACTTACGATTGTGTTAATAGATTTTGATGGAATAGTTAAAAATATAAAATTCCCTGCTTTAACAAATAATTAAAATTTTAAATTGTTTCTGATTTTCTTCACAACTCTTTAAACTATTGCAAAAACTTAAAATTATACGTTTAAAAAAATTGTTTTTTTGTTTCGTTAGCTGTGTGGCAAGTTGAAACCACATATCGTCCACGTCCATATCTTCAAATTCGGGCCATAAAAAGTTCGTTATCATCTCACGATAGCGAAGACCATTCACAGCAACTGCCTGACCGGCCTCATTTTGGAAAAAATGCGGCCCGATGATGCCGCCAGCCCATAAAGCGCACCAAACAGTCACTCATTGTGGATGCATTGGTTTTTCGACAGCCACTCTTGGATTATCATTCGCCCAAATGCGGCAATTCTGCTCATTGACGAATCCACTGAAGTGAAAATGTGCCTTGACCGAAAAAATCACGAAGTGTACGATATGCATTTTGAACGCCCATTTTCATAATAAGCCTGAATAACTTTAACGTGTTGCTCGATTGTGTTTCTTTCCATGGTTCATATTGAGTTAGTCTGAAATTGAGTAATGTCAAATGAAATGCAGAAAAAAACTTGAGGCGTGGTTCACATTCAACATAGGCCCTAACAATTTAACCACCCTTTATATATGTAAATATAAAACAGCAATCATCAAAAAAGTGCCCTAAATATTATTAGGTGGAAACAATTTCTCTCAAGCCCGATTTCCCCCATTTGCAATTTCTTGATTCCAGCTACAGCCTAAATGTCTGTACCATTTTGATAGGAAAAGTTATAATATTGAAGATCCAATATGTTTCAGAGTGGAATGTACACACCAAATTTCATGATTTTAGCTACAGCCCTTTGATTGGTACCAGTTTCTCTGATTTTTTCACTTTAACCTTAAAGATATGATTTTCGAAAAATTCGTATCTCTTTTTTTCGCGTCTTTGTCTACAGACAAGTGAAAATACTGAATATCATGATTCTAGCTACAACCGTTTGATTGTTGCCAAATTTAATTCCATTTAGATCCTGATGCTACGAATATCGAAAGATGTCTTTATTTTGCGCGTCTCCGAAGTCAGTGAAGCGTACACACCGAATTTCATAATTATAGCTTCAGCCGTTTGGTTGGTACCATTTTGTCCCCACCTAAAAGTACGAATTTCCAAAAAAAAATCATTTTTATTTCGCATCTGCACAGTCAGATGAATGTACAAGGTGGCGCAAAAGTAATCCTCCTATCAGAAAATGCTATAAATTTTGCGATTGGCCCCTAATGTCAGTTCTGTTTTGACATTTGTGTAGTAAACACATGCGAAATACACGTCAATAAGCAATGTTACGCTACACTGCTCCAGAACGCAGAATATTGGTGACTATTTATTTTTTTTTTTTTAATTACAGCCAAAAACATCGGAAGGTTATTTTTGCGCCACCGAATTTCATGATTTCAACTTCAGCAGTTTGGTCGGTTCCATTTGCATCCCTCTTTTCCAATTGTATCCCTTAAAAGTATGAATTTTAAAAAATCCCTATATTTTACGTATCTACGCAATCAGAGGAACGTACATTCCAAATTTCATGTTTCTAGCTGTTACCGTATCATTGGTACCATTTTTATCCCTTTTTGTCCCATTTCACCCGATAAAACGTATATTTACTTTTTGGTGCTAATTTAAGTGCATAAAAGCAGAAATTTCAAAAAACAAACCTTAAATATTAGGGAGTACTTTCAGTATTTCTTAGGGAAAACAAGTAAAAAAGGCGTTAAGCTCGGCCGGTCCAAACTCTATATACCCTCCACCATGGATTGCTTTCCACAGAGGCTGTCGATTTTCGTAGAAGTGCAGTAATATTACAGGAAAATATATATTTTTGAAATTAGCCAAACAAAAACAAATCCAAGTATTGAAAAAATAATTTTATAAATAAATATAATATTTTTATTATTTCAAATCGCGATTATAAGGCAATTCAAAAAATAAATACTCTTATATTTATATTTGCAACAGGCTAAATACCATAAATATTTGTAGAGAGTGGGTGCTACAGTTGGTTGTATTTCCATTCAATTTTAATTTAAAAAGTACAAATTTTGAAAATCCATTTTCTCACATACACAGTGCAAGATAACCTAACCTAACCTTCATGATTAAACCAATTTTTGCCGTAAAAGTAAATTGTACGAATTTGGTAAAATCTTTCTATTTTGCGTGTCTATGCAGTCAGAGGAATGTATGCACCAAATTCCAAGGTTATAGCTGCGGCCATTTGATTGGTACCATTTTTATTCCCTTTTTCCTATTTTACTCCTTTAAGAGTACGACTTTCTAAATCTCTTTATTTTACGTGGCTACGCAATTAGAGGGATGTACATACCGAATTTCATCATTCTAGCTGTAGTCGTTTAGTTGGTACTATTTTTATCCCTCTGTACCCATTGTATCCCTTGAAAGTACGAATTTGGAAAAAAATAGTACCAACCAAGTGACCGCAGCCAGAGCCATGAAATTCGGAGTATAGATTCCTCTGACTACGTAGACACGAAAAATAAAAGGTTTTTTCCAAATTCGTACTTTCAAGGGATATAATGGGTACAGAGGGATAAAAATAGTACCAACTAAACGACTACAGCTAGAATGATGAAATTCGGTATGTACATCTCTCTAATTGCGTAGCCACCTAAAATAAGGAGATTTTGAAAAGTCGTACTTTTAAAGGGGCGAAATGGAAAAAGGGGATAAAAATAGTACAAACTAAATGTCTACAGCTAGAATGATGAAATTCGATGTCTACATCCCTATAATTGTATAAACACGTAAAATAAAGAGATTTAGTAAGTCGTACTCTTAAATGAGTAAAATAGGAAAAAGGAAATAAAAATGGTACCAACCAAATGGTCGCAGCTAGAATAATGGAATTCTGTGTATGCATTCCTCTGACTGCATAAACACACAAATAAAAAGATTTTTTCAAATTCGTACTTTTTTACTTTTACGGCAAAAATGGTTAAATCATGAAGTTAGGTTATTTTGCACTATATACGTGAGATAATGGATTTTCAAAATTTGTACTTTTGTAATTAAAATAGGATAGAATATGTTGAGTTCAAGTATTATTTCGATATATATAGTATAAACGTATTGGTAGCCTTTCCTTATTTAACGATGTCTGTCTGTCCGTCCGTCTGCTGTCCATCTAAGCTTGTTCGCACTCTACAGGTCGCAATTGTTGTCCGATTGTCATGAAAGTTGGCAGAAGTTATTTTTTCTGGCCAAGGACCATCGGTATTGAATTTGGAGGAAATCGGTTCAGATTTAGATATAGCCCCTATACAAATGTCGCTCCCGATTTGACATTTTCCGCTCTAGAAACCACATCCTGTACCCAATTTTCTTTAAATTTGGCATAACATCTTATAATCCAACTAGAAACACCTATGCAGAAATTGGGTAAGATCGGTTCAGATTTAGATATATCCCCCATACAAATGTCCCTCCCGATTTGACATTTTCCGCTCTAGAAACCACATCTTGTACCCGATTTTCTTTAAAATTGGCACAACTTCTTATAATCCAACTAGAAACACTTATGCAGAAAGTGGGTAAGATCGGTTCAGATTTAGATATAGCCCCCATACAAATGTCGCTCCCGATTTGACATTTTCCGCTCTAGGAACCACATCCTGTACCCGATTTTCATTAAATTTGGCACAACATCTTATTATCCAACTAGAAACACCTATGCAGAAATTCGGTAAGATCGGTTCAGATTTAGATATAGCCCCCATACAAATGTCGCTCCCGATTTGACATTTTCCGCTCTAGAAACCAGATACTGTACCCAATTATCTTTAAATTTGGCACAACATCTTATAATCCAACTAGAAACATCTATGCAGAAATTGGGTAAGATCGGTTCAGATTTAGATATAGCCCCCATACAAATGTCGCTCCCGAAGGTTTAACCGATTTTGGCCAAACTTTACATATTATATTTCACCAATAAAAATACATGGTGAAAGCGGGTCACATCGTTCCAGGTTTCAATATACCCCCATACAAATGTCCTTTCCGATTTAAAATTTTTTGCCAAACACATACATTTACAGGATGCAAAAATCCTTCCTGATTTCACTTTTTTACCGAATTGAATTGCAATGAGATGCCCATATGTCCATACTTTGGTATAACCGAAATGGTGCCATTCTGATCTATTACAGCTCTAGAAACTACATCTTACATCGGATCTTAATCAAATTTTGCAGATCATGAAATTTTTCAACTAGGAATACCTACCAAGAATGTGACATATATAGGCCCATGTTTTAGACCAGGCCCAGAATATTGTTATAGGCTCCTTTTTGAAATGTCGGTCCTATTACTACTGTATAATTTGTATTTGTTTGTCGGATAATTGGATCAATTACCATATTATTTACCATATTCGTTAAATTTGACTAAAGATGAATTTATAGTAACTTTATAATTTATATGAACTACATAAAATTGCTTCCATGAAATACCTGGGTTTAGTAATCAAAGCGAGGTACATACGCAGGGAGTTGTGTAGGGTATTATATAGTCGGCCCCGCCCGACTTTAGCCTTTCCCTACCTGTTTTTTAAGTGCAATATCATTTTCCATTTTTGGCAATTTTTCATTTTTATGGCACATATTTTGTTTTGGGGGATTTTTCATGTCGCTTTATTGATTACAAACCGAAATACAAAATAAATGAAAAATAAATAAAAATAAAAATATTAAGTAATATTCTAAAGAAGAAAATAATGACTATTTAAAAAAGAAAACTCTATGGATAAATGTAGAAGCTATGAATTAATCGAATGTTGTACGTTGTCTACAGTTCAATTGGTTTGATGCCTGGAATGAATGTGCCCGTAAGAAGATGTCCTTGATTGCCATCGACACCTATCACAAACATCTTCAAATCGATGCACTAATTAAGAAATTATACCGTAAGTTTTGTGGACATTCATGCTCGATGGCGATTTTAACTTAATAAACTTTAATATTACAGCAACTTGTCCTTCGGTGTGGATTGGAGGCCACGACAATGCCATCGATATGCGCTATGAATGGCCGATGACGGGCGAAGTGTTCTCCTTTACCAACTGGAGCGCCTTTGAGCCGGATCGTGTAAACAATAGCGAACACTGCATCTTGATTTGGACAGAGACTCGCCGCTGGCATGACTTGCCATGTACTCATAAATTGGGTTTCATTTGTGAGGAGAATCGCTACATTAAAGAACTGGAGAAACTCAAGAAGGTGTGTCAGGATAGTGCCAACGGCATGAGCAGTTATTCATTTTAATCTAAGTCCGAAATTTGAATATTCGTATTAAAAATCCACAGATTTGTTTAATTAGTTTGTGTTGGAATTCGCATTCGAAAATAAATTTTTAAATGATTGTCGACAAACAATCAATGCGTTTTCTTTTTTTTTTTTGTTGCGATGTATGACAATTTCGTCTAGGAATATCTGGGGAGAAAGCATTTTGATATAGACCATTACAGACATTAGGGCGCCCTCTTAAGTTTATATACTGAAGATGCAAACTACAAGTTATTGTTATGTTTGGAATTATTGTTTGCAATTTTTGTCAGATCCTAACAGAAATTGGCACAAGTGAGTTTAGATATAGCCCACATACAAATTTTGCTCTCGATTTGACGTTATCCCCTCTAGAAAGCACATATTTAAACATTTTTTTTTAAATTGGGAAATCATATCTTATTTCAACTAGAAACACCTGTGGAGACAATGTGTCAGATCAGTTCAGATTTAGATATAGCTCCCATATAAATTTCGTTCTCCATTTAACTTTTTTCGCATAGACATTTTAACCGATTTTCTTCAATTCTTCTTTGCCGTTAATGTGCCGAATTATCTCATCCTTTAGCTCTTGAATTGTTGCTGGCTTGTCGACGTACACCTTTTCTTTCAAATAACCCCAAAGAAAGAAGTCCAAAGGTGTCAAATCACATGATCTTGGCGGCCAATTGTCATCGCCGCCACGTGAGATAACACGGCCATTGAATTTGTCGCGCAAAAGAGCCATTGTTTCGTTAGCTGTGTGGCAAGTGGCACCGTCCTGTTGAAACCACATATCATCCACATCCATATCATCCAATTCGGGCCATAAAAAGTTCGTTATCATCTCACGAAAGCGAAGACCATTCACAGTAACTGCCTGACCAACCTCATTTTGGAAAAAATACGGCCCGATGATGCCGCCAGCCGTTTCTACAGCCGTTTGCGTGGTACCAATTTTATCCCGTTTTGATCCTAAAGGTACCAATATCGATTTTTTATCCCTTTCGCCCTATTTTCCGCCTTAAAGTACACATATCGAAAAAATTCCTTTATGTTTCGCGTCTACAAAGTAAGATAAAAGCATACACCGAATTTCATAATTTAACGTCAGCGGTTTGATTGGTACCATTTTTATCCCTCTTTTCCAATTGTATCCCTTAAAAGAAAAAATTTTGAAAAACCCCTCTATTTTACGTGCCTACGCAATTAGAGGAATATACACATCGAATTTCATGTTTCTAGCTGTTGTCGTATCTTTGGTACCATTTTTATCCCTTTTGTCCCATTTCACTCGCGAAATCTTTTTTGTACTTTTTGGTGATTACACGTTACTAGAGGAAGGTACGAAACAAATTTCAAGTGTATAAAAATCGAAAATTTTCAAAAAAAAAATGGCTTAAATAGTTAATCTAAATATAAGGAATATTTTCAGTCCTTGTTAGGGGAAAAAATATCCCACTGGGCCGGTTTCGCCCACTTCCAATCCCAACCGATCTGCAACCATAAGACACATTTACGGAAAATGTCAACCTCATTTCGTTCGGAAGCTAGCGTGCTTTCAACAGACAGACGGACATAGCTAAATTGTCTTAGAATTTTACCAGGATACAGAATGTATATACATTATGGGGTCTCCGTTGAATATTTCAAGGTGTTACAAGCCTTCCTGGAGGTGGAGGGTTTAAAAACCTATAGTGGAAGTAGGCTACATTTTTTCAGGTTTTAATACAAGCCTCATACAAATGTCCTTCCCGATTCAATTTTTTTCTCTCAATGTATTATAGATGTTGATCAAATTTTGCAGAACACGTTATATGTCAGTTGGAAACATACATTGTGAAAGTGAAGTGCAAAAATCGTTCCCCATTTCATTTTTTCCCCGAATTCGATTGTGGGGGGTATATATTTTTTTGAATTTTTTTGTACCACCAAATAAAAATGGTACATATCAAACGACAACAGCTAGAAAGACGAAATTCGGTGTGTACAATCCTCTAATTGAGTATATACATAATATAAATGTATTTTCCCTAATTCGTACTTTTACGGGGTAAAATGGCAATAGAGGGATTAAAATGGTACAAACCAAACGGCTGCAGCTAGAATATTGAAATTCTGTGTATACTAATTGCGTAGACACGTAAAATAAAGAGATTTTCGAAATTCGTACTTTTTGGGGGAAAAATGGAAACATGGGATACAAATAGTACCAAGCAAATGGCCGCAGCTAGAGTCATAAAATTCTGAGTATACATTCCTCTGACTGTGTAGACACGAAAAATAAAAAATGTTTTTTTCTAAATTCGTACTTTCAAGGTATACAATGTTAACAGAGGGATAAAAATGGTACCACCGAAACTACAGCTAGAACTATGAAATTCGGTGTCTACATCTCTTTAATTGCGTAGACACGTAAAATAAAGAGATGTTATAAAGTCATACTTTTAAGGGATAAATGGGAAAAGGGGATAAAACTGGTACGAACCAAATGGCCGCAGCTAGAATCATGGAATTCGGTGTATACATACCTCGGACTGCATAGACAAGCTAAATAAGAACATTTTTCCCAATTCAGAATTTTTTTATTTTACGCAAAAAGTGATTGAATAATGAAGTTAGGTTATCTTACACTGTGTACGTGAGAGGTAATGGATTTTCAAAATTATTACTTCTTTAAAGATTGCTGTCTTATATTTATTTTCTGAACTGACTTGAAGTATATATATATATATAATTAAATAATTATATATTATTTAAAAAAATATGTTTACTGCAATTCTACGAAAATCGACAGCTTCTGTGGACTGCAATCCATGGTGGATATTTTTGACGACTGTTACTAAAACAAAAATTCTGCACATGAAAGTAAAATCTGCAACATATATATTGGGCTGCGTCGCTGTCCATACAAATTAGGGATTGCATTTTCCCGTGCCTTTTATTTCCCGGGAAACGGGAATTAATTTTTCAATTTCCCGGCACACCGGGACAGCACAGGAAATCGTCAACATACTGTTTACCATGAGTTAAATTTATTTTTTCCAATGAATCATTCACATTTTATTAAAGTAAAATAAATACATATTTCACAACGAAACTGTCACAGAATTCATATAATAAAGCGCCATCTGAGACAAATTTAAACATTTTTTCAAGTTTCAAAATTAATTAAAGATCAGATATTTCTTATTTTATTGGAAAATGTGTACGCAACGGAGAACTATCGTTCACATTAATAGTGAGTAGAAGAGCATTAAATGAAATGTTTGTTCTTTGTCCTGTCGCTTCGAAAACTTTAAATTCTTTATTTTTGGCGTTCGGATGCACGCCCAAAATCTATTTTTCCCGGATTTAATTTTTTTCCATATGGAACTTGACAGGAAAAATCCGAAAATGTGGATTTTGAGTCTACATCCGAACGTGGCTTAAAAATATTTTTTGTCATCCAACTGCCTGATTAAAATTTTATTGTGGAAATGATGGAAAAAATATGCGAAGAAATACGTACAATTTTGTACTGAATTCCCGCGGGATTCCCGTACGAAATTCCCGGGATACGGGAAATGAAAAATGTGCGAATTCCCGGGAATTTTCCCGCGGGAAATTCCGAGATGCAAACCCTAATACAAATGGAAAAACAATTGCCAGTCACCCCAGGAGAATAAAGTTTGGATTGTTTCATGATGATTTGCAAAATATTTCGTTCCTAGATCAAGCCGTCTGTGAGCAAAACTCTCCTGAAAACACCCCTAAAAATCATGTGTTTCTCTTGTAGTTTTTTCTTAACTGATTTTTTTCTGAATTAATAGACCCTTGAAAGCACTTTAAATATAAATTTTGATTCTTGTGTTAGGGTAATTTTTATTTATTTTTCATAGCTGACGTCAATACTTTTAGAATGACGCCTAAATGATGTAAATCGGAAGGAAATTGACGCCGCTGCGCGCATTTTTGTAAAAAGAATTTGAAAATGTTGGCTTTGAAAATCCATCTCCTGTATTAAATTATTTTACAAACATGGAGTCAGTGACGTCATTTTTCGTCCGATATTCATCATTTATGTATCATGCGAAAGGTATTGATTCCTTCTATTTATTTGTCATAACGCATCTTACAAAACGTTTCCAAGAAATGTGAGTTTGTAGCTGACACCTTGAAAATCAATAAAAACGTCCAATAATACGACCAATGAGTTATTCTAAGAAAAGAATACAATTTTTTATTTAAAGTGCTTCCAAGGGTCTATTAATTCAAAAAAAAATTTTGGACAAAAATCCAACAAAAAAAGACATGGGAAAAGCATGGTTTTTAGAGGTGTTTTCAGGAGCGTTTAGCTCACAGATGGCTTGACCCAGCGACGAAACATTTTGCAGATCGTAATTAAACAATCCAATCTTCATTTCAATTTATTTTCGTGGCCTAGCCTATTATATATCCCTCATAATTGCCTTAACCCTTTGTTGCATGATTTAATTTCCTTAAAGATACAATTCTTTTAGAGTTTTATTCTTGTTGTATGTTTAGTTATGATTGCAGAAATTAAATTTGGTTGACTTCCTGTATCTATTTTTGAAGTTATGTAACATTGCATATATGCAATACCATGCAGCAAATCCATGGAAATGTATTAAATTATATTTTTTACATTCACGACGTTTTATCGGATCCAATGATCAACAATTGAATGTAAAGACATTTTATGGTATGGTAAAAGTAATAATTCAAATTTTAAGAAAACAGAGAGAGATTTCATTCATGCTTTTTATTTTTAATTAGATATAATTTAATCACAAGAAAGGTTGTTCTTTAATTTGTATTTAAAAAAAGCTATTCTGTATGCAATTTTTTTAAACAATTTCTTGATTTGTTGAAGCATAAGGCTGTGTCGCACTTTTCGCATTTAATAAAAGTATATCCGTCACAGCCCGGCAATTTGCATGTAATTCGGTTATCTACCCATTTGGGCCAATGATCCATGTGATCTAGTCGAACTTCGTTTTGGGGAATTGGTAAACTTCTGGGATGCTTCCTCTAAAATAAAGAATTGTAAACATATGATTGTTGGAATAAACTATTTGAAAATTAGGTACATACTTTACGGGTAAGATTTTTTGTAAATTCTGATGGTCTTCCGCGAGCTATTGATGTTTTTCCCATTTTGCAAAGCGTTTCACGAAAATCCGCCAACGTTTCCTTGATATTGTTGCCTTTTTGTAATTCAGCGCGTTTGTATAAAAGCCAAGCATTGACCAAGGCTGTATCGACCAAGTGATAAAAAAGGTGCATATACCATTTCTTAGATCGTATTTTCATTTTGTTACGCCCTATAAAGGAATCCAGTAAGTCGACCCCACCCATAAACTTGTTATATTCTGATACAATGTTTGGACAATCGACGGTTATTTTTCTTCCCAACTTTTTGTCGAACCTTTCAGCGCTTAGTTCCGGATTTTTACCGCAAAAGTTTGACATCAAGTTAACAATCTTGTTGTCTCTCCAAGAAACAACAGATATATCAAAATTATCAGCTGTTACAACATATTGGCAGGATTCTCCTTGTGCTTTTTTCAGCATAATTTTGTCGTCTGAAAGTTTTAAGTTCGGGATTCTATTCCGGCGGACTGTACCCAGCGAGAAAATACCACGATTTGCTTCATTTCTCCCGTAGATCGATTCCTACGGAAGCCATACTGTCGATCATTAAGTAAGTCATTAGTTTCTAAATACCTCACAAGATGGTGGTTAACCATACTCTCGATAACCTTCGAAAGCGCTGAGCAAATCGCGATCGGTCGATAGTTAGCAGGATTATTAGCCTCACCTTTTTAGGGATGGGCTGGATGTTCGCAATCTTCCAACGCGCTGGGAAAACCCCTGCACGGTATGCAAGGTTGAAAAGATTACGAAGGGGACGGGCAAGCGTCGAAGAGCACTTACATAGGACAAGTGCTGAAATGCCATCCGGGCCTGGAGATTTATTTACGTCGAGATTTGCGAGAACCCTTTTAACTCCACGTGTTCGAAAAAATATCTGAGGCATGGAACTAGAGACATTTTCGATCACGGGGAGTGGTTGATTGCTTTCCGGCAAGGATGAATTCCTTGCAAACATTTCAGCCAATAGGTTAGCTTTGTCAACCGGGTTAGTAAATATCTGGTCATCTTTAACAAGAGTTGGGATAGATGAGGAGTTATCCTTTACTCTTCTCACACATGACCAAAAGCTCTTACTTCCCCTGGGAGAAGCAAGAACTTTAGCACGAAGACGTTGTTCGTACAGAAACTTTTCACGTCTAAGTACCCTGGCACACATGGTTCTTGTCTGCTTGCGTAGCAGATCAGTTGTGGCATTTTTATTTAAACGCCATTTCCTGAATGCTTCCTCTTTGGATCTGACAGCAGCCTTGCATGTCTGGTTAAACCAACTTTTATTAGATGGTTTATCCGAAATAACTTTAATTGGAATAAATGACTTTATTCCAATCAAGATAATATTTTCAATCATTTCAGCCGCAGCATCTATATCGCCATTTAGAAAACAAAGTTTCCAATTGAAATGCTGGAAAAAGTTGTTGAGCTCGGCCCAACGTGCCTTTTCGTATATATATATATATTGTCCGCTTTGGGGCTGGGGTCGAAGCGACACGAAGAGCGGAATACGAAAAGGATGCTGAAACAATGTAGTGATCCGAATTACCAAGAGGTGCTAGAACGTTAACTTCATACTTTTCAGGGTGTGATGTTAAGAAAAGATCAAGAATATTAGAGTGTTGCCTTTGGACACGGAATGTGAGTCGGTTCATTCACTAGTTGCGTCAAACCATTATGCGCGGCAAAAAGCTCGGCGTATTGACCCTCCGGTGTTGAGTGACTCGAATGGGCAAGCCAAGAGGAATTATGGACATTGAAATCGCCAGCAACCACAATTTCACTGTCAGGACAATCCTCTAAAAATTTTGTAATTGAATCGGAAAGGGCGTCAAAGCCATTTAGGGATACCTCCCTTTCCGCGTTTGGACTTCTATACACAAATCCGAAATGTAGTACGTGTGTTCCAATCTTGAATTTAACCCAAAGGGAGTTAAATTCTGGATTTTCAGAGTTTAAGTTATGCCGGCTCTGAAACACTATATCATTACGTACGTATACCAAAAGACCTCTGTGGGGGATAAAGAGGGCTAGGGTGTGATACCCAGGAATGTGAAAATCCTGTGGATCAGAATCCTCACACACCTGGGTCTCACAAAGAGCAAAAACATCAGGCAAGCAGATACAGCTTGTATCTCTGGCCGTTGATTTTATTTTCTGCCTAGGCTTTCGGAGCTGGTGTCAGACAGAGATTTGTGTTAATTTTTAAATTGTCAAATTTTCGTGTTTCTATCGTTTTCAAGTGGACTCTGCACACAACAAAATTGTTCCGCGGAGCTGCTCCCATCTCAAATCAGAAAATCCGAATTGAAATTGTTTTTTTTTTCTTTCTTTCTTCTAGAAACCACACGCAGCAATAATATTGTATTTATTTGCAGTGTACACACACACTCACTCACTTACTCACCAACATTTTTAAGATTATCGCAAATTGTTTGCCCATTCTTTTAGAAACATAAAAATCTGTATAAACTTGAACAGTTTCCTATAAAAACCCTTGGCAGGCGGGGTAATTGAAGTAATTCGTTAAAATGAGTCGTGCAGTGTTGGTCCTCGGTGCAATAGTTTTTGTGTTTTCTGGCATTGATGCCGCTAAATATTCCCTGGTCACAGGCCCGGACATTAGATGGCATAAAAGTGCAGATGGCAGTCTATTTTATATAGAAACCGAGGAAAAAGTATATTATTTTCACCATCACACTAGGGTCACGGGTCAAGAAAATGGAAATCCAGAGTGGATTGTTTAATGATAATTTGCAAAATATATTGTCAAGCCTTTATATGGCATTTTTCTTTTGAAAGCATTTTAAAAATAATATGTTATACTTGTCTTAGAGTGACTCATTGGTCTATTGTTTATTGGATTTATAGAAATTAAAATTCGTTGATATTCATTCACATCATGCATCTTCCTCCTCCGTGTAGAGACAATTAAACAATTAAACTTTTTTGCGATCCACACTATTACAGTCTTCGGCTTTGATTTGTTGCACTCAATTGGATATTTTGTTGTTCTAGCCACAGCGAAATTGCTTCCAAATCCAAAGAGCTCGGTTCGAAAAATTAAGATTTTTCTTTTGGTAATTTTCAGTTCAATTGGCACGATGCCTGGAATGAATGTGCCCGCAGAAATATGTCCCTGATTGCCACAGACACCTACGAGAAGCATATACAAATCGACACTTTAGTTAGGAAATTATTCCGTAAGTCGCCCTCCACCAGCATGGGCAGATTTCAATTGACATCGTTTTTCTCGTTCTTTTTCGTCCTGCAGCAACTTGTACGACAGCGAACTGTCCAGCATTTTGGATTGGCGGCAACGACAATGCCATCGATCAGCACTATGCATGGCCAATGACTGGTGAAGTCTTCTCGTTTACCAACTGGGGTCCCACAGAGCCAGCGCATCCCGACGAACATTGCATCCTGATGTGGAGAGTTGACTGGAAATGGTATGATTTGCCGTGTAGTCATAAATTGGGTTTTATTTGTGAGGAAAATCGTTTCATAAGAGCACACGCCCAAGAACTTGAAACCCTCAAGAAGGAGTGTCAGGTGGCAACCAGCGAACTGGAGCAGCTCAAGAAACAGTACGCCGATAGAACCGACGAACTGGAGCAGCTGAAAAAGGAATGTCAGAATACAGGCAATGCTAAGAATAACTTTGAACATACCATCATGCAGTTCAATTTAAATCCAAAATTTGAATATGCGATTGAGAAATCGAAATCGAACTTGGAGAAATAAAATTTGAGAAAAGGATTTAAATGTCGAATTTAAATCTTATTTAATAAAAACAATAATACAATTAAGGTTTTTTATTCATTTTTATACAACGAAGTGAAAAAGATGCTAATTTTGTGATTCGAAAGTTGGTTAATATGAACTACCATATAATGCAAACAAATATTAAATAAAACAAGTAAGGAAAGGCTAAAGTCAGGCGGGGCCGACCATATAATACCCTACACCACTCCCTGCGTATATACCTCGCTTTTATTACTAAAGCGATCAATTTTATGAAGTTCATATAAATTCTACAGTGTACTATATTCATCAATTAAATTTGACTAAATTTAACGAATTTTAAGATAATTAATCAAAATTTCCGGCAGATATTCGAGTAAAGAAAATATAACATGATCTGGAAAAATGACAAATGTAGATTATTCAGCAGTAATAGGATGAATCGGACGGCCATTTGAGGGGGACTATAACAACACTTGGGGCATGTGCCAAAACATGGGCCTATACAGTTCTTATTCACGGTAGGTATTCCTAGTGGAAATATGTCATGATCTAAAAAATTTGATCAACAGCCGATGTAAGATGTACTTTCTAAAGCTGTAATAGAGATAATAATAGAGAAAATCTGACTTTCATAGTATATATTCTTAGTTGAAATATAATATAATCTTCAAAATTTGAAAAACTTCCGATGTAAAATGTGGGTCTTAAAGGAGTAATAATAAAAACGGGGCCCATTTGTAAGGGCGCTACATTAAAAGTGGTTCAATATAGATCACTTTCAAAGTAGATATTCTTAGTTGAAATATAACATGATATGCAAAATTGCATAAAGATCCAATGCACGATATGGGTTCTAGAGCTGTATTAGAGTAGAATGGGGGCCCAATTTGTATGGGGGTTATACCAAAATATGCGCCCATGTATTAGACTTTCATATTATGTAATATTAGTTGAAATATAATATACTCTGCAAACTTTGAAAAACTTCTGATGTAAAATGTGGGTCCTAGAGAGGTAATACTTAAAATGGGGGTCATTTGTAAGGGCGCTACATTAAAAAGTGGGCCATTATAGATCACATTCAAAGTAGGTATTCTTTATTGAAATATAACATGGTCTGCAAAATGTTATCAAGATCCAACGTAAGATGTGGGTTCTAGAGCGACAATAGTGTAAACTGGGGGCCCATTTGTGTGGTGGCTATACCAAAACTTTGACCTATATAGCTGGCTTTCAAAATAGATGGTTCTTGTCTAAATATAATATTTGGTGGAAAATTTGATCAAGATCCGATGTAAAATGTGCATTTTAGCTTCTCTAAAATGCAAATTTTACATTTAATATTGTAAAACGGAGGTACATTTGTATGGGGGCTATATCAAAACATAGCCCCATGTGATCCACTTTCCCGTGAGCTGTTTCTAGTTAAAATATAATACGATCCTAAAAAATTGGTCATGATCCCATTTAAAATGTGTATTCTAGAGCAGTAATAGGGTCAATTATAGGGATATTTGCATGGAGGCTATATCTAAATCTGAACCGATCTTACCCACTTTCAGCATAAGTGTTTCTAGTTCGATTATAAAATGTTGTGCCATTATAAATGTTGGTTTCTAAAGCGGAAGAAATGAAATCGAGAGCGACATTTGTATGGGGCTATAGCTAAATCTGAACCGATCTTACCCACTTTCAGCATATGTGTTTCTAGTTCGATTATAAGATTTGTGTCAATTTTAAAGAAAATCGGGAACAATACGCGGCTTCTAAAGCGGAAAAAGAGAAATCGGGAGCAACATTTGTATGGAGACTATATCTAAATCTGAACCTATTTAACCCGCTTTCGTTGGCCATGGTCAATCGTCCTTGGCCAAAAAAAGTAACTTCTGCCAAATTGACATGACAATCGGACCACAATTGCGACCTGTAGAGTGCGGACAGACAGACATCGTTAAATCGGCTCAGCTGGTGATTCTAAGCCGATCGGTATACTTAAAGGTGGGTCTAGCTCGATTATTTCTTGGTGTTACAAACGTTTGGCGCGAAACTAACTTATAATACCCTAGTCCACGAAGTGGTGTAGGGTATAACAACTAAGGAAGGACTAAAGTATGATACCCTCCACTTTCTAGCGCTTTACAATTGAATTCGGGGAAAAAAGTGAAATCGGGAACGATTTTTGTATGGGTACTATATCATGAACCGATGTGACCTACTTTCACAAAGTATGTTTCCATCTGACATATAACGTGTTCTGCTAAATTAGGTCTAATTCTGTAATACCTTGAGAGAGAAAAGTTATATCGGGAAGGACATTTGTATGAGGCTTGTATTAAAGCCTGAAAAGATGTGGCCCACTTTCACTTTTACTAGTTGAAATATAATGTATTTTGACAAATTTGAAGAACATCGCTTAAAATGTATGGCTTCTAAAGCGGGAAAATCGAATTCGCGAGCGACATTTTTATGAGGCTCATATCGACCCACTTTCACTTAATTTTTCCATTTGAAATAGCAAATTTTAATAAAATCGATTAAAATAAGTGTTACCCCAACGAAAATAAAAACTATGCGGTAATTTTTCAAAAATAAAAACTAGTATATGAAACTAATAGCTTTGTATATGAAACTAATTTTTATTTAATGTGCCCACTTATATACTAAAATTTTTTTCAAAAAATTGGAATTATTTTTGAAAAAATTATTTTCAAAATTTTAAACCTTCATAACTTCTTTTAAATAAAGGCCTTCCGAGAAAAAGGAAAATAATTTGTGATCACTTTTTTCGGGTCGAAAAGATAAAATTTATTTTCAAAACGTTAAACCTTCATAACTTCTTAAATAACGGCCCTACGAGAAAAACGACAATAATCTGTGATCACTTTTTCGGGTCAAAAATTGAAATTATATTTAAAAAAATTAAAATTTACTTTCAATACGTTAAACCTTTATAACTTCTTTAATAACGGTCCAAAAGATAAAGGACAAAAAACTGTGATCCCTTTTGTCAAAAATATGGAGTATTTGAAAAACTTTAATTTTTTTCAAACCGTCATAACTTCTTAAATAACATCCCAACAAGAAAAAGGACAATAAACTGTGATCAAGGGGATTTCGGGTCAAAAAATTGGAATATTTTTGAAAAAATAAAAATTTCAAACCTTCATAACGGCCCTGCGAGAAAAAGGACAATAAATCGTGATCCATTTTTTCCACTCCAAAAATTATACTTGAAAATTAAAATTTATTTTCAAACCTTCATAACTTCTTAAATAACGGTCCTACGAGAAAAAGGACAATAATCTGCGATCACTTTTTTCGGGTCAAGAAATTAAAAATATATTTAAAAAAAAATAATTTTAGTTTTTTTTTTTCATTTCCCTATTCGTACTTTACCCCTTAAAAGTACGAATTCGGAAAAAATATATATCCACTCAATTAGTGGAATGTGCGAATTTCAAATTTCTAGCAGTTGTTTTTTGATAGGTACCATTTTTATCCCTTTTTAGTCCGTTTTAGGGGTTGAAACCCTACAAATAATAATACGTTTTTGTTATAGGGCGTTCCACAGGGAACAATTTTCCCTCACAAGGACTAAAAATACCCATAATAATAATCCCTAATATTTTAAAGTATTTAAGCATATTTTTTCATTATGTCTGCTTGTACTTACTTGATATTGGGTATACGCCCATATTCGGGGCAAAAACAGATAAAAATGGTACCAACCAAAGATTCCTCTGATTGTGTAGAAACGTAAAATAAAGAGATTTTTCGAAATTCGCAATTTTTGGGGTTAAAAAGGGAAAAGGGGATAAAAATTGTGCCAACCAAATGGCGATAGCTAGAGTCATGAAATGCGGAGTATATAATAAAAAGGTTTTTCCAAATTCGTACTTTCAAGGGATACAAAGGGAACAGAGGGATAAAATTGGTACCATCTCAACGGCTACAGCTAGAATGATGAAATTCGGTGTGAACATCCCTCTAATTGCGTATATATGAAAAACAAAGATATTTTCGAAAGTCGTACATTTAAGGGGGTAATATGGGAAAAGGGGATAATAATGGTACCAACCAAATAGCCGGAGCTAGGGAGCTAGAATCATGGAATTCAGCGTATACATTCCTCTGACTGCATAGACTCACAAAATAAACGATTTTTCCAAATTCGATTTTTTATTTTTTTTTAATCATGAAGTTAGGTTATCTTGCGTTGTATACTTGAATGATAATGGATTTTCAAAATTTGTACTTTTGGAATTAAAATAGGATGGAAATAAAGAGTGATTTTTTTGAGGTTAGGATTTTCATGCATTAGTATTTGACAGATCACGTGGGATTTCAGACATGGTGTCAAAGAGAAAGATGCTCAGTATGCTTTGACATTTCATCATGAATAGACTTACTAACGAGCAACGCTTGCAAATCATTGAATTTTATTATCAAAATGCGTGCTCTGTTAAGAAAGTTCAGAAAGAAAGAAATTGTGTTCAGCGACGAAGCTCATTTTTGGCTCAATGGGTACGTAAATAGGCAGAATTGTCGATTTTGGAGTGAATATCAGCCAGAAGCATTGCAAGAGCTACCAATGCATCCAGAAAAAGTCACAGTTTGGTGCGGTTTATGGGCTGGTGGCATCATTGGACCGTACTTCTTCAAAGATGATGCGAATCGTAACGTAACTGTGAATGGTGAGCGCTACCGTGAGATGATATCCAACTTTTTTTTGCCCAAAATGGAAGAACTGAACTTGGTTGACATGTGGTTTCAACAAGATGGCGCTACATGCCACACAGCTCGCGATTCTATGGCCATTTTGAGGGAAAACTTCGGAGAACAATTTATCTCAAGAAATGGACCGGTAAGTTGGCCACCAAGATCATGCGATTTGACGCCTTTAGACTATTTTTTGTGGGGCTACGTCAAGTCTAAAGTCTACAGAAATAAGCCAGCAACTATTCCAGCTTTGGAAGACAACATTTCCGAAGAAATTCGGGCTATTCCGGCCGAAATGCTCGAAAAAGTTGCCCAAAATTGGACTTTCCGAATGGACCACCTAAGACGCAGCCGCGGTCAACATTTAAATGAAATTATCTTCAAAAAGTAATTGTCATGGACCAATCTAACGTTTCAAATAAAGAACCGATGAGATTTTGCAAATTTTATGCGTTTTTTTTAAAATAAAAGTTATCAAGCTCTTAAAAAATCACCCTTTAGTATAAACGTATCGGTAGCCTTGCCTTATAAGCGTGAAATTATAAAATTTATTATTATTTTTATTACTTATATTATTAAATTTATTTATATTTTTTATACACTCCACGAGAGTATTATGTCTTTTTGCATTTGTTTGTAACACCCAAAAGGAAGGGAGATAGACCCATTGTTAATTATAATCACTTTCTGAGTCGATTTAGCAATGTCCGTCTGTCTGTCCGTCTGTCCATCTATTGTTGTAATCACGATACAGGTCGCAATTGTAGCCAGAACTAAACGAAACTTTGCACAACGAAGTTTTTCGGGACAAGGATGAACGCTATTTAATTTGAAGAAAATCGGTTCAGATTTAGATATAGCTCCCATACAAATTTCGCTCCCAATTTGAATTTTTCCGCTAGAATCCACATATTTTAACAGATTTTCTTCAAAATTCGCAAAACACCTTATATTTAAACTGGAAACACCTGTGGTAAAAATGTGTTAGATGGGTTCAGATTTAAATATAGCCCCCATACGAATTTCACTTCCAATTTGACCCTTTTCACTCTAGATACCACATATTTCAACAGATTTTCTTCAAAATTCGCAAAACATCTTATTGTTCAACTAGAAACACCTGTGGTGAAAACGTGTTAGATCGGTTCAGATTTATATATAGCTCCCATACACATTTCGTTCTCAATTTGAATTTATCCGCTCTAGAATCCACATATTTCAACAGAATTTCTTCAAAATTCGCAAAACACCTTATATTTAAACTGGAAATACTCGCGGTAAAAATGTGTTAGATCGGTTCAGATTTATATATAGCTCCCATACAAATTTCGTTCTCAATTTGAATTTATCCGCTCTAGAATCCACATATTTTAACAGATTTTCCTCTAAATTCGCAAAATACCTTATATTTCAACTGGAAATACTTGCGGTAAAAATGTGTTAGATCGGTTCAGATTTATATATAGCTCCCATACAAATTTCGCTCCCAATTTGAATTTTTCCGCTCTAGAATCCACATATTTTAACAGATTTTCCTCTAAATTCGCAAAATACCTTATATTTCAACTGGAAATACTTGCGGTAAAAATGTGTTAGGTCGGTTCAGATTTATATATAGCTCCCATACAAATTTCGTTCCCAATTTGATTTTTTCCGCTGTAGAATCCACATATTTTAACAGATTTTCTTCAAAATTGGCAAAACATCTTATATTTAAACTAGGAACACCTATGGAGATTTACATATAGGTCTCATACAAATTTCGTTCCCCCAGAAACCGCGTATTTTCAGAGAATTTCTTAAAATTGAGCATAACACGTTATACTTCAACTAGAAGAACTTATTGTGAAAGTTAGTCACTTCATTCCATGTTTGGATATAGCCCCGATACAAATATTATTCTCGATTTGACAAATTCTACCAGGTCATATTAGACTGTGTTTAGGAAACATACAAAAAATTTTCCCGTTTTCACTTTTTTACTGAATTGAATTGTATTCCGATAGAAAGTGGAGTGTATCATATAGTCGGCCCCGCCCGACTTTAGCCTTTCCTTACTTGTTTTTTCAATATTTTCATTTGTTTTGGTTTGGCCATATTAAAAAAATTGACATTTTCCTCTAATGTTACCGCACTTCTATGAAAATCGACAGCCTCTGTGGAATGCAATCCATAGTGGAGGGTATATAAAGTTCGGCCCGGCCGAACTCACCCCCGTTTTTACTTTTTTTATACACTCCTTTTTTTGCATTTGATTAAAAATAAAAAAAGTTATTTGTGTTTCACATCAGTTGGGACACCCTGCATAAGATTCTTATTGTGATACCAGCAATAACTCAGCGGAGTAGTCAGCCTTAGCGTGAGCCCAGATATGGCTTGAAGTGTTGTTTATATCCATCACCTACATAAGTCTGGCGTTTTGCGCCACAAACGTAGCGTTTAGAGTTTCGAATTCAAAATCATGCTCAACTAAACCGCAATTAGTGGTTAGTTTTAAAATCTCAGCTAAAATCCACTATAAAAAGCTAAGAATCTTAGAGCTGCTAATCAGTGACTGACTTGTCGAAATGCTAGCTTTAGTAACATCTTACGCCATCCTTATTGCTCTGGCCTGCGGGACAGTTGTCAAAAAGTGGCACAAAAGTACTGATGGTGGCTTGTATTTCATTCAAGACGAACAAAAGGTAATCCCCCCAGATTAAACAACATGTATATGTATATATAATTTTAATTCCCATAATAATGCAGTACAACTGGTTTGAAGCATGGAATGAATGCATCCGCAAAAATATGTCCCTGCTGACGATTGATACCTACGAGCGACACGCTCAAATCGATCCCCTAATCAGGAGTTTATTTCGTAAGTTCCCAATTGAATAATGAGATGGAGATGTTTGGAAATATGATATATATTGTTACAGCTAGAGCCAGTTGCCCGCCATTTTGGTTGGCCGGTCATGATAATGCCGTTGAACATCGTCACGAATGGGCTACTACCGCTGAAGTGTTCACTTTCACCAATTGGGATGGCGGCCAACCATCACATCTAGCCAATGAACATTGCATCCTGATCTGGACTACCTGGGAGTGGCATGACACGTTTTGCTCCAGCAAATTTGGATTCATTTGTGAAGAGAATCGATTTTCGAAGAGAAATCGAGAGACTCACGATCATGCTGCAGAGAGTAGAGGGATGGCAAAAACATTTATCTGGAGGAACTATAATGTGCGATGTGGCCAAAATTTTAGTTAGAAACATGGTGGCGTGCCAATAAGAAATTGAAATAAATTTTTTAATCAATGTATTTCATTTATTATACCCTCCACCTCCAGGATGGGGATATATTAACTTTGTCATTCCGTAACACCTTGAAATATCAACTTGAGACCCTGTAAAGTATATATTCTTGATCGTCATAAAATTCTAAGATGGTCTAGCCATGTCCGTCCGTCCGTCTGTTGAAAGCACGCTAGCATCTAAACGAAAAGAGCTAGGACGTCCAAATTTTACATAAATACGTCTTATAGTCGTAGATCGGTTGGGATTGAAACTGGGCGAAATCGGCCCAAAGGGAAATTTTTTTCACTCACAAAGACTACAAATACCAATAACATCCCCCAATATTTTAGAATATTTAAGCATATTTTTTCATTATGTCTGCTTGTACTTACTTGATTTTGGGTATGCGCATTCCCCCTATAACAAAAACGTGCACCATAAAGTGATTTTTATTCGTAGGGTGTGAAATGGGATAAAAAAAGGGATAAAAATGGTACCTATCAAACGGCAACAGCTAGAAACAAGAAATTCGGTGTATACTTTCCTCTAATTGAGTAGATAAATAATATAAAAGTATTTTTTCTAAATTCGTACTTTTAAGAGGTAAAATGGGAATAGAGGGATGAAAATGGTACCAACCAAACGGCTGCACCTAGAATAATGAAATTCGTGTATACATTCCTCTGATTGCATAGACACGTAAAATAAACGTATTTTTCGAAATTGGTGCTTTTTGGGGTTAAAATGGAAAAAGGGGATAAAAATAGTACCAACTAATTGAAATGGTTGTATAGTACCAAATAATGAAATTCGGTGTGTACATTCCTCTGACTGCATAAACACGTAAAATAAACTGATTTTTCGAAATTGGTGCTTTTTGGGGTTAAAATGGAAAAAGGGGATAAAAATAGTACCAACCAAATGAAATGGTTGTATAGTACCAAATAATGAAATTCGGTGTATACATTACTCTGACTGCATAAACACGTAAAATAAACTGATTTTTCGAAATTCGTACTTTTTGGGGTTAAAATGGAAAAAGGGGATAAAAATAGTACCAACCAAATGAAATGGTTGAATAGTACCAAATAATGAAATTCGGTGTATACATTCCTCTGATTGCATAGACACGTAAAATAAACGGATTTTTCGAAATTCTTGCTTTTTGGGGTTAAAATGGAAAAAGGGGATAAAAATAGTACCAACCGAATGAAATGGTTGAATAGTACCAAATAATGAAATTCGGTGTATACATTCTTCTGATTGCATAAACACGTAAAATAAACTGATATTTCGAAATTCGTACTTTTTGGGGTTAAAATGGAAAAAGGGGATAAAAATAGTACCAACCAAATGACCGCAGCTAGAGTCAGGAAATTCGGAGTATACATTCCTCTGAATGCGCAGAGACGGAATATAAAAGGTATTTTCCAAATTCGTACTTTCAAGGGATACAATGGTACAGAGGGATAAAAATAGTACCAACTAAACGACTACAGCTAGAATGATGAAATTCGGTGTGTACATCCCTCTAATTGTGTAGACACGTAAAATAAAGAGATTTTATGAAGTCACGCTCTTCCTCTGACTGCATAGACACGCAAAATAGAAAGATTTTTCCAAATTCGCACTTTTTACTTTTACGGCAAAAATTGGTTGAATCATGAAGTTAAGTTATTTTGCACAGTGTACGTCAGATAATGGATTTTTAAAATTTGTACTTTTAGAATTAAAATAGAATGGAAATGCAAACACTAAATATGTGGTGTTTAAGTTTTTTGAAAATATAAATATAAGAATATTTATTTTTTGAATTGACTTGAAGTATTATTTCGATATATATAGTGTAAAGGTGTTGGTAGCCTTGTCTTCTAAGCGTGGTGTGAAATAATAAAAATATTATATTTATTTATAAAATTATTTTTTCAATATTAGTATTTGGTTAGGCAATATTAAAAAATTATATTTTCCTGTTATACTACTGCACTTCAACGAAAATCGACAGCCTCAGTGGACTGTAATCCATGGTGGAGGGTATATAAAGTTCGACCCGGACGAACTAAACGCCGTTTTTACTTCATTTTTTATTGTATAGAAAATTCAATTTAATCCTGATAGCACACGGTGTCTCGTTTCCCCAGGGTGATTCCATTGGAACGGATGTGACACTTTTGACACTTAAATGTGTTTAAATATCACCCACATTCATTGGCTAAGATATCTACTATACTGCCAATTGAAAACGGCAGGTTAATCTGGATATTATTGCAAACATACATGTGTCTTAGCGTTTTAAATATTAAAGATATACAACAAACTAGAGCGCCACGGATGTGACCTTAGCTTCGAAGAAAATCTTGAGGTTTTACTTATTTTATTGAATTTGGAAATTCGGAATTACATGCCATTATTCATTTTTACTTATCAAGAGAATAGTAGTTCATACACTTTCTTCTAAAGTATACGTTACCCATGACTCTTTATGAATATAGGAAATATAGGATATTTAAATTGTAACGGGCGTGACATTTTGACCGAAATCCTGTTACGACACAACTCTATATCTGGAAAAGGAAATGATCAGACCTGTTGTTGTCAATTTTTCCCCTCCACCAGAGGATGGGGGTATACCAAATGTCAACCTGAGACCCTATAAACTAGAGCTAGAGTCAATTGAAAAATATTTTTCCTCCGAAGCACAAAATTTTTAATATCCTACTACTACATCGAAATTTTATAAAAATCGACATCGTTGGTACCTCTAAACGTACCACTACTTTCAGAGGGTGTACTGGGTGACTTAGACCACTTTCATTCTTCTCAAAATTAAACACACAACATTTTTAATTTTTTTTCGCAAAAGTAATATTTTCATTACAAAAATAAAAGAAACCGCAAAATATTTTATTTCAAAAAAAATTTAAAAAATAAAGGAAGGTTACATTTTAAGGGCCGATGTTGATTTTGAATAAAACACAAATTATTTAGGAAATTATTGTCATTTCCTTTTATTTTGATAATATTGGTATGGTTCAATTATGTATGGAGCAAAATATTGGCCAAATGACCTCCGCGACTTCGGCGGCACGCCTCCTAGAACTATCATCCTTTAGCTCTTGAATTGTTGCTGGTTTATCGACGTACACCTTTTCTTTCAAATAACCCCAAAGAAAGAAGTCCAGCGGCGTCAAATCACATGATCTTGGCGGCCAATTGATATCGCCACCACGTGAGATAACACGGCCATTGAATTTGACGCGCAAAAGAGCCATTGTTTCGTTAGCTGTGTGGCAAGTGGCACCGTCCTGTTGAAACCACATATCGTCCACATCCATATCTTCTAAATTCGGGCCATAATAAGATCGTTATTGTCTCACGATAGCGAAGACCATTCACAGTAACTGTCTGACCGGCCAAATGATGCCGCCGCACCAAACAGTCACTCTTCGTGGGTGCATTGGTTTTTCGACAATCACTCTTGGATTATTATTCGCCCAAATGCGGCTTATTGACGAATCGACTGAGGTGAAAATGTGCCTCATCACTGAAGATGATTTTCTTAGATATGCATTTTGATTTGAACGCCCATTTTCATAATAAGCCTGTCTTGTTTATCAGCGCTTCTCATTTGTCGTATGTGACCGCTGCCACTAATCTGAACCCTGATTTAAGTCAAAGACATACATTCGTTGCGAAAGTTCTGACGAGATGAGGTAGCGCCCATCGAAACTGCGCAGTCAACTTTTAGCTGCAACAATAAAGGTCTCACTTTGCCTTTTTGCTAATTTTGGGTTCTGCTGAAGACTTCAGCACAACCTTTGGTCTTAAACCAAAATAAATGACAACACAAGCCTGAATAACTTTAACGCGTTGCTCGATTGTGTATCTATCCATGGCTCAAATTGAGTTAGTCTGAAATTGAGAAATGTCAAATGAAATTATTTTTTACTTTTCAAATAATTTCATTTTTTATGTGTTATTCAAATTATCTGAATCACCTAAAATGGACTTTATAAATGGAATAAGTAAAAAAGGCGTTAAGTTCGGCCGTGCCGAACTTTGTATACCCTCCACCGTGTATTGCATTCCACAGAGGCTGTCGATTTTCGTAGAAGTGCAGTAATATTTCAGGAAAATATATTTTTATACACTCCACGAGAGTATTATGTCTTTGTGCATTTGTTTGTAACACCCAAAAAGAAGGGAGATAGACCCATTGTTAATTATACCGATTGGCTTAGAATCACTTTCTGAGTCGATTTAGCAATGTCCGTCTGTCTGTCCGACCACATATTTTAACAGATTTCCTTCAAAATTCGCAAAACACCTTATATTATTTCAACAGGAAATACCTGTGGTAAAAATGTGTTAGATCGGTTCAGATTTATATATAGCTCCCATACAAATTTCGTTCCCAATACGAATTTGGAAAAAAAATCTTTTATTTTTCGTGTCTACGTTGCCAGAGGAATACTCCGAAGTTCATGACTCTAGCTGCGGTCATTTGGTTGGTACTATTTTTATCCCCATTTTCCATTTTAACCCAAAAATACGGAAAATTCCTTTTTTTGCTTGTCTACGCAGTCAGAGGAATGTATACACGAATTTCATTATTCTAGGCGCAGCCGTTTGGTTGGTACCATTTATTATGTCTCTATTGCTATTTTACCCCTTAAAATTTGTACTCGAATTTGGAAAAAAAAATAATTTTATATTATTTACCTACTCAATTAGAGGATCGTACACACCGAATTTCGTGTTTCTAGCTGTTGTCGTTTGATATGTACCATTTTTATCCCTTTTTGCCCCATTTCATTCCCTACGAATAAAAATAACTTTTTGGTGCACGTTTTTGTTATAGGGGAAATGCGCATACTCAATATCAAGTAGTACAAGCAGACATATTGAAAATATGCCTAAATACTCTAAAATATTAGGGGTTATTATGGGTATTTTTAGTCCTTGTGAGGGAAAAATTGTTCCCTTTGAGCCGATTTCGTCCAGTTTCAATCCCAACTGATCTACGACTATAAGACGCATTTGTGGAATATTTGAACGTCCCAGCTCCTTTCGTTTATATGGTAGCGTGCTTTTACTTGTTAATTATTGCAGCTTAGTTATTATATCTCTATTGTTGATAAGTTTCATTTGCTCCATGCCCCGGAGGCTATACACAATTCGGTCTGGAAGCATTGTGACAATGAGCTGAATTTGTGATAACACCCACATGTTGAATGGATTATAGCGACAAAATGCTATAAAAAGCTTGGAATGAAATAAATTACATTCAGTCAGTCAGTCAGTCAGTCAAAATGAAAGATTTACTGTGTCTCATGGCCGTCATGGGCGTTGGTCTGGCATCCTGTACAGTTATCAGGAGATGGCACACAAGTGCAGACGGTAGCTTATATTTCATTGAGCCCGAACAAAAGGTAATTTTCACTCACTCAGATCAAGATCAAACACACAAATAATTCTTAATTCGAAATTCTTCTTGTGTTGCAGTACAACTGGTTCGAAGCATGGAATGAATGCGCCCGCAAAAATCTGTCCCTGTTGGCGATTGACGCGTACGACCGGCATTCTCAAATCGATACGCTAATCAAGAGTTTGTATCGTAAGTTGACAGAGAGATATTTAAGAATTTATTTAATTCTCCACAATTCCATGCGACAGCTACTAAATGCCCACCGTTTTGGTTGGGTGGCCATGACCATGCCGTTGACAAACGTTATGAATGGGCCAGCACCGGTGAAGTGTTCACCTTCACCAACTGGTCCAGCGGCGAACCGTCTCTGCAGCCGAGTGAACATTGCATTCTGATTTATGTTATGTGGGACTGGCATGACGCAGCCTGCTTCCGTAAATCTGGATTTATTTGCGAGGAAAGTCGACTTTTAAAGGCGAAGCCCCAAGAAATGGGCACGCAGAAAAGGCCGGCCCAAGATGAAGACCAGGCAATGGCCAAGACGTTCATATGGAGAAATTATAATGTGAATTTCGGTCAAAATACCAAATAATTATGTTCAGAGGGACTAATTGAAGATAATCGTATCGAATCGAGGATGTTTCAATTTCTGAAAATACATAAATAAAGAAATTATCAATGAAGTCATTGCAAACGCTAAAATTATATACACATATTTTATTTGAACCAGTTCAGCTATCCTTTGTTGTGAGTGATGAATAATAACTTTGTTATTCCGTTTGTAACAACCTGAGACCCGACAAAGGATATATGTATATTAGGCTGGGTATGACATTAGGCGATTTGACATTTTCCGCTCTAGAAACCACATATTGTAACAGATTTTCTGTAAAATTGGCACAACATCTTATAATCCAACTAGAAACTCTTATGCAGAAATTAGGTTAGATCGGTTCAGATTTAGATACAGCCTCCATACAAATCTCGCTCCCGATTTAACATTTTCCGCTCTAGAAACCACATATTGTACCCTATTTTCTTTAAATTTGGCACAACATCATCTATACAGAAATTGGGTAAGATCGGTTCAGATTTCTATATAGCCCCCATACAAATCTCGCACCCGATTTGACATTTTCCGCTCTAGAAACCACATATTGTACCCGATTTTCTGTAAATTTGGCACAACATCTTATAATCCAACTAGAATCTCCTATACAGAAATTGGGTAAGATCGGTTCAGATTTAGATATAGCCCTCATACAAATATCGCTCCCGATTTGACATTTTCCGCTCTAGAAACGGCATATTGTACCCGATTTTCTTTAAATTTGGCACAACATCTTATAATCCAACTAGAAACACTTGTGCAGAAATTGTGCAAGATCGGTTCAGATTTAGATATAGCCCCCATACAAATGTCGCTCCCGATTTGACTTTTGCCGCTCTAGAATCCACATATTGTACCCGATTTTCTGTAAATTTGGCATAACATCTTATAATCTAACTAGTAACTCCTATACAGAAATTGGGTAAGATCGGTTCAGATTTAGATATAGCCCCCATACAAATATCGCTGCCGATTTGACATTTTCCGCTCTAGAAACGGCATATTGTACCCGATTTTCTTTAAATTTGGCACAACATCTTATAATCTAACTAGAAACACCAGTGCAAAAAATGGTTAAGATCGGTTCAGATTTAGATATAGCCCCCATACAAATGTCGCTCCCTATTTGACTTTTTCCGCTATAGAAATACATATTATGTAATCCAACTAAAAAAAAACCTATGGTGAAACCAAATACAAATGTTGCTACCAAATGTTTAGCGGATTTTGGCCAAACTATACATATTATATTTCACCTATTTCGTTCCAGGTTTCAATATACCCCCATACAAATGTCCTTTCCTATTTAACATTTTTTGTCAAACACATACAATTACAGGATACAAAAATCCTTCCCGTTTTCACTTTTTCACTGAATTGAATTGTATTCGGATAGAAAGTGGAGTGTATCATAGAGTCGGCCCGCCCGAATTTAGTCTTTCCTTACTTGTTTTGTGTTACATTTTTTCTCAAAATTTTTTTCTGAAATAATAGACCCTTGAAAGCACTTTAAATCATTCGAAAGGTAATGACTGCAACTATTTCTTTTTTATAAAAAACTACAATCAACTACGAAAAAATTATTCACTAGTCACTGTGAAAATCCACAAAAAAAAAATACTATAAACGTCCAATAATTCGACCAATAAGTTACTCTAAGACAAGAGAAAAATTGAGAAAAAATGTAACACAAAAAATTTTATTTATTTATTTTTCATTTTTTTATATTTTAAAGAGTGATTTTTTTGAGGTTTGGATTTTCATGCATTAGTATTTGACAGATCACGTGGGATTTCAGACATGGTGTCAAAGAGAAAGATGCTCAGTATGCTTTGACATTTCATCATGAATAGACTTACTAACGAGCAACGCTTGCAAATCATTGAATTTTATTACCAAAATCAGTGTTCGGTTTTTTTTTTATCGACAAATTTTGTTCAGCGATGAGGCTCATTTCTGGTTGAATGGTTACGTAAATAAATAAAATTGCCGCATTTGGAGTGAAGAGCAACCAGAAGCCGTTCAAGAACTGCCCATGTATCCCGTAAAATGCACTGTTTGGTGTGGTTTGTACGCTGGTGGAATCATTGGACCGTATTTTTTCAAAGATGCTGTTGGACGCAACGTTACGGTGAATGGCGATCGCTATCGTTCGATGCTAACAAACTTTTTGTTGCCAAAAATGGAAGAACTGAACTTGGTTGACATGTGGTTTCAACAAGATGGCGCTACATGCCACACAGCTCGCGATTCTATGGCCATTTTGAGGGAAAACTTCGGAGAACAATTCATCTCAAGAAATGGACCGGTAAGTTGGCCACCAAGATCATGCGATTTGACGCCTTTAGACTATTTTTTGTGGGGCTACGTCAAGTCTAAAGTCTACAGAAATAAGCCAGCAACTATTCCAGCTTTGGAAGACAACATTTCCGAAGAAATTCGGGCTATTCCGGCCGAAATGCTCGAAAAAGTTGCCCAAAATTGGACTTTCCGAATGGACCACCTAAGACGCAGCCGCGGTCAACATTTAAATGAAATTATCTTCAAAAAGTAAATGTCATGGACCAATCTAACGTTTCAAATAAAGAACCGATGAGATTTTGCAAATTTTATGCGTTTTTTTTAAAAAAAAGTTATCAAGCTCTTAAAAAATCACCCTTTATTATTATTTATTTATTTCTTGTTTCCAAGAAATGTTTTTCGTTGTCACCTTGAAAACCCACAAAAATCAATATAAACGCCCAATAATTCCACAAATGTGTTATTCTAAGACAAGAATAAAAATGTTTATTTAAATCGCTTCCAAGGGTTTATTAATTCAGAATTTTGGACAAAAATGCAATATAAAGAGGTGGTGGTTTTAGAGGTGTTTTCAGGAGCGTTTAGCTCACAGATCATCGTTAAACATTCCAATCTTCATTTCTGGGGGGTGACCGCTGCAATTTATTTTCGTGACCCATCCTAATGTATATATTATTGATCGTCATAAAATGCTAAGACTATCTAACCATGTCCGCCCGTCTGTTGAAAGCACGCTAGCATCTAAACGAATGGAGCTACTACGTCCACAATTTTGTGATAAATGGGGCAGAAAGGCATAAAAATGGTCTCTATCAACAACAACAGCTATAAATACTATATTCGGTGTGCACAATCCTCTAATTGAGTGGATACATAATATAAAATATTTTTTTCCAAATTCGTCCTTTTAAGGGATAAAATGGGAATAGTGGGATAAAAATGGTACCAACCACATGGTCGCAGCTTAAATAATGAAATTCTGTGTATATATACCTCCGATTGCGTAGACACGAAAAATAAAAAGGTTTTTCCAAATTCGTAATTTGAATAGATTGATAAAATGAATTTGGGAATAGAGGGATAAAATGGTACCGGCTAAACGGCTACAGCCGTAATGGTAAAATTCGGTGTGTACATCCCACTAATTTACTAGACCGAAGCTGTAATCATGGAATTCGGAGTATACAATCCACTGACTGCGTAGACATGAAAAATAATAAGGCATAATAATGGCACGGCAGAAGTATTGCTGGGTAACTATACCTGCTTATACACATACTTACATATGCAACTCAATGAGATGCTTGTAAGATGGCATGTGTGCTTTATTACTTGGTGTGATTTTTAAACGCAAATTCGGCAAGTGAGTTGTGCTTCTCGTTCGTTTGTGAGAATCATCACCTTATAGAGGCCGGGTTTGATGTTAAAAAGTCGCTGCGAAGCCACCTGAATGAAACCTTTAGACAGGGTGGAAATCATTATAGTGGTAGTCTGCAGCCAAGTAATAAATGTCACCATGCCATTTGTAAATAAATTTGCATTCTATTAAATGTAGATGCAAAATGGTCTTGAGCCAGGACAATATCCCAGTTCAAATCAAAGGTTTTTCCAAATTCTTACTTTCAAGGGATACAATGAGAAGAAATGGATAAAAATTGTACCAACTAAACGGCTACAGCCATAATTGTGAAATTCGGTGTGTACATCCCACTAATTAACTAGACACGTAAAATAACGAGATTTTCTAAAGTCGTACTTTTAAGGGATAGAATGGGAAAATGGGGATAAAAATAGTACCAACCAAATAGCCGCAGCTGGAATCATGGAATTCGTTGTATACATTCCTCTGACTGCATAGACACGCAAAATAAAAAGATTTTCCAAATTCGTACTCTTTTTACTTTTACGGCAAAAATTGGTTGAATCATGCAGTTGCACTGTGAACATGAGAGATTTTTGGGTTTTCAAAATTTGTAATTTTTGAATTAAAATAGGATGGAAATAAAGGGTGTTTTTATTGGGGTATAGAACTTTAAGTTGGCATCACTTTTTTAACTGGCGGCCATTTTGTCAGCTGTCAAGTGATTAATATTTAGTTTGGTTTGCCATTTCATCATGAACAGGTTGACAAAAGAACAACGCTTGCAAATCGTGCAAATTTATTTCGAAAGTAATGGTTCAGTTCGCGAAGTTCACCGCAAGCTCCGTCCATTTTATGGTCGACATAATCGTCCATCAGAGCAATTAATTCGGTTAACCGCATAATTTCGCGGAATGAACCTGTCAATTGGCCACCAAGATCGTGTGATTTGACACCATTGGATTATTTTCTTTGGGGATATGTGAAGTCGCTCGTCTACGCCAACAAACCAGAAACGTTAGGGGACTTGGAAGCCAACATTCGTGGCGTTATTGCCAACATACGGCCCCATATGCTGGCTATATTCGAGCCAGCCGCGGCGGCCACATGCCCGAAATCATATTTAAACATTAATGGCATAAAATTATCCTTCCAATAAAGCCAAATTTATGGACATTAAAACGATTTTCTTGTGTTTTATTTCAATTCGAAGTTCTATACCTCAATAAAAAACACCCTTTACAAGCAACTGCAGCACCCACTATCTACCAATATTTATGGTATTTAAGCTTTTTTGAAGATTGCTGTCTCATATTTACTTTTTGAATTGTCTTGAAGTACTCTTTCGATATATAAAGAGTGGTCAACGTCAAGTTTTTTCCTGCATTTCATTTGACATTTCTCAATTTCAGACTAACTCAATTTGAACCATGGAAAGATACACAATCGAGCAACGTGTTAAAGTTATTCAGGCTTATTATGAAAATGGGCGTTCAAATCAAAATACATATCGTGCACTTTGTGATTTTTTCGGTCAATTTTATGAGGCACATTTTCACCTCAGTGGATTCGTCAATAAGCAGAATTGCCGCATTTGGGCGAATGACAATCCAAGAGTGGCAGTCGAAAAACCAATGCACCCACAAAGAGGGACTATTCGGTGCGCTTTAAGGGCTGGCGGCATCATCGGGCCGTATTTTTTCCAAAATGAGGCCGGTCAGACAGTTACTGTGAATGGTCTTCGCTATCGTGAGATGATAACGAACTTTTGCTCTCTCTCTTTTGCGCGACAAATTCAATGGCCGTGTTATCTCACGTGGCCGCCAAGGTCATGTGATTTGACACTGTTGCACTTCTTTCTATGGGGTTATTTGAAAGAAATGGTGTACGTCGATAAGCCAGCAACAATTCAAGAGCTAAAGGATGAGATAATTCGGCACATTAACGGCATAGAACCTCAGCGTCATCGAAAATTTGAACCATCGAATGGAGGTGTGCCGCCGAGGTCGCTGCGGCCATTTGACCGATATTTTGCTCCATACATAATTGAACCATACCAATATTATCATAATAAAAGGAAATGACAATAATTTCTTAAATATTTTGTGTTTTATTCAAGGTCAACAACAACCTTTATATAGTGTAAACGTATTGATAGCCTTGACTTGGTTTGAAATAATAGAAATTTTATGTTTATTTATAAAATTATTTTTACAATATTTCTATGTGTTTTGGTTTGACTATTTAAAAAAGGAACATTTTCCAGTAATTGTACTGTACATCTACGAAAATCGGCAGCCTCTGCGGAATGCAATCCATGGTGGAGAGAGGTTATATACAGTTATACTTCTTTATGAGAAGATTTTATGAATTTTCAAATGTCGTATTTGAGTTGATGTTCACTATGATATTTCTAAATTTGCTCATATTCTCGTGACACTCCTGCCTAACGGCCGCCAGTTGCTTTAGATATCGATTTTCCTCACATATGAAGCCATGCTTCACACTACAGGGACAATCGTGCCAATTCCAGTCAATGTGAATGTGAACACAGTCGTTGACACCTCGTTTCGGTTGACCGGGTCCCCAGTTGCTAAAGGACACAATTTCACCCGTCACGGACCATTCGTAACGCTGATCGATGGCATTGTCGTGGCAGCCAATCCAAAATGAAGGACAAGTAGCTGACAAGCACAGAAAACGAATCATTAGTATTTTTTGGCTCAACTCAACTCAACTCCACTCTAACTTACGGTATAGTTTTCTCAATAGATTATCGAGTTGCAGATGTTTCTGGTAGCTGTCAATGGCAATCAGGGACATGTTCTTACGGGCGCACTCATTCCAGGCCATAAACCAATTGTACTGTGTGTGAGAATAACATGCGATTCAAACTCATTGTGTAATTCTGAAAAAATACATTAGCTTCATTTTCCACATAGAATCGACTGCCATCTTCACTGTTTTGCCACTTCTGTGAGACTGCGCCGTACACCAGCGATATGACTGCCGCGAGGACTACAGTTGTTAGTTTCATTTTGCGAAGTGAACTAATTTGCCACAAACGTCCCGGGGTTTTATAGGAAAACAGAAGACACAAAACATATGGAATTATTTTTGACAATATTTGGTGGTTAGCTTTTGAGAGATACGACGAAAATGAATCGCCACATTTTAATTAGGAAAAAATCATGGCAGAAGTGCAGAAATATACAGTGTGACCTCGCTTAACGAGCTCAATTATTTAAAATAAACAAGCGATAAGTAAAAAGGCGTTAAGTTCGCCCGGCCGAATCTTAGCAGATTACCGGCAGATTAGAGGGGAATTACGATATTTGTTGAATAAATTCTGAGTTTTGCTTCACTGACTGACTTATCATTGTTCAGCGCCCAGACCAAACGGCTTTCCAAATATGACGGAGACGCGGACCAAGAAAGGATTTTACGAAATTCTAACTTTTAAGGGGTAACAAGTAAAAACGGCGGAATTCCACAGAGGCTGTCGATTTTCGTAGAAGTGCAGTAATATTACAGGAAAATATAAATTGTTTTAATATAGCCAAACCAAAACAAATGCATATATTAAACAAGTAAGGAAAGGCTAAAGTTGGGCGGGGCCGACTATACTCCACCGACTCCACTTTCTATCGGAATACAATCCAACTCGGTAAAAAAGTGAAAACGGGATGAATTTTTGTATGTTTCCTAATCATATGCCAATATGACCTGGGCCGATTTGCCAAATCGATAGGAATATGTATTTGTATCGGGGCTATATCCAAACATGGAATAAAGTGACTAACTTTCACAATACGATCTTCCAGTTCAAATATAACGTGCTATGCTCACATTAAAAAAATTCTGTGAAAATTCGTGGTTTTGGGACGGAAAACGTCTAGACGGGTGCGAAATTTGTATGAGAGCTATATGGAAATTTGAACCGATATGGCCTATTTTCACCATAGGTGTTCCAAGTTTAAATATAAGATGTTATGCCAAATCTGAAGACAATCTGATACAATATGTGGTTTATAGAGCGGAAAAAGTGAAATCGGGAGTGAAATTTGTGTGGGAGCTACATATAAGTCTGAACCGATCTGACCCATTTGCACCATGGCTGTTTATAGGACAAATATAAGATATTTCGCCTAATTTGATTTGGTGATCTTTTAAAATATGTGGTTTCTAGAGCAGAAAAAGTCAAAGCGGGAGCGAAATTTGTATGGAAGCTATATATAAATCTGAACCGATCTAACATATTTTTACCACAGGTGTTTTTAGTTTAAACATAAGATGTTTTGCCAAATCTGAAGACAATTTGTGGTTTATAGAGCGGAAAAAATCAAATCGGGAACGAAATTTGTATGGGAGCTATATATAAATCAGAACCGATCTAACACATTTTTACCACAGGTGTTTCTAGTTGAAATTTAAGATGCTTTGCCAATTTTGAAGAAAATCCGTTGTAATATGTGGTATCGAGAGTGAAATGAGTCAAATCGAGAGTGAAATTCGTATGGGGGATATATCTAAATCTGAACCGATTTTCTTCAAATTAAATAGCGTTCGTCCTTATCTCGAAAAACTTCTTTGTACAAAGTTTCGTTTAGTTATGTCTACAATTGCGACCTGTATCGTGATTACAGGAATAGATGGACAGACAGACAGACAGACGGACATTGCTAAATCGATTCAAAAAGTGATTCTAAGACGATCGGTGTAATTAACAATGGGTCTATATCCCTTCCTTCTGGATGTTACAAACAAATGCACAAAGACATAATACTCTCGTGGAGTGTATAAAAATAATTTTATAAATAAATACAATATTTTTATTATTTCAAACCCAACTTATAAGGTAGCCTTGCCTACGTTTATACAGGGTGGCGCAGAATGAGCTATGTGGTTTCAATAGTTTATAAGTCTTTTATTTATGCGATTATTACAATTGTTTTCTTAAAATACAGTGAACAATAATATCCTGTAAATGATGTCCATTTTCTGCTTCGCACATACGTGCTCTTTTTAGCATATTTTCCATAACAGAGATTGAGACACCACTTTCATTTTCAAAAAAATATGGGCCAATTATCCTTTCGGAGGATACACCGCATCAAACAGTACACTTAAGTGGGTGTGATTGTCGCTGATGAACTGCTCCTGGATTTTCCGTAGCCCAAATCCTGCAGTTTTGCTTGTTGACATATCCATTTAATAGGAACCTGAGACTTTTGCCTGGAAAAAATAAAATTCAATTATTTCGTAATTAATTTCCCATGTCTCCTACACAAAATGCTGAAAAAGAAACAAAGAAAGAATAATAATTAAGAAAGTTTTAAAGAATTCAAACCATATAGCTCATTCTGCGCCACCCTGTACTAAATAAATTTGTAGCATTGCCTTTAAAGCGTGGTTTAAAGTAATAAAAATTTGATATTTATACACTCCACGAGAGTATTATGTCTTTGTGCATTTGTTTGTAACACCCAAAAGGAAACGAGATAGACCAATTGTTAATTATACCGATCGTCTTAGAATCACTTTCTGAGTCGATTTAGCAATGTCCGTCTGTCTGTCTGTCCGTCCGTCCGTCCATCTATTCTTGTAATCACGATACAGGTCGCAATTGTAGGCAGAACCAAATGAAACTTTGCACAACGATGTTTTTCGGGATAAGGACGAACGCTATTTAATTTGAAGAAAATCGGTTCAGATTTAGTAGCCCCCATACGAATTTCACTCCCGATTTGACTCTTTTCACTCTAGATACCACATATTACAACAGATTTTCTTTAAAATTGGAAAAACATCTTATATTGTAACTAGAAACACCTGTGGTAAAAATGTGTTAGATCGGTTCAGATTTATATATAGCTCCCATACAAATTTCTCTCCCGATTTGACTTTTTCCGCTTTTTGCGCTCTAAAAACCATATATTTAAATTTGGGACAACATCTTATAATCCAACTAGAAACACTATGCAGAAATTGGGTAAGATTGGTTCAGATTTAGATATAGCCCCAATACAAATGTCGCTCCCGATTTGACTTTTGCCGCTTTAAAAGCCACATATTGTACTCGATTTTCTTTAAATTTCGCACAACATATTATATAGATTATAAAAAACAACAAAACTATGGTGAAAGTGGGTAAGATCGGTTCAGATTTAAATATTGGGCTATATTTTTAATATATATATATTCAAATGTTGCTCCCATAAGTTTAACAGATTTTGGCCAAACTATACATTTTATATTTCACCTATTTCGTTCCAGGTTTCAATATATCCTCATACAAATGTCCTTTCCGATATAAAATTTTTTGTCAAACACATACATTTACAGGATACAAAAAACCTTCCCGTTTTCACTTTTTCACCGAATTGAATTGTATTCGGATTGAAAGTGGAGTGTATCATAGAGTCGGCCCCGCCCGACTTTAGCCTTTCCTTACTGATTATTTATAAAATTATTTTTAAAATATTTTTATTTTTATTATTATAAAAAATTAGCATTTATATATAGAAATAATTCTTCAAGTTAATTCCACAAAGTAAATATAAGACAGTAATCCTTAAAAAAAACTTAAATACTATAAATATTGGTAGATATAGGCGGTGCTACAGTTGGTTGTATTTCTATTCTATTTTAATTCAAAAAGTACAAATTTTGAAAATAAATTATCTCACGTACATAGTGGAAAATAACCTAACTTCATAATTCAATTAATTTTTTTCCGTAAAAGTAAAAAGTACAAATTATTTTGCGCAAAATGCAGTCAGAGGAATACACCGAATTCCATGATTTTAGCTGCGGTCATTTGGTTGGTACCATTTTTATCCCTTTTATACCATTTTACCCCTTAAGAGTATGACTTTCTAAAATCTCTTTATTTTACGTGTCTACGCAATTAGAGTGATGTACACACTGAATTTCATCGTTCTAGCTGTAGTTGTTCAGTTGGTACTACTTTTATCCCTCTGTACCCATTGTATTCTTTGAAAGTACGAATTTGTAAAAATCCGTTTAGTTTTAGTGTCTACGCCGTCAGGGGAATGTATACTCCGAATTTCATGATTCCAGCTGCGGTCATTTGGTTGGTACTATTTTTATGCCCTTTTTCCAATTTAACCTCAAAAAGTACGAATTTCGAAAATTTTAATTATTTATTTCAAAGGAATGTATACAACGAATTTCATTATTCTAGGTGCTGCCGTTTGGTTGGTACTATTTTTATCCCTATATTCCCATTTTACCCTTTAAAAGTACGAATTTGAAAAAAATACTTTTATATTATGTATCTACTCAATTAGAGGAATGTACACACCGAACTTTGTGTTTCTACCTGTTGTCGTTTAATATGTACCATTTTCATCCCTTTTTGCCCCATTTCATCCACTACGAATAATAATCACTTCATAGCCAATATCAAGTAAGTACAAGCAGACATATTGAAAAAACATACTTAAATACTCTAAAATATTAGGTGCCGATTTCGCCCAGCTGCGATCTCAACCGAATTACGACTATAAGACGCATTTATGGAAAATTTGGACGTCCTAGCTCCTTTCGTTTAGATGCTAGCGTGCTTTCAACAGACGGGCAGACGGACGAACGGACATGGCTAAATCGGCTTAGAATTATATGACGATCAAGAATATATATCCTTTATAGGGTCTCTGGTCGATATTTCATGGTGTTACAAACGGAAGGACAAAGTTAATATACCCCCATCCTGCAGATGGAGGGTATAAAAATGTTTCATCCTCATTGTCCTAATGGTGCGGCACTTTTACGTGAAGTCCTCCAGCCTCTAATCTGCCGATTATATTTTCTAATACACTCCGTCGTGGAAGGTATAAAAATCATATCCTCTATTTACTTGTTGAGTTGTAAATAGGGTTTGCATCCCGGGATTTCTCGCGGGAAAATTCCCGGGAATTCCCACATTTTTCATTTCCCGTATCCAGGGAAATTCGTACGGGAACCCCGCGGGAATTCAGTAGAAAATTTTGCGTATTTCTTCGCATATTTTTTCCATCATTTCCACAATAAAATTAAAAATGTTGTATAAAAATTTAGATCTCATAGCTTTTAATCAGGTATGTCAAATATTGTAGTTGGATGATAAAATATTTTTAAGCTGCGTTCGGATTTAGACTCAAAATCCACTTTTTCGGATTTTTCCTGTCAAGCTCCATATGAAAACAAATAAAATCCGGGAGAAATAGATTTTGGGCGTATATCCGAGCTCCAAAAATAAATAATTTAAAGTTTTCGAAGCGACTGGACAAAGAACAAACATTTCATTTAATGCTGTACTCACTATTAATGTGAACGATAAGAAATATCTGATCTTTAATTAATTTTGAAACTTGAAAAGATGTTTGAATTGATCTGGGCGTAATGTGAGCTTTATTATATGAATTCTGTAACAAGTTCGTTGTGAAATATATATTTATTTTACATTAATAATAGTAAACAGTATGTTGACAATTTCCCGTGCTGTCCCGGGAAATTGAAAAAATAATTCCCGTTTCCCTGGAAATAAAAAGTACGGGAAAATGCAAACCCTAGTTGTAAACGAGTGTAGTTAGAGGTACGACTTGTTGAATGACTGCGGTGTGCCTGTGGTCTTTGAACTTTTTGTACTTTTCCCATGGCGATTTCTAGGGGTACGCCCTAATGAAATTATTTAAATGTTATCATATGCAATTTCCGGTGGAAATTACAATTTGCGGTCTACTTCTGAGGCATTATCTAGGTATTCTAAATTGGCATGCGATAACCTCTTGCTATAAAAGCTATTGACCATGCTGGAGTGAATTAGTCCACAGTGTAAACTAAAACTGAAATGAGAATTACAATCATAGTCTTCGGCGCCATCATTGCTCTGGTGTCTGGTGTGGCCGTTCAAAAGTGGCACAACAGTGAAGATGGCAGCCTCTTCTACTTGGACACTGAAAACAAGGTAAGCTTTCCAGCTAAAATATGAAATTCGATTGACAATTAATTAATGCATTTTATCGACAGTACAATTGGTATGATGCCTGGAATGAATGTGCCCGCAAAAATATGTCTCTGCTTGCCATCGACAGCTACTACAAACATCTACAGATCGACACTTTAATACGCAAACTATACCGTAAGTGATAGGTGATATTCTCTTCATTCCTTGGGCCTAATTGTCCTTTTCTAGCTGCTTGTCCTTCATTTTGGCTGGGTGGCCACGACAATGCCATCGATTTGCGCTACGAATGGTCGACGACCGGTGAAGTGTTCTCGTTCACCAACTGGGGACCCGCGCAGCCGGATCGCGCCAACAATAACGAACATTGCATCTTGATTTGGCAAAATACCTGGCAGTGGTATGATTTACCCTGTTCCCATAAATTGGGTTTCATTTGTGAGGAAAATCGTTACATAAAGGAGAAGTCCAAAGAGCTGGCGGACCTCAAGAGGGAGTGTCAGGACAAAACCGATGGCATGAGTAAATTTAAAAATGTCGTCATGTACTTCAACTCGCAGCCGAAATATGAATATTCACTCGGCAGTGGCAAAAATTTAACAAATTTGGATTTGTCTCTCAATTAGCATGTTTGTTTTGGGATTTAATTCCACATGAAATATGAAAATTATCAAAATAAAATTAATAAATTCTTCAATATTTATGTTTTATTAGAAAATACCCGCTACATTGTACGCGGTGTAAATCGCTTGTAAACGCTCACAAAATTTGAAAAATCGCAGTTGTTGTACAACTACGTATTCGGAGGTATATTCACACCAAATTCTCAATTCCAGATCATACGTAGCCGTAGGAATTTATTTGCCACGACGCTTCTTGTACCTCCCACACAAAACACCATTACTTACGTAAAATCAATCCTTTTATAACTTCCATACGGATGATCTGTGATACTGTGAAATTTTATCTTGGGCGATATTGTCACACCCCTTCTTGTACTTCCCCCACAACTTGGCATAAAATAAAACTGGTAAAACTTCCATGCGGATAGTTGAAATCTGTCGCAATTTTAGATTTAAAAATGTTTTTATAATCACTTTAAACATACAAAATGTATGTATGCTGTTGCCAAGCCCCTTTGTAGTCCCTATCCAAAGTAAAATTAAATCCTTTACATATAACTTCAATACCGGTGCATGACTTGGAATCTGAAGTTATAAATAGAACAAACCTTTTTATACCCTACACCACTTCGTGGACTAGGGTATTATAAGTTAGTTTCGCGCCACATGTTTGTAACACCAAGAAATAATCGAGCTAGACCCACCGTTAAGTATACCGATCGGCTTAGAATCTCTAGCTGAGTCGATTTAACGATGTCTGTCTGTCCGTCCGTCCGTCTGCTGTCCATCTAAACTTGTTCGCACTCTACAGGTCCGATTGTGATGAAACTTGGCAGAAATTATTTTTTCTGGCCAAGGACCATCAGTATTGAATTTGGAAAAAATTGGTTCAGATTTAGATATAGCCCCCATACAAATGTCGCTCCCGATTTGACTTTTTCCGCCCTATAAAGCACATATAGTACCCGATTTTCTTCAAATTTTGCATAACACTAGAAATACCTGTGACGAAAGCGGGTTAGATCGGTTCAGATTTAGATATAGTCTCCATAGAAATGTCGCTCCCGATTTCACTTTTTCCGCTTTAGAAGCCGCATATTGTCCCCGATTTTCTTTAAAATTGGCACAACATCTTATAATCGAACTGGAAACACCTATGCTGAAAGTGGGTATGATCGGTTCAGATTTAGCTATAGCCCCCATATAAATGTCGCTCCCGATTTCATGTTTTTCGCTCTAGAAACCGCATATTGTACCCGTTTTTCTTTAAAATTGGCACAACATTTTATAATCGAACTAGAAAGACCTATGCTGAAAATGGGTAAGATCGGTTCAGATTTAGATATAGTCCCCATACAAATGTCGCTCCCGATTTGACTTTTTCCGCTCTAAAATCAACACATTGTACCCAATTTTCTTTAAAATTGGCACAACATTTTATAATAGAACTCGAAACACCTATGCTGAAAGTGGGTAAGATCGGTTCAGATTTAGATATAGCCCCCATACAAATGTCGCTCCCGATTTCACTTCTTCCGCTTTAGAAACCGCATATTGTTCCAGATTTTCTTTAAAATTGGCACAACATTTTATAATCGAACTAGAAACACTTATGCTGAAAGTGGGTAAGATCGGTTCAGATTTAGCTATAGCCCCCACACAAATGTCGCTCCCGATTTGACTTTTCCTCTCTAGAAACGACACATTGTACCCGATTTTCTTTAAAATTGGCACAACATCTTATAATCCAACTAAAAACACCTTTTGTGAAAATTGGTAACATCGGTTCAGATTTAGATATAGCCCCAATACAAATGTTGCTCCCGAATGTTTAACCGATTTTGGCCAAAGTTTACATATATATATTATATATATATTATATATATAATATATATATATATATATATATATATATATATTATATATATTATATTTCACCAACAAACAGACATGGTGAAAGCGGATCACATCGTTCCAGGTTTCAATATACCCCCATACATATGTCCTTTCCGATTTAAAATTTTTTGTCAAACACTTACTTTACATGATTCAAAAATCCTTCCCGATTTCACTTTTTTACCGAATTGAATTGTAGTGAGATAGAAAGTGGCGTGTATCATATAGTCGGCTCCGTCCGTCTTTAGTCTTTCCTTACTCGTTTGGAAGATGCCCATATTTCCATACTTTGGCCCCAGTCTGCTCTATTACAGCTCTAGAAACTACATCTTATATCGGATCTTCATCAAATTTTGCAGAATAAGAAATATATAGGCGCAAGTTTTGGCACAGGCCTCAAGTGTTGTTATAGGCCCCCTTCAAATGTCCGTCCGATGCATCCTATTATCCTTATATCGGATCTTCATCAAATTTTGCAGAATAAGAAATATATAGGCGCAAGTTTTGGCACAGGCCTCAAGTGTTGTTATAGGACCCCTTCAAATGTCCGCCCGATTCATCCTATTACCGCTGTATAATCTGTATTTATCATTGAATCTTGATAAATTTTTCCAGATCATGATCTATTTACTTTACTCGGAATATCTGCTGGAAAATTGGATCAATTACTTTATTATTTACCATACTCCTTTAATTTGACTAAAGAAGAATTTATAGTAATTGTATAATTTATATGAACTACATGAAATTGCTCCCATGAAATTCCTGGGTTTAGTAATCAAACAGGGAGTGGTGTAGGGTATTATATAGTCGGCCCCGCCCGACTTTAGCCTTTCCTTACTTGTTTTATATATATTTTTTCTCTATTTCGAGGGAGCTACTGGCTACAATGTTCGCACAGCACTTCACGATTCTAGTGCAATATTTTGGTAGGTACTATTTTTATCCCTTTTTGTCTCAAATTTTTTAAATTTCTAAATTTTTGTTAGTAATTCGATACCATTTTTATCCCTTTTTGTGCCCCCCCCCCCCCCTTAAACGTACAAATTAAAAAATAATAATAATTTATGTTGCGCATCTACGGAGAAATGTACACACCGAATTTCTCGATTCTAACTTCAGCCGTGTTTTTAGTACCATTTAAATCCCTCTTTTCCTCATTATTCTTATAAAATCCCTTAATTTCTATGCATGGGGATGTACAAATCGAATTTCACGATTGGTACAATTGTTATCACTTTTCCCCATTTTCACCCCCAAAAAGTACGAATTTTGCAAAAGGCCGGTGGTATCAATTGTAATCCCTTAAAAAAATTTCGGAAAATTCTTTTTTATCACTCATATATACACCGAATTTCATGATTGCAGTACCAGCCGTGATGTTGGCATCCTTTTTATCCCCTTTTCTAGTTTACCCTTTAAAAGTACGAATTTCGAAAAATTTCTTCATTTGGCGTTTCTAAATATTTTCAGGGATGTCCAAGTCGATTTTCATGATTCCAGCTCCATCCGTGTTATTGGTACCATTTTTATCCCTTTTTACCGATTTCACCCTAAAAAAAGTACGAATTTAAAAAAATACTTCCTTGGGCGCTTTGAAGCTATAAGTGTAATATGTGCTCCAAATTTCAAGATTCTAGGACCAAAAATTTCTAAAAATCTCTTTATTTATGTGTCTACGCAATCAGAGGTATGTATACACGGAATTTCATTATTTTAGGTGCAGCCGTTTGGTTGGTTCCATTTTTATCCCCCTATTCCCATTTTACCCCTTAAAAGTACGAATTTGGAAAAACCTTTTTATTTTTCGTGTCTATGCAGTCAGACGAATGTATTCTCCGAATTTCAGGACTAGCTGCGGTCATTTGGGTGGTACAACTTTTATCCCATTTTTCCATTTAACCCCGAATTTCGAAAAATCTCTTTATTTTAAAATCTCTTTATTTTATTCAGAGGTATGTCTACACCGAATTTCTTTATTTTAGGTACAGCCTTTTGTTTGGTACCATTTTCATCCCTCTCAGCCCATTTCAGCCATTAAAAGCACGAATTTGGAAAAAATACTTTTAAATTATGTATCTATCTATGTACACATCAAATTTCGTGTTTCTACCTGTTGCCATTTGAAATGTTGCCCCATTCCACCCCCTACGAATAAAAATCACTTTATGGTGCTCGTTTTTGTTATAGGTGGAATGCTCACACCCAATATATAGTAAGTACAAGCAGACATATTGAAAAAACATGCTAAATACTCTAAAATATTAGGGATTATTATGGATATTTCCAGTCCTAGCGAGGTTAAAATATTTCCCGATTTCGCCCAATTGCAATCGCTACCTATCTACGACTATAAGACGCATTTTTGCAAAATTGATGGTGAATGATGAATATGGACGAAAAATGACGCCACTGACTCCATTTTTGTGAAATAATTCAATTGATTTCGGATTTCGAAAATCCGTTTATTTTATATTTTTTATCGAATTAATTCAAAAACAAAAATTTCTTTATCGACTTCCTCACAAACGACTGCTATTTGAATATGTAGCCCATCTATTCCCAGCTAACGATGATTTTTGGTTTTAGTTTTTACAATTTATTTCAATAATTCTCAAATAAACTCTTTGTTTTACACTTCAAGTCTATCGGTTTGGACACAAATTAACAGGCCACTCTTATGAGGACAAATCAAAATTGATTGGGTTCGTGCCATTAGTGAACGTATTTTCAAATTTCGGATTGATGTTCATGATGACATTTCGAAATTTACTGCTGCCATTATTGCACAGCTTTTGGAGCTCCTCCAGCTCCTTGGACTTGGCCTTGATATGACGATTCTCCTCACATATAAAACCCAGTTTGTTGGAACACGGCCAATCGTGCCAGTTCCAGTCGGTCCAGATCAGAATGCAGTGATTAACGCCACGCTTCGGTTGGCTGGGACCCCAGTTGGTGTAGGTGAAAATTTCCCCGGTCGCAGGCCACTCGTAACGTTCGACGATGTCATTGTCGTGGCCGCCAATCCAAAATGCAGGCGATGTGGTTGCACAACAAATGAAGCGATTAGCAATTACATTCACAAATACATACGAACATAGCAAAAACTTACGGAATATCGTCTTGATTAAAACATCGATTTGGACAACTGTGGGCAAATTGAAGACGTTCAAACGTACTTTCAAATATATATATATATATATATATATATATATATGGGTCTTATGATATTGATAATACCTTCCGCTCCTCTTCTATGTAAAATTGACTGCCATCTTTACTTTGATGCCACTTTTGTACAGAGGCACTGGCCGCCAGAGCAATGATTGTCCCAAGAACTAAAACTTGAAGCTTCATTTTTGAAATATTACTATTATTCGAGCTAACTTTCGCTTTTATACGAAAATATGTTTGCGATTAGCCTGACATACCGCAGAAATTATCGTCGCTAAATTGAAAATTTCATTTGTCAAAATCGCACAGCTAATCACGACATTAACTCACGTATCAGTGCGTATTATTCTAGCACCTTCCACGGTGGTTAAAAACCGTTCGCAAAATACAAATATGTGATAACATTGAAAAATCCCCCGAACTTGATTTAAAAACTTCAAACCTTTATAACTTCTTAAATAACGGCCCTACAAAAAAGGACAATAATCTGTTATCAGTTTTTTTCGGGTCAAAAAACTGAAAATATATTTTAAAAAAATTAAATTTATTTTCAAAACTTTAATCCTTCATAACATCTTAAATTAAGGCCCTACGAGAAAAATGAAAATAATAATCACTTTTTTGGATCAAAAAATGTTAATATTTTTTTAACAAATTAAAATTTATTTTCAAAGCTTTGTACCTTAAATAATGGACCTACGGGAAAATGGACAATAATCTGTGATCACTTTTTTGGGTCAAATAGTTGAAATTATTACATTTTATTATTAAAATTTATTTTCAAAACTTTAAACCTTCCTTAATAACGGCCCTAAGAGAAAAACTATAATAATCTGCTATCACTTTTTTGGGTCAATAAAATTAAAATATATTTAAAAAATAAAATTTATTTTCAAAACTTTAAACCTTAGTAACTAACATCTTAAATAACGACCCTTCGAGAAAAAGGACAATAATCTGTGATCACTTAAAAAAAAAATAAAATTTGCTTTCAAAAACCATAACTTAATAACTTCTTTAAAAATGGCTATACGAGAAGAAGGACAATAATCTGCGAGTCAAAACTTTAAACTTTAAAAAATTGGAATTAATTTAACATTTATTTTCAAAACTTTATACCTTCATAACTACTTAAATAATGGTCCTATGAAAAAAGGACAATAATCTGCGATCATTAAAAAAATACTTTCAAAAACCTTCGTACCTTCTAAACTAACAGCCCTACGAGAAAATGGGCAGTAATCTGTGATCACTTTTTTAGGTTGAAAAAATAAAGTTTATTTTCAAAACTTTAACCCTTCATAACTTCTAAACTAGCAGCCCTACGAGAAAAAGGACAATAATCTGTGATCACTTTTTTCGGGCCAAAAAATAAAATTTATTTTCTAAACTTTAAACCTTCATAACTTCTAAACTAACAGCCCTACGAGAAAAAGGGCAATGATCAGTGATCACTTTTTTCGGGTCAAAAAATAAAATTTATTTTCAAAACTTTAAACCTTCATAACTTCTAAACTAACAGCCATACGAGAAAAAGGACAAAATCTGTGATCATTTTTTTCGGTTCAAAAAATAATTTTATTTTCAAAACTTTAAACCTTCGTAACTTCTAAACTAACAGCCTTTCGAGAAAAAGGACAATAATCTGTGATAAATTTTTCGGGTCAAAAAATTGACAAAAATTAAAATTTATTTTCAAAACTTTAAACCTTCATAACATCTAAACTAACAGCCCTACGAGAAAAAAGACAATAACTCGTGATCACTTTTTTTGGTCAAAAAATAAAATTTATTTTCAAAACTTTAAACCTTCATAACTTCTAAACTAACTAACTACGAGAAAAAGGAGTATAATCTGTGATCATTTTTTTCGGGCCAAAAAATAAAATTTATTTTCTAAACATTAAACATTCATAACTTTTTAAAAACCGCCCTACGAGAAAAAGGACAATAATCCGTGATCACTTTTTTCGGCTCAAAAAATAAAATTTATTTTCAAAACTTTGAAAAAGGACAATAAATCGTGATCACTTTTTTCGGGTAAAAATTTAAAAAAATTACTAAAATGTATTTTCAAAACTTTAAACCTTCATAACTTCTAAACTAACAGCCCTACGAGAAATAGGAGGATAATAATTCGTGATTACTTTTTTCAAGTAAAAATGGAATTTTAGTTTTTTTCGTTTGTAGTTTTTTGGTCTGTAATAAATATTTGATTTGAACTGGCTCAAGACCATTTTGCATCTGTATTTAATAGAATGCAAATTTATTTACAAATGGCATGGTGACATTTATTACTTGGCTGCAGACTACCACTATCATGATTTCCACCATGTCTAAAGGTTTCGTTCAGGTGGCTTCGCAGCGACTTTTCAACAGATTCAGATTCAGATTTTATTAAATTCCAAAAACTTAAACAATTGAGTATAATCTTACGACTAACATTTGTACTTAATTTCTAGCGTATATATTAATACATTTCTAGAACTATGAAACTAATACTTATACTATGTTGCAGCGTACTGCAACATTTCCATGAAACATTCTTATCGCTATACATTTGTATTCTCCCAAAAAAGGAATAAGAAAAAGGGCGACTTTTCAACATCAAACCCGGCCTCTTTAAGGAAATTATTTTCACAAACGAACGAGAAGCACAACTCACTTGTCGAATATGCGTTTAAAAAATCGCAACACAAGTAATAAAGTACACATGCCATCTTACAAGCATCTCATTGAGTTGTATGTGTATATGCAGGTATAGTTGCCCAGCAATACTTCTGTCATGCCAACGCTCATTTGTTTTAGTTTTTTTCGTTTGTATTTTTTTTTTGGTCTGTAATCAATATTTGATTTGAACTGGAATATTGTCCTGGCTCAAGACCATTTTGCATCTATATTTAATAGAATGCAAATTTATTTATAATTGGAATTATATTGGAAACAAGTAAGGAAAGACTAAAGTCGGGCGGGGCCGACTCTATGATACACTCCACTTTCAATCCGAATACAATTTAATTCGGTGAAAAAGTGAAAACGGGAAGGATTTTTGTATCCTGTAAATGTATGTGTTTGACCAAAAATGTTAAATCGGAAAAGACATTTGTATGGGGGTATATTGAAATCTGGAACGAAATAGGTGAAATATATAATATGTATAGTTTGGCCAAAATCGGTTAAACATTTGGGAGCAACATTTGTATTGGAGCTATATCTAAATCTGAACCGATCTTACCCACTTTCACCATAGGTGTTTTTAGGTTGATTATATAATGTTGTGCCAATTTTAAAGAAAATATATGATTTCTAGAGCGGCAAAAGTCAAATCCGGACCGACATTTGTATGGGGGCTATATCTAAATCTGAAACGATCTAGCCCGCTTTAGCCACAGGTGTTTCTAGTTGGATGCTAATATGTTGTGCCAAATTTAAAGAAAATCGGGTACAATATGTGGTTTCTAGAGTGGAAAACGCCAAATCGGGACCTATATTTGTATGGGGTTAGCCCCCTAAATCTGAACCGATCTAGTCCACTTTAGTCACATGTGTTTCTAGTTGGACTATAAGATGTTGTGCCAAATTTAAAGAAAATCGGGTACAATATGTCGTTTCTAGAGCGGAAAATGTCAAATCGGGAGCGACATTTGTATGGGGGCTATATCTAAATCTGAACCGATCTTACCCACTTTCTGTGTAGGTGTTTCTAGTTGGATTATAAGATGTTGTGCCAAATTTAAAGAAAATCGGGTACAATATGTGGTTTCTAGAGCGGTAAATGTAAAATCGGGAGCGACATTTGTATGGGGGCTATATCTAAATCTGAACCGATCTTATCCACTTTCTGTGTAGGTGTTTCTAGTTAGATTATAAGATGTTGTGCCAAATTTAAAGAAAATCGGGTACAATATGTCGTTTCTAGAGCGGAAAATGTCAAATCGGGAGCGACATTTGTATGGGGGCTATATCTAAATCTGAACCGATCTTACCCAATTTTTGCATAGGTGTTTCTAGTTAGATTATAAGATGTTGTGCCAAATTTAAAGAAAATCGGGTACAATATGTGGTTTCTAGAGCGGAAAATGTAAAATCGGGAGCGACATTTGTATGGGGACTATATCTAAATCTGAACCGATCTTACCCAATTTTTGCATAGGTGTTTCTAGTTAGATTATAAGATGTTGTGCCAACTTAAAAGAAAATCGGGTACAATATGTCGTTTCTAGAGCGGAAAATGACAAATCGGGAGCGACATTTGTATGGGGGCTATATCTAAATCTGAACCGATCTTACCCACTTTCTGTGTAGGTATTTCTAGCTAGATGTATGGGGGCTATATCTAAATCTGAACCGATTTGCTTCAAATTAAATAGCGTTCGTCCTTGATCCAAAAAACTTACTTGTGCCAATTTTTTTTAACATCGGACTATAATTGCGACCTGTAATTTGATTACAACAATAGATGGACAGACAGACGGACAGACGGACAGGCGGACATTGCTAAATCGACTCAAAAAGTGATTCTAAGTCGATCGGTATACTTAACAATGGGTCTATCTCGCTTCCTTTTGGGTGTTACAAACAAATGCACAAAGCCATAATACTCTCGTGGAGTGTATAAAAATTAAAATTTAAGGGGATCTACCCAAAAATATTATTATCAACATTGTTGGAATTTGTTCAAGAAAAAAATATATCCAAATTGAAATTGTGGAAAGTGCCTGTGGTAGTACTTCCATTTTTCTGTTGCTGGATTTTAAGTCTAATTTAAGTCATACAAAATGTATTTGTTTTTTTTTTGCACCAGAATGGTGGCTTATGCCATGGCCTAAGTGGTGATAACGAAATTGATTATGTTGCTGCAACCGCTAAAGTTCCCTAAGAATATTGTTTTCCCAGTGTGCAAAAATTCAAGTTTAATTAAATTGTGGTTTTAGTGGATGGTGGGGGGTAGTTTCCGTAAACTGCGCTCGAATTGCGGATGTGTGAACACGCGATAAAGCAAAATAATGGCCATGTGGTTGCGAATACAATTGTTGCTCCGATCTCAGCAATTACAGATACTTTGTTTGGTGTATGTACAAAATCTTTAGATTTCAACTGAGACAGCGATTGTTCTCACATCATGTCACAGGTCCAGGGAGAATTAATAATTCCATTGGATCACCCTCTTCATCGAATTTTTTCGATTAAAAATTTTGTGTCCGATCCCTAAAAATTCTTTGTGCATTTGTTTGTAACGTCCTAAAGGAAGCGAGATACAGCAATTGTTTAGGATCACTCTTTGAATCGATTTAACGACTTGGCAAGCCATCATGAATCGCCTCCAAATTGTGGAAATTTGTATCCCTCTGTTTCCATTGTATCCATTGAAAGTACGAATTTGGAAAAAACCTTTTTATACCCTCCACCTTAGGATGGGGGTATATTCACTTTGTCATTTCGTTTGTAACAACTTGAAATATTCGACGGAGACCCCGAAAATATATATATTCTGAATCCTGGTAAAATTCTAAGAGAATTTAGCGGTCTGTTGAAAGCACGCTAGCTGCCGAACGAAATGAGCTGGGAGGTTCAAATTTCCCCTGAATGAGTCTTATGGTTGTAGATTGGTTGGGATTGAAAGTGGGAGAAATCGGTCCAGAGGGAACAATTTTTGCCTCGCAAGGACTGAAAATACGTCTAATATTTCGAGTATTTTTCAGCCTTTGTTTTGAATATGTCTGCTTATATTTACTTGATATTTGTATTATAGCACTAAAGCACATTGTTAAGTGATTTTTATTCGTATGGAGTGAAATGGGACAAAAAGGGATGCAAATGGTACCTGTCAAACTACAACAGCTAGAAACGCAAAAACGCGTGTGTACATTCCTCTAATTGAGTAGATACATAATATAAAATTATTTTTCCAAATTCTATACTAAACTTTTTAGGGGCTAAATAGTAATAGAGGGATAAATATGGTACCAACCAAACGGCTGCACTTAAAATAATGAAAATCGGTGTATACATTCATCTGATTGAGTGGACACATAAAATAAAGGGATTTTTCGAAATTCGTACTTTTAGGGGGTAAAATGAGAAAAGTGGATACAAATTGTACCGCCCAAATTGTCGCAGTTATAATCATGAAATTCGGTGTATTCATTCAGCTGACTTTGTAGACGCGAAGCAAAAATGAGCTTTTCGAAATTTGTTCTTTTAAACGGAAAATGGGGCGAATGGGGATAAAAATGGTACCAACGAAAACGGCTGCAGCTATACTAATGAAATTCCTCTGACTGCTTAGACATGCAAAATAAAAGTTGCTTCCAAATTCGTACTTTTAAGGGTATAAAATGGCGCCTTGCGTGCGGTACTTTCTTTTCACAATTAATTTTAATTGAAATTTGTTATAATGAAACATAATAATTTATTAAACAAATATCGCTATTAAGAACAATATCATACATTCAGAAAAAATTGAACCCTATAATGAGTTAAAATGAACTAGAATTTAGGAAAATTTAACTTCGTATAGCGCTAAAGTAATATTTCCTCATATTAAGTTCAAATTTTTCCATGAAGGTAGTACTTACCTTGAAATTGATTCTAGTTCAATTTTTTCTCAAACAAAGAAAATATTTACTCAAACTGAGGCAAATTCCAGTATTTTTTCCGCAAATTTTTACTAAATCTAAGTAAATTGTTCCTAAAACCAAGAAAATGTTACTAGATCTGCTGAAGTTTTCCTAAACTAGGTAAAATTTTTACTCAAATCAAGTAAATATTTACTTAAACTGAGGACAATTTTGCCGATTTTTTTCCTTAAAACAAGTAAATTTTTACTTAAACTGAGGAAAATTCTACTTGATACAAGGAAAAAAGTGAACTTAAAATAAGTTCAATTTAACTAAAAATGCAAACAAATGGTTTTGCTTCAGTGTATGCAAAACTAATACAAACAAGTAAAAACGGCGTTAAGTACGGCCGGACTGAACTTTGCATACCCTCCACCATGGATTGCATTCCACGGAGGCTGTCGATTTTCATAGAAGTTCAGTAACATTACAGGAAAATGTTATTTTTTTAAATAGCCAAACTAAAAAAATAAAAGTATAGAAAAAATAGCCACGCTTATAAGGCAAGGCTACCAATACGTTTACATATCGAAATATTACTTCAAGTCAATTAAAAAAACAAGTAAGGAAAGGCTAAAGTCGGGCGGGGCCGACTCTATGATACACTCCACTTTCTATCCGAATGCAATTCAATTCGGTGAAAAAGTGAAAACGGGAAGGTTTTTTTTGTATCCTGTAAATGTATGTGTTTGACAAAATATGTTAAATCGGAAAGGACATTTGTATGAGGATATATTGAAACCTGGAACGAAATAGGTGAAATATAAAATGTATAGTTTGGCCAAAATCGGTTAAACTTTTGGGAGCAACATTTGTATTTGGGCTATATTTAAATCTGTACCGCTCTTGCCCGCTTTCACCATAGTTTTGTTTAGTTGGATAAGATGTTGTGCCAATTTTAAAGAAAATCGGGTACAATATGTGGTTTCTAGAGCTGAAAATATCAAATCGGGAGCGACATTTATATGGGGGCTATATCTAAATCTGAACCGATCTTATCCAATTTCTGCTTAGGTGTTTCTAGTTGGATTATAAGATGTTGTGGTAAATTTAAAGAAAATCGGGTACAATATGTGGTTTCTAGTTCTGAAAATGTCAAATCGGGAACATCATTGGTTGGGGGGCTATATCTAAATCTGAACCGATCTTACCCAATTTCTGCATAGGTGTTTCTAGTTGGATTATAGGATGCTGTGCCAAATTTAAAGAAAATCGAGTACAATATATGGTTTCTACAGAGGAAAATGTCAAATCGGGAACGACATTTGTATGGGGGCTATATATAAATCTGAACCGATCTAAACTATTTTTACCGCAGGTGTTTCTAGTTGAAATATAAGATGTTTTGCCAATTTTAAAGAAAATCTGTTGTAATATGTGGTATCTAGAGTGATTTGACTCTTAATCGGGAATGAAATTCATATGGGGGCTATATCTAAATCTGAACCGATTTTCTTCAAATTAAATAGCGTTCGTCCTTGTCCCGAAAGACTTCATTGTGCAAAGTTTCATTTAGTTATGTCTACAATTGCGACCTGTATCGTGATTACAAGAATAGATGGACAGACGGACGGACGGACATTGCTAAATCGACTCAAAAAGTGATTCTAAGTCGATCGGTATAATTAACAATGGGTCTATCTCGTTTCCAAACAAATGTTACAAACAAATTCACAAAGACATAATACTCTCGTGGAGTGTATAATAAATATTCTTATATTTATATTTTGAAAAGGCTTAAATACCATAAATATTGGTAGATAGTAGGTGTTACAGTTGGTTGTATTTCCATTCTATTTTAATTCCAAAAGTACAAATTTTGAAAATCCATTATCTCACATACATAGTGCAAATTAACCTAACTTCATGATTCAATCAATTTTTACCGTAAAATAAAAAGTACAAATTTGAAAAAATCTTTTTATTTTGCGTGTCTATGCAGTCAAAGGAATGTATACGCCGAATTCCATGATTTTAGCTGCGGCCATTTGGTTGGTACCATTTTAACCCCCTTTTCCTATTTTACCCCCTAATTATCTACGCAATTAGAGGGAAGTACTCACCGAATTTCATCATTCTAGCTGTAGTCGTTTAGTTGGTACTATTTTTATTCCTCTGTACCCATTGTATCCCTTTAAAGTACGAAATTGTAAAAACTCTTTTATTTTTCGTGTCTATGCGGTCAGAGGAATGTATACTCCGAATTTATTGACTCTAGCTGCGGGCATTTGGTTGGTACTATTTTTATCCCCTTTTTTCATGTTAAGTCCAAAAAGTACGATTTCTGAAAAATCTGTTTATTTTACGTGTCTACACTATCAGAGGAATGTATACACCGAATTTCATTATTCTAAGGGCAGCCGTTTGGTTGGTACCATTTGTATCCCCTTTTTCCATTTTACCCCTTAAAAGTACGAATTTCGAAAAAATATTTTTGTATTATGTATCTAGTCAATTAGAGGAATGTACAGACCGAATTTCGTGTTTCTAGCTGTTGTCGTTTAATATGTACAATTTTTATCCCTTTTTATCCCCATTTCACCCCCAACGAATAAAAATCATTTTATGGTGCACGTTTTTGTTTTAGGGGGAATGCGCATACCCAATATCAAGTATGTACAAGCAGACATATTAAAAAAACTAGTAAATCAAAAAAAAAATTTTTTTCAAATCCATGCTTTATGCAAGCAGAATTCTATTGGGCCTAGAAATTCTTTTTTAGTTATCTTTTGTAGAAGGAAAAATTACTGTTACGTTAATAAATAATAATAATAATAATAATAATAAATAATAATAATAATAATTAATAAAAAAAAATATTTAAAAACGTAACAGTAATTTTTCCTTCTACAAAAGATAACTAAAAAAGAATTTCTAGGCCCAATAGAATTCTGCTTGCATAAAGCATGGATTTGAAAAAAGAATTTTTTTTGATTTACTAGTTATAACCTTTCTTTACTGTTGTGCTAAGAAAATCCACAGAAAACGTGTAATTTTACAAAGTTCGAATCAAAAATGCGCCTTTCAAATCCCGCCCATTTGCATATTGTCTAAGCAGGTTACAACTAAATAAACACACACAACAATATAGGAAGATCGTTGTAGAATATACTTAAAAAACTGGTTTTAATTTCGTATGGGAAGGGTCACGGCCACTTTCCGCCCATCTCGGTGTCGAAATACTCTAAAACCGGTTTTAATTTCAGATGGGAAGTGTCACGTCCACTTTCCGCCCATCTTTGCACAACTATTTACACTGGATCAACTCACACAAAATTTCAGCACTCTAGGTCTATGACACCTACTGACCATATTCGATTATATGTTTTAACTTCGTATGTGAGGTACCACGCCCACTTTCCCAATACCGTCCATTTCTGTCACAACTACGCAGGTTTATGCTAGATGCACTTACACAAAATTACAGTAGGTGTAATTTTGGTTTTATCTTCATATGGGAGGTGCCACGCCCACTTTTGCATTACCGCCCATTTTAGGCGCAACTACGCACATTGATGCTAGATGCACTTACACAAAATTTGAGCACTATACGTGTCATAGAACTGACACTATTCGATAATATGTTTTAACTTCGTATTCCAATACCGCCCATTTTTGGCAGAACTACGCACATTGATGGTAGATGCACTTACACAAAATTACAGCACTCTAGGTGTCATAGAACTGACTATATTCAATAATAGGTTTTAACTTCGTATGGGAGGTGCCACGCCCACTTTTCCAATACCGCCCATTTCTGGCACAACTATGCGAATTGATGCTAGATGCACTTACACAAAATTTCAGTTTTTTATCTGCCATAGAACGGCATATATTCGAAAATGGGTTTTAAGTTCGTATGGGAGGTGCCACGCCCACATTTCCATTACCGCCCATTTTTGTCACAACTACGCACATTAATGCTAGATGCACTTACACAAAATTACAGTAGGTGTAATTTTGGTTTTAACTTCATATGGGAGGTGCCACGCCCACTTTTCCAATACCGCCCTTTTTGGCACAACTATGCACATTGATGCTAGATGCACTTACACAAAATTACAGCACTCTAGGTGTCATAGAACTGACTATATTCAATAATAGGTTTTAACTTCGTATGGGAGGTGCCACGCCCACTTTTCCAATACCGCCCATTTCTGGCACAACTATGCGAATTGATGCTAGATGCACTTACACAAAATTTCAGCACTCTAGGTGTCATAGAACTGACAATATTCAATAATAGGTTTTAACTTCGTATGGGAGGTGCCACGCCCACTTTTCCAATACCGCCCCTTTTTGGCACAACTATGCGAATTGATGCTAGATGCACTTACACAAAATTTCAGCACTCTAGGTGTCATAGAACTGACAATATTCAATAATAGGTTTTAACTTCGTATGGTAGATGCCACGCCCACTTTTCCAATACCGCCCATTTTTGGCACAACTATGCGAATTGATGCTAGATGCACTTACACAAAATTTCAGCATTCTAGGTGTCATAGAACTGACAATATTCAATAATAGGTTTTAACTTCGTATGGGAGGTTCCACGCCCACTTTTCCAATACCGCCCATTTTTGGCACAACTATGCACATTGATGGTATATGCACTTACACAAAATTTCAGCACTCTAGGTGTCATAGAACTGACAATATTCAATAATAGGTTTTAACTTCGTATGGGAGGTGCTACGCCCACTTTTCCAATACCGCCCCTTTTTGGCACAACTATGCACATTGATGGTATATGCACTTACACAAAATTTCAGCACTCTAGGTGTCATAGAACTGACAATATTCAATAATAGGTTTTAACTTCGTATGGGAGATGCCACGCCCACTTTTCCAATACCGCCCATTTTTGGCACAACTATGCGAATTGATGCTAGATGCACTTACACAAAATTTCAGCATTCTAGGTGTCATAGAACTGACAATATTCAATAATAGGTTTTAACTTCGTATGGGAGGTTCCACGCCCACTTTTCCAATACCGCCCATTTTTGGCACAGCTATGCACATTGATGCTAGATGCACTTACACAAAATTTCAGCACTCTAGGTGTCATAGAACTGACAATATTCAATAATAGGTTTTAACTTTGTATGGGAGGTGCCACGCCCCTTTGTCCAATTGGTCAAATTTTTCCATTTCCTTGTATTGTCATCGAAAATGATTAAGTGTGCAAAATTTGAGCAAAATTTGTTGAGAAAAAAGCTTTCAAAAATTGATTTCAAATTTTGTGGCACACAAACATATATAGAAAGTAACCTTATATAAAGCATGGAATAAGCTAAAATACTCTAAAATATTAGGGGTTATTATGGGTATTTTTAGTCCTTGTGAGGGAAATGTTTTCCCTTTGGGCCGATTTCGCCCAGTTTCAATCCCAACCGATCTACGACTATAAGATGCATTTATGTAAAATTTGGACGTCCTAGCTCCTTTCGTTAAGATGCTAGCGTGCTTTCAACAGACGGACAGACGGACGAACATGGCTAGATCGTCTTAGAATTGTATGACGATCAAGAATATATATACTTTATAGGGTCTCAGGTCGATATTTCAAAGTGTTACAAACGGAATGACAAAGTTAGTATACCCCCATCCTGGAGGTGAAGGGTATAAGAAGTACGAATTTGGAAAAAATACTATTATATTTTGTATCTACTCTCAATATTAGAGGAATGTACACACCGAATTTCGTGTTTTGAGCTGTTGTATTTTTATGGGTACCCTTTTTGCCCAATTTCACCCCCTACGAATAAGAATCACTTTGTGGTGCAAGTGTATTGTGGTGTATTGAAAAAACATGCTTAAATACTGTAAAATATTAGAGGTTATTATGGGTATTTGCAGTCCTTGTGAGGGGAAAAAAATCACTTTGGAACGATTTCACCCAATTGCAATCACAACCGACATATTTTTTCAAATATTTCATCTAGATCTTTACTATATGAGAAATTTATTTTCATAACAAAATCTCCACAAATCCTGGCGGGGAGAGTAAGTATGGGTTTTCTTATAAAAGAATTTATGCCGATAAAACAAAACTACTTAATTATTTGTTTGTTTGTTTTTTCGCATTATCACAAAAAAAAAGAACCCTTTTTAATTGAAACCACAACATTTCGATAACACAAAATCACACACACACACAAGACAAGAACTCGCTGCGCTCGTAAGTAAGTAAAGAATATAAAATATTGCCCAGTTCAGTGTGCAAATCAGTTCCGACGATACCATCATGAGAGCCGTTTGGATATTATTGCTGGTGACCATTCTGGGGGTACAGACTTTAACACTTGGCGCACCATTGACGAAATGGTTCAAAACGGACAACAACACCTACTACATAGAACCCGAGCAGAAGGTAAGTTGTTGCAACAAAAAATAAAACAGGGTCGGAACAAAAATATATTTATGTGCGGTGGAAGGAAGCGTTGAGGTATACTTAGTTAAAAAATCATTTTTTATACCCTCCACCTCCTGGATGGGGGTATATTCACTTTTTCATTCCGTTTGTAACACCTTGAAATATTCATCGGAGACCCCATGAAGTATATATATATATTCTGGGTCGTGGTAAAATTCTAAGACGATTTAGCCATGTCTGTCTGTCCATCTGTCTGTCTGTTGAAATCACGCTAGCCCCCGAACGAAATGAGCTAAGAGGTTCAAATTTTCTATACATATGTCTTATGGCTGCAGATCGGTTGGAATTGAAAGTGGACGAAATTGGTCCAGAGGGAAAATTTTTTCCCTACCAAGGACTGAAAATACCCCATATATGTAGACGATTTAAGCATATTTTTTTTAATTTCTGCTTTATATGCACTTGAAATGTGTAGTGAGAAATAAAATAAAATAAAATGGGACAAAAGGGGATAAAAATAGTACCAATGATACGACAACAGCTAAAAACATGAAATTTGGAATGTACATCCCTCTAATAGCGTAGATACGTAAAGTAGTGGGTTTTTTTTTCAAAATTCGTACTTTTAAGGTATACAATTGGAAAAGAGGGATAAAAGTTGTACCACCCAAACCGCAGAAGTTGAAATCATGAAATTCGACATATACATTCATCTGACTGTGAGGATGCGAAACAAACAGGATTTTTTGAAATTTCTAGTTTTAGGCGAAAATGGGACGAATGGGGATATAAATGGTACCAATCAAACGGCTGCAGCTTTTATAATGAAATTCGGTGTGTACATTTCTTTGACTGCGTATACCCGAAAAATAAGGAGATAATGTGATTAAATTTGCCACCAGTCAAGTGGCTAAAGCTAGAATTGTGATATTCAGTATTGGCACTCCTCTAACTGTATAGACGCGGAAAATAAGGGGTAGGAATTTTTCTAAATTCGTACTTTTAGGGTCAAAATGGAAAAAAGAAGTGAAACTGGTACCAAGCAAACGGTTGTAGCTAAAACCTTGAAATGTATATGAAATATATGTAAATGGCGATACTTTGTGTAAACGCGTAAAATAGAGCGATTTTTCGAAATCAGTACTTTTTGGGGTTAAAATGGAAAGAGGGGATACAAATTGTACCAACCAAATGACCGCAACTAGAGTCATGAAATTCTAACTGCGTTGATATGAAAAATAAAAAAGATGTTCGCACTTTCAAGGGATACAATACGAGGGATAACAAGTAAAAACGGCGCTAAGTTCAAACCACGCCTACAAGGCAAGGCTACCAATACCTTTACACTACATATATATTTTTTTTTTTCAAAAAAGCTTAAATACCATAAATATTGGTAGATATTGGGTGCTACAGTTGGGTGTATTTCCATTCTATTTTAATTCCAAAAGTACAAATTTTGAAAATCCATTATCTCACGTACATAGTGCAAAATATCCTACTTCATGATTCAACCAATTTTGTCGTAAAAGCAAAAAAGTATGAATTTGGAAAAATATTTTTATTTTGCGTGTCTATGCAGTCAGAGGAATGCATACACTGATTCTAGCTGCGGTCATTTGGTTGCTACTATTTTTATCCCCTTTTTCCTATTTTCCCCCCATAAGACTACGACTTTCTAAAATATATATATAGGAATTTCACAAAAATTAAATTTTCAAATATGCTAAAATACACTAAAATATTAGGGGTTTAAAATTAAATACCCATAAAAAAATACCCATAAATTTTTAGTCCTTGTGTGGGAAATTTTTTCCCTTTTGGGCCGATTTCGCCCAGTTTCAATCCCAACCGATCTAAGACTATAAGATGCATTTATGTAAAATTTGGACGTCCTAGCTCCTTTTGTTTAGATGGTAGTGTGCTTTCAACAGACGGACGGACGGACATGGCTAGATCGTCGTAGAATTTTATGACGATCAGGAATATATATACTTTATAGGGTCTGATATCGTCTGAATCATGTCTGATGTGTAATTTTTGCTTTCTTTGCAGTTTTCTTGGCAACAATCCTATGCCGAATGTAAATCCCGAAATCTCAATATATTGTCCTTGAAACAATTTACGGCCGATGAGCTTTTAAATCAATATCTGAAGCAGACGTTTGGTAGGTTTAAGTGTGAAATATGGAAATGTTATGAAAACCTAACAAATCGCTCTCCTTTCCTTTCTCCCTCTCGTGCAGACCCGATTCCTGATTTCTGGCTAAGATCCGATCTTTCTATAGATCTCAACAATATGCTACCTTCGCTGACCGAGGATTTTTTCAAAATTAAAATGGACAATATCGAAACGGCCGATATCCTTAATGCCGATAATCCGGACAATTGTGTTTTGACCAAGGATGGTTCGACCAAGGCTTGTGACGTCACTCATGGTTTCATATGCAAATCGAGCAATAACGGCAACAATGGTGCACAAAATATCCAAAATATTATATTGAAATTTTCATAATTTTAAGTGAATTCATATGTGATTTGAAAACAAAATTTTCAAATTTTATCAGTATGTAAAGCAGCCTTTACCATTTAAATAAACTCCAATAAATCTTAAGCTTTTAAAACAAATGAACTGTTTCAAATGGATACCCGAATACCCGAAAAGGTATACTATCTTGTAGGTGCTGTCAACTAAAACAAAAACCTGTTTTTGGAAATTTGGGAATTATTTCATAATGAAATAAGCCTCAAAACTTTTTTGGGGATAATTTCATTGTATTTGCTTTTGGGGATTATTTTATATTGTGGAGATTTTATTTTATATTAGGGTTTTGTTTTATTTAACCAAGAAACTTCTGAGTAATGGTTACCTGACTTCAGCCGGGATAAATCGCCACTTCGTTATTTATATAGTCCTCAACCCAGAACAAAATAAAAGTACTTCCGCAGGAAGCACATTTTATCCGCATCACAAAATCCCAATTTGCATATTTCCCGCATTTGAAAAAGCTCTTTTGGACAACTTTCAACAAAAGTTAATAATGAAGGGTGGTTAAATTGTAAGGGCGGATGTTGAATGTGAACCTCACCTAAACGCCAAGCTTTTTCTGCATTTCATTTGACATTTCTCAATTTCAGACTAACTCAATTTGAACCATGGAAAGATATACAATCGAGCGACGAGGCACATTTTCACCTCAGTGGATTCGTCAATAAGCAGAATTGCCGCATTTGGGCGAATGATTATCCAAGAGAGATTGTCGAAAAACCAACACAGAGTGGCGGCATCATCGGGCCGTATTTTTTCCAAAATGAGGCCGGTCAGGCAGTTACTGTGAATGGTCTTCGCTATCGTGAGATGATAACGAACTTTTTATGGCCCGAATTGGAAGGAATTGGCCACGCAGCTAACGAAACAATGGCTCTTTTGCGCGTCAAATTCAATGGCTAAAGGATGATATAATTCGGCACATTAACGGCATAGAACCTCAATTATACCACAGCATCATCGAAAATTTCGACCATGCAGAAGAGCTACAAATAGGGATTTTTCGAAATTTGTACTTATAAGGGAGGAAAGAGACAAAAAGGGATAAAAATGGTACCAATACAAGAATTTCAGCTAGAATCTTGAAAATCGGTATTTACATTTCATTTCATTTACAACGTAGACTGCAATATAAATATAATAAATTGATATAATATAAATTGATTTTTCGAAATTTGTACTTTTAAGGGACGAGCGGGACATAAAGGGATAAAATGGTACCAACTAAATTATTACACCTAGAATCGTGAAATTTGGTATGTAAATTCCTCCGACCATATAAAAGCGAAGTAAAATTGGATTTTTCGAAAATTGTACTTTTAAGGGGCGTGCGGGACAAAATGGGATAAAAATAGTACCAACTAAAGTATTACACATAGAATAGTGAAATTTTGAATGTAAATTCCTCTGACCATATAAAAGCGAAGTAAAATTGGATTTTTCGAAATTTGTACTTTAAAGGGCCAGCGGGATAAAAATGGTACCAACTAAAGTATTACGCCTAGAATCGTGAAATTTGGTATGCAAATTCCTCTGACCATATAAAACCGAAGTAAAATTGGATTTTTCGAAAATTGTACATTAAAGGGGCGTGCGGGACAAAAAGGGATAAAAATGGTAACAACTAAAGTATTACACCTAGAATAGTGAAATTTGGTATAAAATAGGATTTTCGAAAATTGTACTTTAAAGGGGCGTGCGGGGCAAAAAGGGATAAAAATGGTACCAACTAAAATATTACACCTAGAATCGTGAAATTTAGTGTGTAAATTCCTCTGACCATATAAAAGCGAAGTAAAATTGGATTTTTCGAAATTTTTACTTTTAAGGGGCATGCGGGATAAAAATGGTACCAACTAAAGTATTACACCTAGAATCGTGAAATTTTTATATAAATTCCTCTAACAATATAAAAACGAATATAAATTGTACTTTTTTGAAATTTGTAATTATAGGAGGTGGGCGGGACAAAAAGGGATAAAAATGGTACCAACTAAAGTATTGCAGCTACAGTCGAGAAATTTGGAGTGACAACGTAGACTTGCAACAGAAATGGATTTCTTGATTTAGTATGTAAATTCCTCTGACCACGTAGAAGCGCAGTAAAATTGGACTTTCGAAATTTGTACTTTTAAGGAATGCGCGGGACGAAAAGGAATTAAAATTGTGTACAGTCCTTTAATTATTTTTAATTATTTAATTAATTATTTTAATTTTAATTATTTAATTATAAACGGATATTTCAAAATTTTTACTTAATACAACGATACGTCCCGACAAGAAATAAATGTGTTACCAAATAAAGTACATATTTTTAGGGGAAGCAAAACCACATGTTACCTATAGTGATTTTTCAAAATGTGTACTTTATGGGAAAGAATTGCAAAAAGTTATAAACTGGCTGGCTGAATCTAGAAACATGAGATGGAGGATATAAATGGTTGTAATATTTTGTTCAAAACTTGGTAGAAAATTATAAAAATTATACATACGAAGGAGTTCAGCTAAAACAGTGCATATCGACAAGCACATTACTTTGACTGTGTGTGAGTGCTATATAATAGGATGTTTCCAAATTACTATTTGAGATTTATCTATATCCACCAAAAGAAAATTAAATAAATAGATAAATAAATAAATAACAGAGACGGATAAAATTAACAAATAACTGGCTTTTTCGCGCGTGAAGTAGCGGATACTGCTAGTATAATATAAAGCTGCAAGTGTAATCAAAAAGTGAGCATGAGGCAGCAGTCTTCAAAAATTTGCCCTAAATATCAGGTGCATTGTCAGTCGGTTTTAGGTAGAAACAATTTCCCTCAGCGCCAAATTTCCGTATTTGCAATTTCTTGATTGCAGCTACACTGTAAGAATTATCTTCATAATATTTATGATTTTGTTTTAACCTCAGTGAAAATTTGCATTAAAAAGTCGCCAAAGAAACATTTCATAAAATGTATGAAACATGTTTCATACAGCAAAAATCAATCAAAAGTGTCATAGAATTTGTGAAACATTTCTTAGAAACTATGAAATCCTTCATTATATTTATGAAGACATTTCACAACACAAATATTTTATTGGTTATGGCATATTTCATAATATTTAAGAATTGTTTCTTTAATACTATGAAATCTTTCTTTGATCTTATGATGCTCAGTTTGACTTCATTTAACAATTTTGTTTTATGAAATATGAAATGTTTATGAAAAATTGCATGAAACATTTCATGTTATTTATGAATTGTCCATACATATTAAGGAAAAAATTCACTAAATTTATGAAAAACCTTTTATGAAATCGCTTCATAAATATTATGAAGGAAATTTCTTTCAGTGTACAGCCAAAGTGTCCTTTTCCCATTTTGATGGGAAAAGTACTAATGCTGAAGATTCAATATGTTTCGCGTTCACAGTAGAATGTACACACCGATTCTAGCTACAGCAAGTTATATTCTCTTTTCATTCTGATCACAAAAGTACGGATGTGGAAAAAAATCATCTTATTTTCCACGTCTGCTCAGTCAGACGAATTTCAAGTTTCTAGATACATCCGCTTGACTGATGCAAAGTTAATCCCATTTAGATCCTAAAGGTACAAATATCGAAAGATCTATTTATTTTTTAGCGTCTGACTGCGTAGATCAATGCACCGAATTTCACTATTTTAGCCGCAGCCGTTTGGTTGGCACTACACTACTTTTCACTTAAAGCGAACTTCAAGGGACTGGGTAAACTAGTTCGTTTTAAACGAAGTTCGGTTTAAATGAAGTCTTGAAAAAACAATTTTTGTATGTAAGTGCACATGCATTTATTTATTAAAGACAATTTTGGGATGTTTTAATACATATGTATAAAAAATTAGTTTTTAAAAAAATCAGTTATTTGAGTTTGCTTATTAGTTTCATTTATATACACTTCTACTTGAGCCAAGTGATCAAGAATTTGTTATGGATTGTCGCGTGACTGAAGAAAAGTTCTTACATAGCTTACGATACACATTGCATCCAGGGCAGTTGTGACTCGGATTGACTCTTCGTTGTCCATATCGTCGTCAAGGTCGTCATCATCATCAGCGCAAACAGACTGCAAAATAGCTGCGTCGTCCAATTCGTTCATAAAGAGTGATTTTTTTGAGGTTAGGATTTTCATGCATTAGTATTTGACAGATCACGTGGGATTTCAGACATGGTGTCAAAGAGAAAGATGCTCAGTATGCTTTGACATTTCATCATGAATAGACTTACTAACGAGCAACGCTTGCAAATCATTGAATTTTATTACCAAAATCAGTGTTCGGTTCGAAATTTTTTATCGACAAATTTTGTTCAGCGATGAGGCTCATTTCTGCTTGAATGGCTACGTAAATAAACAAAATTGCCGCATTTGGAGTGAAGAGCAACCAGAAGCCGTTCAAGAACTGCCCATGCATCCCGAAAAATGCACTGTTTGGTGTGGTTTGTACGCTGGTGGAATCATTGGACCGTATTTTTTCAAAGATGCTGTTGGACGCAACGTTACGGTGAATGGCGATCGCTATCGTTCGATGCTAACAAACTTTTTGTTGCCAAAAATGGAAGAACTGAACTTGGTTGACATGTGGTTTCAACAAGATGGCGCTACATGCCACACAGCTCGCGGTCGTAATCAAAACATATGTAATCGTTGAAGCTTTCTGTCCCAACTGTAAATGCAAATAATAAAGGTTAATTTAAAGTACGACAATTCAGCAAACCTTTAACCATGCCATATACAAACAAGTAAGGAAAGGCTAAAGTCGGGCGGGGCCGACCCTACACCACTCCCTGCGTATGTACCTCGCTTTGATTACTAAACGCAGGTATTTCATGGGAACAATTTTATGTAGTTCATACAAATTATATAAATTATATTCATATAATTTATATGCTATAAATTCATCTTCAGTCAAATTTAACGAGTATGGTAAATAATATGGTAATTGATCTAATTGTCCGACAGACAAATACAAATTATACAGTAGTATACCAAAGTCGTTTCAAAGTATGGACTTATGGACATCACCCAAACAATTCTCATTGCAATTAAATTCGGTAAAAAAGTGAAATCGGGAAGGATTTTTGCATCCTGTAAATGTATGTGTTTGACAAAAAATGTTAGATCGGAAAGGACATTTGTATAGGGGTATATTGAAACCTGGAACGATGTGACCCGCTTTCACCATGTCTGTTTATTGGTGAAAAATAATATGTAAAATTTGGCCAAAATCGGTTAAACATTGGGGAGCAACATTTGTATGAGGGCTATATCTAAATCTGAACCTATCTTACCCACTTTCACCATAGATGTTTCTAGTTCGATTATAAGATGTTGTGCCAATTTTAAAGAAAAACGGGTACAATGTGTGGATTTTAGAGCAGAAAAAGTGAAATCGGGAGCGACATTTGTATGGGGGCTATATCTAAATCTGAACCGATCTTACCCAATTTTTGCACACGTATTTCTAGTTGGATTATAAGATGTTCTGCAATATTTAAAGAAAATCGGTTACAATATGTCGTTTCTAAAGCGGAAAAAGTGAAATCGGGAACGACATTTGTATGGGGGCTATATCTAAATCTGAACCGATCTTACCCAATTTTTGCATACGTGTTTCTAGTTGGATTATAAGATGTTCTGCAAAATTTAAAGAAAATCGGTTACAATATGTCTTTCCTAGAGCGGAAAATGTCAAATCGGGAGCGACATTTGTATGGGGGCTATATCTAAATCTGAACCGATCTTACCCAATTTTTGCACACGTATTTCTAGTTTGATTATAAGATGTTCTGCAAAATTTAAAGAAAATCGGGTACATTATGTCGTTTCTAGAGCGGAAAATGTCAAATCGGGAGCGACATTTGTATGGGGGCTATATCTAAATCTGAACCGATCTTACCCAATTTTTGCACACGTATTTCTAGTTGGATTATAAGATGTTCTGCAATATTTAAAGAAAATCGGTTACAATATGTCGTTTCTAAAGCGGAAAAAGTGAAATCGGGAGCGACATTTGTATGGGGGCTATATCTAAATCTGAACCGATCTTAACCAATTTTTGCACAGGTGTTTCTAGTTGGATTATAAGATCCTGTGCCAATTTTAAAGAAAATCGGGTACAATATGTGGTTTCTAAAGCGGAAAAAGTGAAATCGGGAGCGACATTTGTATGGGGGCTATATCTAAATCTGAATTGATCTTACCCAATTTTTGCATAGGTGTTTCTAGTTGGATTATAAGATGTTGTGCTGAATTTAAAGAAAATCGGGTACTATATGTGCTTTATAGGGTGGAAAAAGTCAAATCGGGAGCGAAATTTGTATGGGGGCTATATCTAAATCTGAACCGATTTCCTCCAAATTCAATACCGATATTCAAAAATAACTTCTGCAAAGTTTCATGACAATCGGACAAAAATTGCGACCTGTAGAGTGCGAACAAGCTTAGATGGACAGCAGACGGACAGACGGACGTACAGACAGACATCGTTAAATCGACTCAGCTGGTGATTCTAAGCCGATCGGTATACTTAAAGGTGGGTCTAGCTCGATTATTTCTTGGTGTTACAAACTTTTGGGGCGAAACTAACTTATAATACCCTAGCCCACGAAGTGGTGTAGGGTATAAAAATGTATATTTTCCTGTAATATTACTGCACTTCTACAAAAACCGACAACCTCTGTGGAATGCAATCCATGGTGGAGGGTATATAAAGTTCAGCCCGGCCGAACTTAACACCGTTTTTACTTGTTTTTTGTACGAATTTCGAAAATTCCTCCTATTTTACGTTTCTACGTAATTAGAGGGATGTACATTGTACACGCCGTATTTCATGATTCAAGCTGTTGACGTACCATTGGTACCATTTTTATCACTTTTTGTACCAAAAGTACGAATTTCGCAAAAATCCCTCTATTTTACGTGTCTACGCAATTAGAGGGTTGCACACACAAAATTTCACGATTCTAGCTGTTGTCGTATCATTGGTACCATTTTTATCCCTTTTTGTCACATTTCACCCGCTAAATGTTTTTGTACTTTTTAGTGTTTTCACGTTACTAGAGGAATGTGCGCAACAGATTTCAAGTGGATATAAATCATTAAGGGGTATTTTCAGTCCTTCTTAGGGAAAAATTTGTCCCTCTGTGCCGATTTCGCCCACATTCAATGCCAACCGATCTGTAATCATAAGAAACATTTTAACCTCCCAGCTCATTTCGTTCGGATTTGTGATTTCAACAGACAGCCGGACATGGCTAGATCGTCTTCGTATTTTACCACTACCCAGAATACTTTATAGAGTCTCCGCTGAATATTTCATGGTGTTACAAACGGAATGACAAAGTGAATATACCCCTTAACCTTAGGTGGAGGGTATACATATACATTTAATTACAATTTCATTCCAAGGCCTGTAATGGGACGGTGTCTTAGTGTGAGCCCATAAAGTCGCTGCATAGAAAATAAAACCACGACCTACATGTAGACTTTATTAGTCCGTTTACCTCGTCAACGATTTATAGATTTACAATTCTTCTCTGGCCACATGATTTTCTTTCTGTTTGAATTTAACCAATCCTATAACTCCACCTAGCTGACGAGCATTGGAAATGAACGTGCCCTCAAGCAGTACAACATTTACACACCTGGTATTTGTCGGTGTTATTTTTAAACGTGAAGCATGCCAGAGCCACACGAGAAGAAGAAAAACGTTTCCAACAAATTGTTGTCATACACATGTAACTTACAGACTATCCGTCCGTCCGCCGTCCGTGTGTCATTGGAGTGGACACCACCAATGAATGAATGAATGATTGACTGGCCGGCCGGCCGAGTGAGTGAGTGAGTGACAAGGTGCTAAAATAGGGCATAATTGCGACAACATCACTCCAAGTCCAAGCCCCAAATGGTTTGACGCTTTTTTCTCTGCCCGCTTTTTCGGAAAGTTGTGTGGTGTTAGTTGGAAAAATGTTCGCAATTCCAAGAGGCAACAACACAGTCATGGCTGCCATGTTACGTGTTGCAATGTGATGTGACTCAGTCACATCCACATCGCAGCAGTGACGCGCACTCGCATGCATGTCACAGTAGTCAGAGACAAGGTACACAGTGTACAGTGCCCAGCGCATAATTTCCAATCACCCATATAATGAGTGACCACTATGCATCGCAATGGTTTTTTCTCAAACGATTATAGTCTGCATGTTTATGCCGTCCGCCATGAAATGGAGGGTATACTCAGTTTGTCATTGCATTTGAGACAAATCATCTGAGATGGAAATATATGTATCCTGCACAAGCTTCAAATATTAACGATATCTTTCGAAATTCGTACTTTTAGTTTAAAAATGGTACCTACAAAACGACTGCAGCTGGAATCGTGAAATTCAGTGATACATTCCTCTGACTGAATACTGCAGCCGAATTCAAATGATTGTTAAACCGTATATGCCATCCATGGATTGCATTCCATAGAGGCTGTCGATTTTCGTAGAAGTGCAGTAACATTACAGAAAAATGTTAATTTTTTATAATAATAAAAATCAAATATTTTATAAATAAATATAAAATATTTATTACTTTAAACCACGCTTAAAAGGCAAGACTACCAATTTGTTTATACAGTATATATCGAAATAATACTTCAAGTCAATTCAAAAAGTAAATATAATTCAAAATACCATAAATATTGGGGGATAGTGGGAACATTTCAGTTACAGCCGTTTGGTTGATTCCATCCTATTTTAATGCCAAAAGTATGCATTTTCATACTGCTGCCATCTTTATACTAATTTTCTCATGTTACCCCACTAAAAGTACCACCAAATTTCATCATTCTAACTGTAGCCGTTTAGTTGGTACTATTTTTATCCCTCTATGTCCACTTTACTCCGTCAAAGTATGAATTTGGAAAAAAATCTTTTTTATTTATTATTTTAGATGTCTACACAATTAGAGGGATTCACACATCAAATTTCATCATTCCAACTGCAGCCGTTTAGCTGGTACCTTTTGTATCCCTCTGTTCCCATTGCATCCCTTGAAAGTACGAATTTCGAAAAATCTCTTTATTTTACGTGTCAATGCAATTACAGGAATCTATACTCAGAATTTCCCCCTTTTCCATTTTACCTCATAAAAGTACGAATTTCGAAAAATCTCTTTATTTTACGTGTCAACACAATTACAGGAATGTATACACCGAATTTTATTATTCTAGGTGCAGCCGATTGTTTGGTACCATTATTATCCCTCTATTCCCATTTTACCCTTAAAAGTACGAATTTAAAAAAAAACCTTTTTTATTATGTTTCTACTCAATTAGATGAATGTACAGAGCGAATTTCGCGTCTCTAGAAGTTGTCGTTTGATATGTACCATTTTTACCCCTTTTTGTCCCATTTCACTCCCTACGAATAAGAATCACTTTATGTGCACGTTTTTGTTATAGGGGGAATGCGCATACCAAATATCAAGTAAGTATAAGCAGACATATTGAAAAATCATCCTTAAATACCCTAAAATATTAGGTGTTATTATGGATTTTTTCAGTCCTTGTGAGAGAAAATGTTTCCCTTTGAACCGATTTCGCCCAGTTACAATCCCAACCGATCTACGACTATAAGACGCATTTATGGTAGAATTATGATTTTCCTCATATGGGCCAGAACTTCGCCACCGCTAAGACTGTGGTGTGCACTTCACAGTATTGAAGGGTATATAAGATTCGGTTCAACCGAACTTGATTCCCACATAAATATTTATGTATGTGTTATATGTACTTATTACACTCTCTGGTAGTCCTCGACTGCCTGACTTCTCTCTACTTTTGGTATTTATTTCTTTCTCTCTGCCTTGTTGGCTTTGCCTTAAGTTCAAGTTTATAGCTGACACTTTGATTGATAATGATCAACACAGTGGGTTCGATTTAAAAGAAAATTCTTCGAATTGGTTTCGAGATTAACTTTTTTACCATTTTTATACCCTACACCACTTCGTGGTCTAGGGTGTTATATGTTAGTTTTCCGCCAAATGTCTGTAACACCAAGAAATAATTGAGCTAGACCCACCTTTAAGTATACGAATCGGCTTAGAATCACCAGCTGAATCGATTTAACGATGTCTGTCTGTCCGTCCGTCTGCTGTCCATCTAAGCTTGTTCGCACTCTACAGATCGCAATTGTGGTCCGATTGTCATTTGGCAGAAGTTACTTTTTTTGGCCAAGGACGATTGGTATTGAATTTGGAAAAAATCGGTTCAGATTTAGATATAGCCCCCATACAAATGTCGCTCCCGATTTGATTTTTACCGCCCTATAAAGCACATATAGTACCCGATTTTCTTCAAATTTTGCATAACCCCTTATAATATAACCAGAAATACCTGTGATGAAAGCGGGTTAGATCGGTTCAGATTTAGATATAGTCCCCATACAAATGTCGCTCCCGATTTGACTTTTTCCGCTCTAGAAACCACATATTGTACCCGATTTTCTTTAAAATTAGCACAACATTTTATAATCGAACTAGAAACACCTATGCAGAAAGTGGGTAAGATCGGTTCAGATTTAGATATAGTCCCCATACAAATGTCGCTCCCGATTTGACTTTTTCCGCTCTAGAAACCACATGTTGTACCCGATTTTCTTCAAAATAGGCACAACATTTTATAATCGAACTAGAAACACCTATGCTGAAAGTGGGTAAGATCGGTTCAGATTTAGATATAGTCCCCATACAAATGTCGCTCCCGATTTGACTTTTTCCGCTCTAGAAACCACATGTTGTACCCGATTTTCTTCAAAACAGGCACAACATTTTATAATCGAACTAGAAACACCTATGCTGAAAGTGGGTTAGATCGGTTCAGATTTAGATATAGCCCCAATACAAATGTTGTTCCCTAATCTTTAACCGATTTTGGCCAAAATTTACATATTATATTTCACCAATAAACATACATGGTGTAAGCGGGTCATATCGTTCCAGGTTTCAATATACCCCCACACAAATGTACTTTCCGATTTAACATTTTTTGTCAAACACATACATTTACAGGATTCAAAAATCCTTCCCGATTTCACTTTTTTACCGAATTGAATTGTAATGAGATAGAAAGTGGAGTGTATCATGTATGTATGTATAGTCAGCTCCGTCCGTCTTTCGCCTTTCCTTACTTGTTTGGGAGATGCCCATATGTCCATACTTTGGTATAACCCAAATGGGGCCTAGATCATTATATGTTTCAACTAGGAATACCTACGTGAATGAGAAATATATAGGCGCATGTTTTGGCACAGGCCACTAGTGTTGTTAGAGGCCCCCTTCAAATGTCCGTCCGATTCATCCTAGTGCCGCTGTTAATCTGTATTTATCATTGGATCTTGATCAATTTTTCCAGATCATGTCATATTTACTTTACTCGGAATATTTGCTGGAAAATTGGATCAAATACTTTAGTATCTACCATATTCATTAAATTTGACTAAAGATAATTTTATAGTAACTGTATAATTTATATGAACTACATAAAATTGCTCCCATGAAATACCTGGGTTTAGTAATCAAAGCGAGGTATATACGCAGGGAGTGGTGTAGGGTATTATATAGTCGGCCCCGTCCGATTTTAGCCTTTCCTTACTTGTTTCTACAGATGTTTGTTTTTATCACATTTTATTCCTAAAAGTATAATTTTAAATTTGAACTACCGGTTACTTTGACTTTGAAAGGCAGAATAACATTAGTTTTTATTTTTATTTTCAGGTTTATGTTTGACATTTGCAAAATGGGACGCTATACTTCCAAAGTCAAAATCACTTCTAAAGTAGTGAGTCTTTAATGCAAACTGTAAGAAATTTATGTGGAACTTTTTCGAGAAGAGATCGACCTTCATGGAGCTCGTTTTCATCTCGGTGACTATGTCAATAAGCAAAATTGCCGCATATGGGGTTCAGAGAAACCACTCGTGACTATTGAGAAGCAAATGCAAGCCAATTGTTTTTTGCCCTTTTTGACCATTCTGTTCATAAATGTGCGAAAATGGAAAGATCGCTTTATGTTTCGAGCCAGGCAGCCATGGCAAAAACAGTATTTTGGTTAACCAACACGGGTGCTATGGAAATTCAAATTCAACACTGATCTAATCCAAATAACATCCGACACTACTTCATGTATACACACTTGTTTTCAAAACAAACCCACTGTGCATGGGGCGCTTATAAACTCATATATATGGATATAAATAAACCTAACCTTACTTACTTACAGGACAGGCAAGGAAGCTAAAAAATAAAACAAAGATTATCTAAAAAGATGATTGAAATTCCCCAGCAACACTATCCAGCAGTAGGAGAGTAGCAGACCACAAAAGAAACATACGGAATTCTCAAATAATAGTTCATTTTCCAAAGTTAAACAATGATCAGTGATGTCGCAGCACAAGATCAGGCTGTGGGATGTTTGTAGTTGCACGAACATCGTGTCATCATGTCACAACATGTTGTCAACATCAGGACTGGTGTGTGGTGATTATAAAAATAGAAGAATTTATAAATCTTTGATTGCTTCGCTCTGCAATTGCTGATCGCAGGAAGAATGTCGAAATAACCACAACTCACAGTCAATGAGTTGCAAGGCGAGAAGGAATCTGACAAATGCTTTGAACCAAGAATATTTCATAAGAAGCTAAGGCGATCTAGCCATGTCCGTTCGTCTGTTGAAAGCACGATAGCATCTAAACGAAAGGAGCCCCTAATAAACCTTATTATTTAGAGTATTTGAGCATGTTTTTTTATATGTCTGCTTATATCTACTTGATATTGAAATGAGGCAGAAAGGGGATAAAAACGGTACCTATCAAACGACAGCAGCTAGAAACACGAAAATCGTACTTTTAAAATTTTTTTTTAATTCGTCCTTTTTACTTTCTCGGCTAAAATGAGTAGAATTATGAAGTTAGGATATCTTGCACTAGAGATAATGGATTTTCATAATTTGTACTTTTGGAATTAAAATATGATGAAAGAATAGAATGTGTTTACGATGCAAATAACCCCATATTTCAGTTTTTACTCCACATTTAACCCACTGAGAACCAACAGTCGGGTCGGATTTTAATTTCTAGCGTTTTTTTCTCAATACCATTCTCATCGTGAATTTTATTCAAAAAAAAACCTGATTTATAGAGGTTATTTTGAACGCGTCCAGCTCACGAAGGGACAATGATAAAAGCGAAAACCACTCTAATATACAGTATAAACATATTTGTAACCTTGCCTTATAAGCGTGGTTTAAAATAATTAAAATTTTATATTTATTTATAAAATTATTTTTTAATATTTTTAGTTGTTTTGGTTTGGCTATATTAAAAAAATTAAAATTGGAGGGTAAATAAATTTCGGTCCGACTGAACTTAACGTTTTTAATTGTTTTGCCTACTTTTAACGGGATAAATAGGAATAGAGGTACCAACCAAACAACCGTTGCCCCATATTTCAGTTTTTACACCACATTTAACCCACTGAGAACCAACAGTCGGGTCGGATTTTAATTTCTAGCGGTTTTTTCTCAATACCATTCTCATCGTTAATTTTATTCAAAAAAAAACTGATTTATAGAGGTTATTTTGAACGCGTCCAGCTCACGAAGGGACAATGATAAAAGCGAAAACCACTCTAATATACAGTATAAACATATTTGTAACCTTGCCTTATAAGCGTGGTTTAAAATAATTAAAATTTTATATTTATTTATAAAATTATTTTTTAATATTTTTAGTTGTTTTGGTTTGGCTATATTAAAAAAATTAAAATTGGAGGGTAAATAAATTTCGGTCCGACTGAACTTAACGTTTTTAATTGTTTTGCCTACTTTTAACGGTATAAATAGGAATAGAGGTACCAACCAAACAACCGTTGCCCCATATTTCAGTTTTTACACCACATTTAACCCACTGAGAACCAACAGTCGGGTCGGATTTTAATTTCTAGCGGTTTTTTCTCAATACCATTCTCATCGTGAATTTTATTCAAAAAAAAAACTGATTTATAGAGGTTATTTTGAACGCGTCCAGCTCACGAAGGGACAATGATAAAAGCGAAAACCACTCTAATATACAGTATAAACATATTTGTAACCTTGCCTTATAAGCGTGGTTTAAAATAATTAAAATTTTATATATATTTATAAAATTATTTTTTAATATTTTTAGTTGTTTTGGTTTGGCTATATTAAAAAAATAAAATTGGAGGGTAAATGAATTTCGGTCCGACTGAACTTAACGTTTTTACTTGTTTTGCGTACTTTTAACGGGATAAAATAGGAATAGAGGTACCAACCAAACAACCGTTGCTAAAATAATGACATGCAAAACAAAACGTTTTTTTCCAAATTGATATAACTGGAAAAGAAAATGAACAGACCTATTCTGCCGTCCTAAGAAAGAAAGACACAAGTGCCAAAACACCAAAATTGAGATAAAGGCAGATTCGGAAACGTGAATGAGTTTCTGATACTTGTGTATAACTCATAAGACACATTTTCAACGGCAATTGACTAAAAAGCGTTAAGCAAAACAGTTATTTCTACAATTTGTTACCTATATAAAAAACTTAAAAGCTAAATATCTCAAAACTACTAAAATGGAGATGTGACTTTCTTTCATAGTAGGGCAGTATTGTTATCAAGAGAACTATACAAATTGTGAAAGTTTATCGGTGTTTATATTATAGATGTAATCGAGATTTTCAATGCATATTACAAATATTATCCTATAATTTTTCCACTGAATCATAATATCCCAAATAAAATATGCATATGAACGTATCAGTGACAAATGCCTTGGTATAACATAATATAACTGTTTTTTATTTTTATTATCATGGTAATTATAAAAAATAATTATAATATTTCTTTAATTACATACAAAGGAAAAAGAATCGAAACAAAAATCAGTTTAATTTAAAAATCTAAATTAAAAGCGTTGATTTGCAAAATGTTTTCTCGCTTTACATCTTCATCTTCTGCTTAGTACAAAGATTGCCTATTATCTCGCCGCCGTTCGTCGTTCGTCGCTACTGTTCAACAGCATCTGAAGTGAAAAATGTCCATAGCCAAGCCCTCGCGTTCCTAACTCAGAACCGGACCTTGAATTTCACGACCCAAAGCCGAAAGTTCTTTCAAGAATTGCTGAGCATTTGTCAAAGTCGAGGAGCCGTAAACAATGCGTTTCGTAACATTGGCCGTTTGTTTCTGGCGTATGAAATCGACCAAATTCTGGTATTCTATGTAATTGCCGCCGCCGACCACAAACACCACGGCATCTTGGAAAGGAGCACGATTTTTGGGCATAACATCGCCGCCCTTCAAGAGTTTCGGATCCAAATAGAGGTAGTCATCTGTTTCGGGATTGCTGCGACATTCCATAACCTGTTCGGTGATTTTAGTGACGGGAAGACTCTAAAACAAAACAAGAAAAGAGAAAACTTGTAGTAAACGAGTGTATTGGAAATTGGAAAACCAATCTGTGTGTTTTATTAATGGTTTTGCTTAGCTTAGGACCACTAACAAACAATAAAGTTGTCGCTTGAATTTATTATTGTTGTTGCTATATGTGACCAATTTCATGGGTGTTCTTAATCTCAGGCTTGATCTCGACTTTCGATTTATTTTGAGCAGCAGTTGTTAACGGCAACGTTTTAATGTTCTGTTCTTCTCACTTGACCACTGCCACCATAGTCGCCGTCTTGCCTTGCTTAGTCTTTTAACAGCGACTCCTTTGGAAAATTATGTAAATTTCAAAAACACTTCACAAATTAAGAAGCAGTTAATTGGATTTTAAAAGTTGTGTTTTGTATTTTTACCCTCTCCATGGAGAAACAGAAACAAGTGATTTTTGTTTTCGTTTGGTATGTTGGCCAGGTTAAATGAAGACATTTCTTCCCGACGTGTTGAGGGATTTTTTTGTCATGGCATGGTATTAACATTTTAATGCCTTATTGTTAGTCTGTGTTTTTTCTGAATCGGTTGATTCGTTGGCAGAGATAACACCAAAGAGAGGATTTTTAAAATGAAACACAAACACAAAAACTATGTATTGGCGAAGGGGTAAAGTGGTAAGAAGGAAACGATATGCTAAGGCGAACTTTAGTTTGCTGCGGGAAGCGAGAGAAATTATTGCAGTTGATCTGAATGACATTCACACCGTTAAGCCAACAGTAGTTGTGCCGCACAGTGGTCCAGTGCTCAAATTCCATCTGTCAAAATTCAATAACTTCTGATCTACACCACTTTCAATTGAAATTGAGAAAATAGAAATTGAAATAGAGAAAAAACAAAATGAAATTCAGAAATGTAAAAAGAAATTAAGAAAATAAAAATTGAAATTCAGAAATGTAAAAAGAAATTAAGAAAATAAAAATTGAAATTCAGAAATGTAAAAAGAAATTAAGAAAATAAAAATAGAAATAGAAATTCAGAAATGTAAATTGAAATTGAGAATATACAATTTGATATTGAGAATTAAACAATTGAAAATGAATGTAAATTGAAAAAATATAAAAATTGAAATTCAGAAATATAAATTGAAACTGAGAAAATAAAAATTGAAATTAAGAAATGTAAATTGAAATTGAGAATATACAGTTCGATAATGAGAAATAAACCATTGAAAATGAATCAAATTAGTCAAACAAATTTAAATTCAGAAATGTAAATTGAAATTGAAAAAAAAAAAAACAAAATGAAATTCAGAAATGTAAATTGAAATTGAGAATATATCTAATTGTTTAATTGAGATATAAATAATTGAAAATGAATCAAATCAGTGGTCCAGAATCAATTTAATAACTTCTGATCTACACCATTTTCATATTGAGAAAATACAAATTGTAATTCAGAAATGTAAATTGAAACTGAAAAAAAAATGAAATTCAGAAATGTAAAAAGAAATTAAGAAAATAAAAATAGAAATAGAAATTCAGAAATGTAAATTGAAATTGAGAAAATAAAAATTGAAATTAAGATATGTAAATTGAAATTGTGAATACACAATCTGATATTGAGAAATAAACAATTGAAAATGAATCAAAGCAGTGGTCCAGAATCAATTCAATAACTTCTGATCTACACCATTTTCAATTGAAAATGAGAACATCATATTGAGGAAATACAAAATAAAATTCAGAAATGTAATTTGAAATTGAGAAAAAAAAACAAAATGAGATTCGAGAATGTAAATTGAAATTCAAAAATATAAATTTAAACTGTGTATACATTGATATTGAGAAATGAACAATTGAAAATGAGAATGGACGAATTAATTTCAATTTACATTTCTGAATATCAAATTAATTTCATTGAATTCTTTCATAGCCCTTATAATTGGTTCATTACAAGGATAATTTCAATGAATAATTGAAATTAATTTGAAGTTTTATACGGATTTATCATTTTCTTTAACCACATTTTTTGAAGCATTAGATTTATTTTATTTCTAGTGATAAGCTAGTCTGTAAGGAACTTATATATTGCCTAGACTAATGAACAAAAAAACATCAATTTGTTTATTCGCCATTGTAATTTTCAATTTTGGATTTCAATTTTCATGTCTGAATTTCTATTTGCATTTTCTTAATTACAAATTGTATTTTCTGAATTTCAATTTACATTTCTCATTTTCAATTTGTATTTTTATACCTTCGTGGACTAGGGTATTATAAGTTAGTTTTACGCCAAATGTTTGTAACACCAAGAAATAATCGACCTAGACCCACCTTTAAGTATACGGATCGGCTTAGAATCACCAGCTGAATCGATTTAACGATGTCCGTCCATCCATCTAAGCTTGTTCGCACTCTACAGGTCACAATTGTTGTCCGATTGTCATGAAATTTGACGAAAGTTACTTTTTTTGGCCAAGGACGATCGGTATTGAATTTGGAGGAAATCGGTTCAGATTTAGATATAGCCTCCATACAAATATTCCTATAATTTACACTATTACTGCTCCAGAATAACATTTTACATGGGATCATGACAAAATTTTCAGGATCGTGTTCATTTTGAACTAGAAACAGATAGCGGGAAAGTGGACCACATAGGTCTATGTTTTGATATAGCCCCCATACAAATGTACCTCCGATTTACAATATTACTGCTCTAAAATGCTCATTTTACATCGGATCTTAATAAAATTTCTCACAAAATGTTACATTTAGACTAGAAACACCTATTTTGAAAGCCAGCTATATGGGTCAATGTTTTGGAATAGCCCCCATGCAAATGGGCCCTCAGTTTACACTATTATCGCTCCAGAACCCACAACTTACATTGGATCTTGATAAAATTTTGCATATCATGTTATATTTCAATAAAGAATACCTACTTTGAAAGTGATCTGTAAGGGCCCTTTTTGAATGCAGCGCCCTTTCAAATGGGCCCCCATTTTTATTATTACCCCTTCTAGGACTCACATTTTCAATCGGAAGCTTATCAAATTTTGCAGATTATATTATATTTCAACTAAGAATACATACTATGAAAGTAAAATATATGGGTCCATATTTTGGTATAACCCCCATACAAAATGAGCCCAATTTCTATTCTACTATAGCTCTAGAACACACATCCTGCATTGGATCTCGATACAATTTTGCAGATCACATTATATGACAACTAAGAATAACTACTTTGAAAGTGATCTATATTAGCCCTATATTATTTTAATGTAGCGCCTTTACAAATGGCCACATTTTTAATATTATCCCTCTATGATCCACATTTTACATGGGAAGTTTTTCAAATTTCGCAGATTTTATTATATTTCAATTAAGAATACAGACTATGAAAGTCAAATATATAGGTCCATATTTTGGTTTAATCACAATACAATCTGGGCCCTTATATCTACTCTATTATAGCTCTAGAACACACATCCTACATTGGATTTTTATAAAAATTTTTGCCAAACTTGAAGAAAATAGGTTAGTGTGGATTCGGAAAAATTCAAGTCATGAACGACATTTGTATGGGGATATACATAAATCTGAACCGATCTCACCAACTATTACCATAGATGTTTCTAGTGTAAATATAAGATATCATGCCAAATTTGAAAAAAATGTCGATTAAGGTATGCGCGGTTAACATCAAATCGAGAGCGATATATAAATCTGAACCGATCTGATTTACTTTCACCGAAAGTAGTTCTAGTGGAAATGTAAGGTATTGTACCAAATTTGAAGAAAATCAGTTAACGTATTTGGTTTCTAGAGCGGAAAAAGTCAAATGGGGAGTAATTTTTGTATGAGGGCTATATCTAAATCTGAACCGTTTTGCATCAAAATTAAATAGCGTTCGTCCTTGACCCACAAAACTTACTTGTGCCAATTTTTGTTACGATCGGACAATAATTGCGATTTGTACTTTGATTACAAGAATAGATGGATGGACGGACAGACTGACTGAAGGACAAATCGATTCAAAAAGTAATTCTAAGTCGATCGGTATAATAAACAATGGGTCCATCTCGCTTCCTTTTGGGTGTTATAAACAAATGCACAAAGACATAATATCCTATGGTGTAGGATATAAAAATATCACAAAAATACCTTCTTTTAAATCGAGAAAAAAGAACAGTACTCAAATTTGGGCTAATTTCTAAAATATACTTTATATCGAGAGTTTATATTCAAAGTGTGGCTATGAAATCAAAGCGAAAAAAAAACTGTTTTTCTCGTTAATTTGAATGGTAAAAATTAATCATTCTTCCACAGTTTAATCTAAAGAGGGTTATTAATTGCTATGATTAAAAAGTTTATACTATTATTCACAGTTTTATGGTTCATAGCCACTTTAGCATGTTTAAAAATTGACCACAATGAATGTTGAAATAAGCACCTAGCCATTGATGCCCAAATATATAAACAAGATTTACTGTAAAGTCGTAATGTTGGCAATGTTGTGTAGAAAACGCATTTTCTAGGATGTGCACATCGAATTTAAAGATTCCATCCGTTAGATTAATACCATATTTATCCCTTTTTCCAAATTGTTTACAAAGCTTTTCTGTCATAAATATTCTGAAGTCAGCAATAAAACGCCAAAAAATATTTTGGAATTCTAAGTTAAAAAGTAATTTTTAATATTTTCATTATTTTAAATTTTTCTATAATCAAGACAATTTGGATCTATATTTTATAGAATGCGTTGACACGGCAGGTAAAAAATTGTCTTCTATAAAAATGGCAAAATGGTCTTGAACCAGAAGAATATCCAATCAAACATTTTTTATAAAACTAGATGTTATTTGCTGGAAATTCGACAAAAAATATATATGTATTTTCATTTCAAACCACAAAAAAGGTACCCTCACTCTACAGAGTAGGATATAGGTATATCATTTGGGACAGGAAAAAAGTGCAACGCATTGAAGGAGTGACTTAAGACCATAAGTATGTTTGGGCCAAATCCGTTTCACGACTATTTAAGGTGTTTGAGCCATGTCCGTCCTCCGTCTGTCTGGCTGGCTGGTGTAAACGATAACTCTCGAGAGGAGTTAAAGAATCGATTCAAGCTTTGCACATCGTAATATTTTTTTCCAAACTTAGTTTAAGTTCGAAGATGGGCGAAATTGCCACGCCCCTTATGGTACCTCCCACACAAATAGCCCATAATCCAATGTTAAATTAAAACCTATATAACTTCCACACGGATAATCGGAATCAGCTATATTTCGGTATTTGATAATGTTTTCCTTCCAGTACCTCCCACACAAATCACGCAAAACTACGTAAAATTAAAGCTGTTATAACTTCTATACTGATAATCTGACTACTGTGGAATTTGATATTCAGTAATGCTTTTTTAGTGGTTATATTCGCATGAAATTTGGGCGTAATTGCCACACACCTTTTGGTACCACCCACACAAAGTGGCATAAACTTTGATCAAAACCGATATAACATCCATACGGGTAGTCAAAATCATTTGCAATTTGATGTATAAAAATGTTTTTATAATCACTTTAAACCTAAAAAAATATTTACGCATTAGCCACGTCCCTTCTTGTATCTCTCACACAATTGTCTCTATCCTAGGTAATATTAAATGCTCATATCTTCTATACTGGAGAATGAAATTGGAATGGAATTGCTTTATAAATGTGGAAGCTGGGATCATGTGACACGAAGCTCTTAGCACCATCCACACAAATTATTCTGTCCTACATAAAATGTTATGACTTCCGTATATATGTTCTCTGAGAGTGAGGGTAATAAGTCGTTTTAGCCGACTGAAGTTTACATACTTGTTTAAAGTTACCTTATGACAAAACTCTTTACTTTCGATCCACCCTATAGTCTACAATTTCGTATTTTTGTGAAAATCGGGAAATGCAGGTGTCGGAGAATTAGTCTTTAAAAAATGTATGACGACGTTTGACCAACAAACATCTTATGCAAAAATCATATTTTTCAAAACGCGAACTACTCATACCTTCACAAAATAGGCTAAAAATGATTTGTTATCGATATTTTCCTCTTGACCAATATAACATCAATTCTGGTCAAAATACAAAAATCTTACACAAACTATACACAGAATTTCATTATTTAAAAAGTCTAAAATCACATTTCTTGTGTGAATTGATAATCTTTCTCTTGTAATTTTGACTACTGTATTTTGATATATTGTAAATATGTCTAAAGAATTGAATTAATAACACTGGAAAAATGCATTTCATTTCAAAAAACATGTTTCATATTTTTCCGTTTTCACATGAAGATTATGATTAAATTGATTTGATTTCACTTTTCATTTTATTCTTCCAAAGACAGAGGCAGTGAAACGCGAAAATTGAACCTGTAGACTTCTGGAGGATCTAAATGGTAATAATAGCATAAAACACGATATCCAACAAATAAGAATCGTCTAATACTAGCTGAAATATGATCATAACAACGTAAACCAAATACAAAACGAACTATAATATTCAATATTCGTTCTATCCTATCAAAACAAGTAGAAGTAGTACCAGATGCCACCTCAAGACCATAGTTGACGGACGACATTAACAATGAGAAAAGCAATATTTTCATAATGTGATATGGTAGATACGTATTAATAGTATACAACGTACGAAGTGTAAATAAAAACCTTCAAAAGGCGGGATTAACGTGACTATCAAAATGAAGTATATTTCTTCAACAAACTAAACTCTAGAACAATTGATACAAATTTCAAAATCGTGAATAGTATCATGACTTTAGCTTATAGCTCATATTTTCTGGCATCAAAATGCATCAGAAGATGACATACATTGCTATTCGACAAAATGGTTGTAAGCTAGTGTTGATGTGTTGAAATCAGTTTTTATAAAAAAAACTGTTCCTTATTTTACTTACATGTTTCTTAACTACCAAATTCTTAACACCCTCCATTACAAACGATGATCCCTGGGAGACCAGTTTTGAAAACATCGACACAGTTTTTGTGCCACCGCCTTCATACTGCGTGGCCTGATTCAAGCTGGGCGTACGATTCATTATAGCCTTCCAACGTTGTATGTACGACAGCGATGACAGATCGCAACCGTTCTCTTGCAGACACTCCTTCAAACGTTCAATCTCGAAATCGGGTACATTTTGTGAACATATATAGAAGATGACGAACAATCGTAATTTGTCTTCGGCAGTGCCAAATTCTGGATCTTTCAAAAGATCCATAAGTGGCTTGTCCAATGTTTGCTTCGACATGATCTTCTCTTCCAGTTCAAAGAAGGAATCCAAACGTCGAGCTTTGATGCAATTTAAAATCGCTGTGGCAATTTTTGTGTGCATATCAATTAAACGCTTCTTTTCCATCAGTTGTGGCAGTGAATTCACCGCGTTCGTAAGACGCGCTGTGGCATCGTTGACCATAGAGAAGGCCACCTCGTTGTCGCCGTCTATGCCCATAGAGGTTTTCAAACGTTTGATTTCATCTTCGGAATTGCGATACGATTCCAGTTCTTCTTGTATCGCTTCGGCGACTGTGGGGAATGGGCTGCCTTTGTGGTTGACCCAAAAACGATCGTTGCGATCTAGATCACAGGGTTTGGGCTTCTTACGGGTACCTATAACAAATGAAAAATGTATATAGTTTATTTGTCATTTGGTGGACGTAAAGAAAAATATATTTGTTTCTATTTTTATAATATTTTCTTGTCTATAACGAACATTTTTTTGTCCAGTTCGTAATTAAAAAGTATAGAAAATGTCACCATGCCATTTGTAAATAAATTTGCATTCTATTAAATATAGATGCAAAATGGTCTTGAGCCAGGACAATATCCCAGTTCAAATCAAATATTGATTACAGACCAAAAAAAATACAAACGAAAAAAAACTAAAACAAATGAGCGTTGGCACGGCAGAAGTATTGCTGGGTAACTATACCTGCATATACACATACTTACATATGCAACTCAATGAGATGCTTGTAAGATGGCATGTGTGCTTTATTACTTGGTGCGATTTTTTTAAACGCAAATTCGGCAAGTGAGTTGTGATTCTCGTTCGTTTGTGAAAATCATCTCCTTATAGAGGCTTTGAGAGGGTTTGATGTTGAAAAGTCGCTGCGAAGCCACCTGAATGAAACCTTTAGACAGGGTGGAAATCATGATAGTGGTAGTCTGCAGCCAAGTAATAAATGTCACCATGCCATTTGTAAATAAATTTACATTCTATTAAATATAGATGCAAAATGGTCTTGAGCCAGGACAATATCCCAGTTCAAATCAAGTATAGAAAACTATTATGTAGAAAATTCCATGAAAAAGTTTTTCCATTGAAGAAAGTCTGTCTAGTCTGTAACTTAAAATATTTTCTATCGAGGCATATTCGGATTGTGTCAGGAAAATATTCATAAAATTATTATTCAGTCCAAGAATGAAGATTTTTCATTGTCTGTAAATAGGCCCCATTTCCACAATGTTGGAGCAAACCTACGTGTTGTTGTCAGTTTTTTTGGGGGAATTTGACTTCTATAATTCGATCGTTACGTTAATATTGATAAGCTCCAACTCATAATTATTGAGTATTTTTTATTATGACTAAAGAAGAAGTATTTTGTTAAAATAACCAAAAAATATGAGTTTGCTGGGCTTGTTTCTGTAATATATTTTCGTTCATCTTAGGCGAACTTTCCGAAATTACTCAATTATTACGATATAAGCCACAGGATTCTATAATTCGCCGTGTCTATAGAATGTTTATAGAATTCATGTAATAGTTCAGTGATTTTTGATGGTCAAATAATTAAAAAAAACTGGCCCTAAGGTAACGAACTGTTGGTTAGTTTTAACCTCAGTCTGTGTACTCACCTCCGGCTGGCTGATCGTCTTCCACGTACACCAAATTCAAACCCAAGTCCAGGACATCATGTACCAGAGCCTGATACGACCATGTGTGATGTAAAGGTGTGGCCAGGTCCATATTACGATCCAGCAGTAGTAGAACGGGACGCTGAAAGCTAAAGACGCCACCGCCGGCCTGTGTGGCATCCATATGAAAGAGATTTGAACGAGCATCCCAGAGATTCTCACGCAATTTCTTCTCCAATTTGCGAGCCACCATCTCGGCAGCACTATTACGGGGACAACGAATAATCGGCACATTTCCGAGTGTAACAAAAACGGCAAACAGCGAATCCACAATGGAATCCATGAGTGCTTCCATTTCATCGTCACGGGTGTTGGCACGATTTATGGAATAATACGACAACTGTTCACTTTTCTGATGTTTCAGTATAAAGAAATCATCTTCGAGACTGACAAAGTTAACATACTGGTCGTAAACCCGATGAATGTTGGCCACACAGCCGGCCTGCAAGGCGGTGGCAGCTAAATCTTCGATTTTCTGCCGGGAAATGGGAGCCAAAAAATTCAAGTGGTATATGTCATAAAGGCCATTTGTGAAATCCTGTTGTATTCGATCGAGATTTTCCTCCGTAGGCAAGCAGAAGTAAATGGCTGGAACATCAGGTATGGAGTCACGGTCAGAGTGCAATTGGCTACAAAGTCGAGAAACGAGATGCATTTCAAACATATATTTTTTAATACACTTTATGAACTCACACATGCAGTGTTACACCCAATTCCCTTAATTCCTTAATCGATATAATTGGCGATATGATGTCCTGACCCACTCGGTCATAGATCAATATTTTCCATACCGGTTCAGCGGCCAAGACTTTAGGCTGCTGAGCATTCAAGTTAAGCATTTGCTTAATAGCATCTGGAAATAAAATCATTGGTGGACTTGTAGCAATTTCAATAAGATATTAATAAAAACACAACCATCACATCGAACTTTGATTCACTGTCATTGTCATTTTTATTTTTTTCCTTTCACGTAGACCTACTTATTTGTCTTTCTCTTAAGGTCAGCATATTGTCGTTTATCTTTTACGTCTATTACACACGTTTTAACTTTAATGTTCTCCAATTTTATTTATCTTTTAATTATTTTAATGGAATGAAAACATTTTCCTTTTTCATTTGGCTGGAAAAAAATTACATTAATGCCAACTGTCAGAGTACACGTCATTTGTCAGCAGCTGTTTGCAGTCATCAAAGATAATGAACAGATCAGGGATGCAAAAGTTGGTACCTTTTGTACCTTTTTGGTACAATTGAGACCTGACATATGGATTTCCAAAAATTGAATATTTCAACAAGAAAAATTAGGGCGATTTAATATGGGGTTTAGACACAACAAATATTTGGGCAAAAACTTGTTGCGCAAACTGCGAGATAATATTTTGTATATAATCTCGTGTTGCCCCACAAATTCAAAATTTTGTTCAAAGTGGTGTTTTGGGTCTAAAAAGGCCATAGTTCATTCGGTTTAATAAAAAATAGGATTCGTGATGTTCTAGGCGTGATCTAAAGGGTGATTTTTTAGCTATTGTCTTTTTTGCAACACTGCAGTCAAGGTCAACATTTGCATGAAATAATCTTCAAACATTAAATTATATGGACCGTACTATCGATTCAAATAAAGATTCATGCATTTTTCTGAATTTTATGTGTTTTTTCCTTTTGAAAAACTTTCCTATAGCTTTTAAAAAATCACCCTTTACATTTATTACAATCCCATCGATAACAATGCTTCCATCGAATATCAAATCTTTTAGTACAATAAGAGCCGAAAAAGTACACATCATGGTGGTCGATGGTACAAAGTTGTGATTCTGCATCCCTGGCACAGATTCACCGAAACTTTCAGAGAGCCTTGTAGTACAAGACGAAACGTTCAGATGTCTCTGAATGACTCTTTATGGAATAATTTGTAAAAAAGGATATTTACACATGAAGCTAACTTGAAAGTATATTATGACGAATACTTACAATTTTATGATTTTTCTAAGAAAATATAAGATTTACGGTTACTTGACAATATTTTGCTCTGAATAGTCTTCACAGATGTACAATAAATCTTCATATGGGCATCTCCCAGAGGCCCAGACGCGACATTCGCACGCCTTAAACTACGCCAAAAAAATAGAAAGAAAACTAAAAAGTCGATCAGCCTTTTTAGTGCTCTAAAGCGCTTAAAGAGTACTACATTTTAAAAATATATCGTCAGGATTTAGTACAAATTAGTACAATTTTATATCGAAAAGGACGCGACAAAAAACAGAAGTACTTTTGAAGGTCTTATAGAAATATACAAAGTTCAGCGATTTTTTGAAAACTTTGTTTTTCCTTATAAAGGGTGATTTTTTAGATATTATCTTTTTGGCAACACTGGTTTAAACAGCTGACGCACGTTTCGTGTTTTGTTTCACTGTCAAACATCTTCAGTTTGGTCTATAATTTAACCATGAATCGTCTTACAAACGAACAACACTTTAAAATTATTGAATCTAATATTTAGACACGCAAAAATAAGAAAATGAAAAAATTATGGTTATGTGTCTAAACTATAGGATAACAAGAAGAAGAATTTAACATTTATTTCTAATTTCTCTGTCAATTCAAAAATGGAACAAGATAAGTAATAAATGGAAATATTTAAAAGTATTTGCTAAATTTAATTAGTTCATTTAAATTTTCAGAGAAAAAACAGCGTTATATGGAGAAAACAAAATGGACTCCAGACCAGGAATGTGTTCTGTTCTATAGGAGGACAGTATAAACGGACACAAATAAAATAATTGCAGACGAAAGGTTGAAAATGGTTTGTATTTTGCCCATCTGAAATACAAACGAAATTACACAATTTCAGTTTATTAGTTTTTTGTCTTCTAGAGATGAAAACAGACAGGAGGATCACCATCAAAACGGAAATATTATCAAAAAGTGCATTCCATAATAGGATGGAATCAGTGATGGAAGAAAACATAGTGGTTCATAGCGAACAGTTAAACAATAGCAAACTATAATAATAGTATTGCAGTTTTCTCTGCAAGAATTTAATTTGAAGAATTTTGTTCCTTTTCAGACGGATTGTCTGCAATGCAGTTTATTTTTCCTTATTCGAATAAAAATTAATTGTACAAATAGTGGTTGTTTATTGGTATTGATTTAAATCATCATTTGTTAATGGCATGAACACACATTATAATAAATACAATTTAAATTTCATAGAAAATAGACTTTCAATCAATTAAGGACGGGCATTGGAATATTTCAGCATGTTCACATTCATCTGCTTTAATAGGTTGAAATGATGTCCAATCTGTGTGTCGGTCTTCTCTGAACTCACCATCGGCAGATCATTGTAGCGCCATGCAATGCGTCAGCCGTACTTAGCCAATTCCTGGTTCTCATCGTACTCCATTTTGCTTTCAATTGTGTCCTTTTCCACTTCGCCGTCATCCAAAGATTTCTACAATTTCTCGACGACATCCTTGGGGCTGTCATCTAAACTCCTCAAACACCGTTTGCTTTGATAAGACATAAAATATTGGCCAGCACTTTGGAGTAGGTGACCACAAATTTGTCTTCTTCGATCAGACATATTGAGCCAATGGGCAAACTACCTCCCAATAGGACGTCCAACGAAGGATTGTCACATGAAAGTTATCACTTGTCCTGTTTGTGGAATGGTCCGTGTAATTTGTTTGTGGACGTTTCGCTTGCGAAAACTGGGCATTTCTCCCGGATGCAATTGTGAGCGATTCGGGTAACACGGTTTCAGAAATTACGGGGTTAATTTCAGCAACTCGATTTCACAAGAAATCAACTAGATTTCAAGCAGTGTGACAAGGCTATTTAATTTCAATTAATTCAATAAATTTCAATTAATTTAATTTCAATTAATTCAATTTAAATTATAAATGTCATATCCCATACAAATTTGAAAAACGACCTGATGTTATTCTAAGCTGAAATCGCTTGCAACCTGAAAAAGGCATAATACATTTCAGCTCGATTTCACATGCAGTAATAATAGCCTTTTCAGACTGCATGTGAAATCGAGCTTAAATCACATAAGCACTCTGAAAAGGCTAAAATTTCGAAAAGTGAATTTTAGATTGCAGTATGAATTGAGGTTTTTAAGTTGACCTGCGAAATCTAACACAAAATCAGAATAATACCAACACTGATTATGCATTTTGTATATAGGGTGTTTTTTATTGAGGTATAGAACTTCGAATTGAAATAAAACACAGGAAAATCGTTTTAATGTCCATCAATTTGGCTTTATTGGAAGGATAATTTTATGCCATTAATGTTTAAATATGATTTCGGGCATGTGGCCGCCGCGGCTGGCTCGAATATAGCCAATTCTACAGGTCCAATTTTCAACCACTTTTTCGAGCATATGGGGCCGTATGTTGGCAATAACGCCACGAATGTTGGCTTCCAAGTCCCCGAACGGCAATTGTTACTTCGGTGCGTTCGACGTCTCTGCGGATGCGTATTATCACATAGAGTAAACGTAGTGCGAAAACGATCCATGGTTAACCGAATTAATTGCTCTGATGGACGATTATGTCGACCATAAAATGGACGGAGCTTGCGAACTGAACCATTACTTTCGAAATAAATTTGTGAACTTCGCGAACTGAACCATTACTTTCGAAATAAATTTGCACGATTTGCAAGCGTTGTTCTTTTGTCAACCTGTTCATGATGAAATGGCAAACCAAACTAAATATTAATCACTTGACAGCTGACAAAATGGCCGCCAGTTAAAAAAGTGATGCCAACTTAAAGTTCTATACCCCAATAAAAAACACCCTTTACAATAGGCTTGTCGATTGTTCTTACTAGCTTAAATTAAGACACTTATTGACATTTTTATCCATTGGTTTTATTTAAATAAATCAGAGCGAATAAATTCCATACAAATATAAAACCATGTCCGGATATAATAACAAAATCGGGATTTTGTGAAGAATCCCCATAACAAATTGTACAAGTCTTCATAACAAATATAGTTTGGTTAGAATATGACGAACAGAGCTTGGAACTTATAGGATATTAGTGTATTTGAATCCTTCAGTGGCATTTACAAATATTTCGGGTGCAGTGTCCATCTTTACGTCCTCTTAAGCGACAATGTGCCGAACATGCAATATTACCACAAGTGAAACGTTTCTGGCGGTTGAAATTGGTAGCGTCTATATAATCAGAATTTTCCGTCACCAGTTCCAAATCCAAACTCTCAGGGCTATTCTTCGCCAAGTCTTCACTGACATCAGATGAATTTGCAGTGTTTTGGATTACAATAACCAAGTAAACAATAAAAATCCATACAATTTTCATTTTTCTTTATTAAGAGATGACTTTCGCAGCGCAAATAGTTGTATTGATTCGACGACTCTTCAATTTGAAATGCATTACAAATGGGCTCTTATAAGAAATTTAATTGTTGTTAATAGTGTTCTCGAACAATTGTTTACTTTTGTTTTAATAGTTTCGAAGAATAGGGGGAATTTTCTTTTATTTCGCACCATAATAAGTCATGTTCATTTATATCATTGAAAAAAAGCCCCCTTTGTCAGTGTGCACTTACTACAGACAGAAAAAACATGTTGGAAATAATCGATTTCAGATTTGATATTCTTTATACCCTACACCACAGGGTATAATGACTTTGTGCATTTGTTTGTAACACCCAAAAGGAAACGAGATAGACCCATCGTTTATTGTACCGATTGACTTAGAAACACCTTTTGAGTCGATTTAGCAATGTCCGTCCGTCTTCTGTCCATCTATTCTTGTGATCAAAGTACAGGTCGCAATTGCTGTTAGAACTACATTAAACTTTGCACAACGAAGTTTTATTGGATAAGGACTAACTCTATTTAATATGAAGCAAATCGGTTTAGATTTAGATATAGCTCCCATATAAACGTTGCTCCTGATTTTACTCTTTCCGCTCAAGAAACCACATATTTCAACAGATTTTCTTCCAATTTGGCAAAACGCCATATATTTCAACTAGAAACATCTCTGGTAAAAATGAACCAGATCGGTTCAGATATGTATATAGCTCCAATGCAAATTTCGCCACGAAATGATTATTCCGCTCTAGAAATATATTTGAACAGATTTTCTTCTAATTCGGCATATCAGCTAATATTTCAAATAGAAACATCCATGGCAAAAGTGGGTCACATCGGTTCAGATTTATGTAGGAGAATTGTCTCTCCAGTTTTGGAATAAAAACACAGCACAATTTAAATTTTTAAATTAACAGGGTACATTTATTCAGGTTGTACATATTCATTGTCATTAAAAGAAAAACAAAACACTTAAAATAATTTAAATTAAAGAACACTTTGTCGTCCGCGTTACGTCCGTTCCATTCTAGCTATTATTACGACTCTCCTTCTGTTCTGTCTTGTCTGTCCGCTGCAACCCTTATTTCTACACACTGCTCTCTCTCTCTCTCTCTGGAGACTTTGACTAGTACCAGAGATAAGCAGTGTGTGTACTCTCCATCCGATCGTCGTCCAACAGGACAAATAAACAGTCGGTATGGTCGACCTAACTAATCAGTTCCTACATTTATATATAGCTCCCATATAAATGACTCCCCCGATTTAATTCTTTCCGCTCTAGAGACCACATATTTAACAGATTTCCATCAAATTTGGGAAAGCGTCTTATATATCAACTAGAAACCCTATGCTAAAAATGGGTCAGATCGGTTCAGATATAGATGCCACTCAAAGTTTGGGTTCAAATTTTCTTACAAATACAAAAAGAAGTTTGAAATTTGTAGCACATTCTTCTCTTATAGCTGTATCGTATATCACCCGGTTAAAATGTAACGACGTATATCACCCGACTTTAACCTTCCTTACTTGTTTTTATATTGAACTAAGTAACTGAAAAAACTAATGGTAGTATGCAAAAAACTCATAGTTTTCATACTCGAATTTCATACATTTCTTCATTTGTCGATAAATAACTGATATAGATTCATTTTATTAACTGACAATTTGAATCGTCTAACTACATCTGCATACACCGCCACGACTGCAATAGCCACCTATACGTCCTATCAAGCGGCAATGTGCCGTACAGGTAAAACTTCCAATACTGCAAGTGAGACGCTTTTGTCGGTTCAGTGGGGCAGTATCGACAGGATCAGAATATCCCGATACCAGTTCCAAATCGAAATTATTCGGCAGCAATCCTTCACTAACTTCAGATGGCGACGACATAGTCATGTTCAGAGATACAAAGAACAGGGAAGCAATAAATATCCACATAAAATACATTATCTATTTCAAGGAAATGTTCACTTTGCGACTTGTTTAGTTTGATACTTGTGTGTTTGAAATGCTTCAACCCCAACGCTTTTATATAAAAGTGTTGTTTTGTAAAATATAGCTACCTATTCCATATATGTGACTAACGTAAGGGGAATTTTTTGCTATACGTGCCTTTACGTGATATATTTTAAGTAAACAAAATTGTATTGACACAAAGGGAAAATTTCTAAGAATTTGTGAAATTTGGAGGCTTCAAGGCAATTTAAAAATAAATATGCAATCACCCTATAGAGTAGAATTGACTATATATTTGATACGTACAAAAAAGTACATAAGATCTTGTTAACATATCACATATCCGCACATGGTTTAAAAGGTCTTTGCATGATTTACATTTTACCGCCATCTTGTGGTAAGTACCCCGACTGGATTCATTATCTTTGAAAATTGGTATTATTGCTACTATTTCCTCATAGAGGGCGCACACGAGTAACACTTTTTTGAAATCTCAATCTCAGCTTTCTACACTTAAAGCTTACACAATGAGAAATTAACTGGAATAGCATTCAGATATACACCCGAAATCCACATTTTCCGCATTTCTCCTCTCAAAATTCGAAATGGGTGGATTGTGGGTGCATATCCAAGCGTAGTATTAAATAACACAAAATTCTTATTTGAAGGTGACATTGGTTCAGTAAGGCAATGATGAATATTTTTCATTCATTTCATTGTTTCAATTTATCTTTATCCATTTTTAGTGAAAACGCTAATTGGAACTGATATTTTAGGTTGTGAAAATCGAATGAAGTTTATTTTTCAATATTGAAATTATATATATAAATGAATATTATAAAACAGGTATACGAATCTACTTTACAACACTCCCACTAGATGAGGATACCGTCAAACCAATTAGGGTACAGCAGTGATTGTGTTTGGATGCGGATAGTCCCTTTGTCATGATGTCAGCTACCATGTTCTCCGTGCTCAGATACTCTATTTTCAATTTCCGCTCGTTGACAAGATCTCGTCGTCGTCGTATGTCTATATGTTTGGAACGTGCATGATGCGAGTTGTTCTGTGACAAATTAATAGCACTTTTGTTGTCACATCGTATCACCAGGTTTTCCTTTGTATCGTGCAATTCTTCCACAGAGCTTCTTGGGATGATGCCGCTAACGCCATGTACTCCGCTTCGGTTGTCGAAAGTGCAACAGTGGGCTGCTTCTTCGAGTTCCAGGACACACTTGCTCCTTGAAACTTGAAAACGTAACCGGAGGTAGATCTTCTGTCGTCCACATCACCTGCCCAATCAGCATCTGAGTAGCCCCTCTTTAGAGTCTTTCGTAAATTCGAGTCTATAAGTTTGTGTACCTTTCATGTACCTCAAAACCCGCTTAACGGCCATCCAGTGTGCTTTACCATGATTATTATTAAATTTTGACAAAGCCCCCACTGCAAAGGATAGATCAGGCCGGCTTACTTGCGCGGCGTATATAATGCTTCCAATGGCTTCTTGGTACGGTACTGGTGGTTGGTGTTCCTGAGGTTCTGCACTCAATTCTTGTGACAGTTTTTGATTTATTTCCAGAGGCGTTGTCACAGCATTACAGTCGCTCATCGCTTTAAAACTTTTTCAATACACCGCTCTTGGTCAATCCAAAGCTTTCCCTCTTTCCTGTCTCGAGATTCATTGCAGTTATAGCATTTTGGTCCTTTAAACTGTTTACCCTTCTTAAATTTGTTTTTCTGACCAGCGAATGCGACTGCTCCTGCACCGCAATCGACTTTAACGTCCTGTATAAGCTTCATCTTAATGGAGTCGCCCGTGATTCGAATGCCGGAACTTTGAATCCCCATTATCATGGGCTTATAATCGTCGGGAAGTCCAGAAAGCAACATTGACCCGGTCCATTCCTCGTCGACATTCAACCCGGCTCCTCTTAATTTATGAGCTGTATTTAAGATGTCGTTGATGTAATCTTCCGTAGACGCAAAGTCCTTCAGTTTCGTTGAACAAAATTTTTGAATGAGTCCAACTCTTCTTACCAGTCCAGAATCTTGAAATGTATTTGCGAGAGCATCCCATATCATTTTAGCGCTCTGGCAATCCCTAATATGAGGGTAAATAGACTTGTCCATTAACAAGATCAGCTCCGACTTCGCTTGAATTAGCTTAGTGTCGTCCGTTTCAGATCCTTCTACAGCCTTCCACAGTTGCTTTGCCATGATTATTATTAAATTTTGACAAAGCCCCCACTGCAAAGGATAGATCAGGCCGGCTTACTTGCGCGGCGTACATAATGCTTCCAATGGCTTCTTGGTACGGTACTGGTGTTCCTGAGGTTCTGCACTCAATTCTTGTGACAGTTTTTGATTTATGTCCAGAGGCGTTGTCACAGCATTACAGTCGCTCATATTGAAACGCTTTAAAACGTCTTCAATATAGCGCTATTGGTCAATCCAAAGCTTTCCCTCTTTCCTGTCGCGAGATTCATTGCAGTTATAACATTTTGGTCCTTTAAACTGTTTACCCTTCTTAAATTTGTTTTTCTGACCAGCAAATGCGACTGCTCCAGCACCGCTATCGACTTTAACGTCCTGTATAAGCTTCATCTTAATGGAGTCGCCCGTGATTCGAATGCCGGAACTTTGAATCCCCATTATCATGGGCTTATAATCGTCGGGAAGTCCAGAAAGCAACATTGACCCGGTCCATTCCTCGCCGACATTCAACCCGGCTCCTCTTAATTTATGAGCTGTATTTAGGATGTCGTTGATGTAATCTTCCGTAGACGCAAAGTCCTTCAGTTTCGTTGAACAAAATTTTTGGATGAGTCCAACTTTTCTTACCAGTCCAGAATCTTGAAATGTATTGCGAGAGCATCCCATATCATTTTAGCGCTCTGGCAATCCCTAATATGAGGGTAAATAGACTTGTCCATTAACAAGATCAGCTCCGACTTCGCTTGAATTAGCTTAGTGTCGTCCATTTCAGATCCTTCTACAGCCTTCCACAGTTGCTTCATCTGGAAATAAGCTTCCACAGTAAATTTCCAGTCCTCAAAGTTTTCGCTGCCACGCAGCTTCTCGATTTGTGTGTTCATAGACATTGCAGATATCTTTCCTTATATATTTCCGCTTTATATATTTTAAAGGAATTTTCAAAACAATTATTAAAATTTTCTCTACAGTGTAAGGCCCATAACCTGATATTTTAGGTTGTGAAAATCGAATGAAGTTTACTTTTCAATATTGAAATTATATATATATAAATGAACTCGTAGGTGAATATGTGAATAATAATTATTTATAAAACAGGTATACGAATCTACTTTACAACAGGAACAAAACTCATGATTGTACGATGGGTTGTTGACTTTTTTCGATGCTAAAAGAACACAAATGTGGATCGAATACAAAATATATAGATATCATATCAATCCGAAAAAAATGTAAAAGCGAAAAGTGGAATTGGAAGAAACTGCACGAGTTGGAAGATTGGGTTTCAAAGCTGAAAAACACAAATGTGAAAGGAAAAATGCAAAGATTTTTTGAGAACTGAAATATTGTTGGGATGCATTTTTAATTTGTTATTAAAATCTGGTAGATAATTTCAGGGCATTTATTTTTTTAATTATGATTTTATATGTCCGCGGCGGCTACAAGTTACATGATCCATTCCATCAGTCCAATTTTTAACTATTTTTTCCAATAAATCTGGCCGTATAGTGTCAATGGCTTCCAATGGTTCAAGAGTTGCTGGTTTGTCGGCATAAACCAATGTAATAAATAAAAGTAATCCAGATGCGTTAAATACGTGCCAGTGAACAGGAAAAAATAAATATTTTTTTTCAGCAAATTGCTTTTGCAATAAATTGATTGTTAAACGTGCTGTATGACAACTTGTCTCGTATTGAATGAACCAAGTGTTGTTGATGTTTAGCTGATTAATTTGTGTAAACAAAAATTCAGCCAGCATTACTCGATAGCGCTCGCCATTCAACGTAACGGCGACTCGTTCCTCATTTCGAAAGAAAGACCATTGGTGATGCTGCATTATTTAGTCAATTTAAGTGGATTCGGTGGTGATTCGTAAACGACTTGAGAATTGTCTTCGCTCCAAATACTGCTTTATTAATTAGAAAATAACTTCATTATGTTGACTTCGGGAACAGATTCTTTTGTTTTCAAAGTAAATTTCAACAATTTGGAAGCGTCGAAAGCGTTGAACGAATTCGCCGTGTTACAGAAATGAGCGAGAAGTGACATCTTCCTAAATATTGACAATCTTTCTTTTAGTTGCTCAGCTGTTGTGCTGTGTTCAATTGTCATTTGCAAAACAACTGTTTATTCTTGTTTGCTATAAACATCTGACATTGATATTGTAAGCTGTCAAAGTTTGCAACTCTCCCAAATCCGTCACTTATCAACAGAGATGATAACTGCTGTACAAAAGTACCCTTTTGGGAATTGGATTTTACCCTTTTCAAACTGCATATGAATTCAATAGATTTCAGCTCAATGTTAGATCCCATACAAATTTGACATTTGAAAATCGATGTATGACAGTTCAAGCTGAAATCAATTGATTTCGCATGCAGTCTGAAAAGGCTATTATTATGTAAGTGTAATTTCATTAATATACTTTATATCCTCTAAAACTCAAAAACGTAAGATATTCAATGGTAAGACCCAATCCGGGCGGTGATTTTGAAGTTCCTAATTATTGACTGATGCAAATTTTCATGCAACTCATTAGTTTATGCACGTACGATATTTTCACAGCTAACATTAGACCTGTTCGATTGGGCTTATCAGCTTACGATTAAGGGACTTGATAAGGTGGCATCATCGTTGCCCATTGGCTTATCTTAAATGGATCAACAAGAAAAATATGACAGCAACGCTAAAGGCCAAAAAACAATCAAAGTATGCATATCGGTCATGCATGCATTATACGTAAGACACAGCTGCTTTTACCTATCTGCTTCACGAAACACACATAAAAGTTAAAAGTTCATCAAGTATGATGCACACTTTTGGGATGCATGCTTTTATTGTATGCAGCTTCATATTTCATATACATTTCAAATTTTCTCGAGACATACATGCATAGCATGTTTTGGCCTCAAGAGAGTAGTAAGCTACTTTCTTGTTAAGCGAGTAAATTCAATGCAAAAATTAAGCTAGTAAACCCAATCGAACATGCCTATTTAATATTTGAATATTTTCTGAGATAATAGGTCTTGGAAATTAATGGATTAAAGTATTGCTGTTTTTGGGTTGAAAAAGTACTTTTCAGAGCTTTTTGGTACAATTTCTTCAAGTTCATTTTTCAACCCTGTCGCCGTTAGCTTTGTTTTGTCATAACAAACAGAGAGAGAGAAAAATTTGTAGAATCACAAACAGTGTTGCCGTTCTCGGCTTTTCCTGGTAGGCAAAACCTTATTTTGGTAGGTTTTGTTGAATTTTTATTTTATTACAAGAATAAAAATTATACAAATATCAAATATAGAATTGGATATTAAAAAGTAATATCAGCGTGGGGCCAGTTTTTGAATACGTATATAAATGACAAAATATGGAGCAGAACAAAAGACGCCATCTTTAGACGTGGACACAATTTGACATTGAATACTAAATATATTTAATTTTTTCTAATTTTACAATTTCTCTTAATATATATTTGTTATAGCTTTAGGAATATAATCCATTAAAGTGTTCATATTTTCGAATTTTTATATTGAAGTTCTTGCCAGTACATATATTATTTTAAAGCAATGATTTCCAAGTAATGGAATTAGCCTTTTAAAATATTTTTAAGAGTTTTGATGTTTTAAAAACCATAGAAATACAGTTTCCCCCAGAGATGTTAATTTACACCAACTGAAACAAGAGACATATTCGATATAATTTTGACAGACGTATATCCGGAGGAAATATTCTACGCTGTGACAATAGTATATTAAAAACCCACGTGCTTACGTGTTTGAAGTTGGGCAAAAGTTTAAAAGAACTCACAAATTCCAAACATCCATTGAGACACACACACATGTACATCTAAATGTTTTTTATTTGTAAGATTCTTTTGCTATAAGTTTATATTATGAATTTAGTTTGAAATAAATAATCGACCGAAGAGAAACTTACAACTCCCTTCTAAATTACAAGTTTCTTGCTTTGGGAAGATAACTTCCTTAAAGAGTATTTTTGACGAATATATTTTCAAGTTTTACATTTAGGCTGTTTCCAGTCGAAATCAAATTTGGATTACTTTTCACTTGAAAATACAATAAGGCTGTTTTTCTTTAAGCCGGAATAACAAGCTGCGATAACAAAAACGTTAATAAAAATTTTATTTTTTGCTCAAACTAAAAAAATATTTGTTCACATTGTCGCCAACTACAATATAAATATTTGTATCAAAACAAATTTTCAAAAAAAATATTTTGCGTTGACTGGTTTTAACAGCTGACGCACGTTTCGTGTTTTGTTTCACTGTCAAACATCTTCAGTTTGGTCTATAAGTTAACCCTGAATCGTCCTACAAACGAACAACGCTTGCAAATTATTGAATTTTATTATCAAAATGCGTGCTCTGTTAAGAAAGTTCATCGCGCGCTTCTTCCATTTTATGGTCAGTTTAATCAACCCACTGTAGCGGCTATTCGGGCTATTGTGACTAAATTTCGCACCAAATTTACATTGTTGGACATTAAACCACCAACACGCTTACGTAGAGTGCGAATTGAAGAAAATATCGCAGCTGTATCGGCCAGTGTTAATGATGACCATCAATTATCGATTCGTCGCCGTTCGCAGCAATTGGGCCTCTGTTAATCAAAAACGTGGAAATGCCGAAATTGGACTAAGTGGATGGACCATTTGAGGCGCAGTCAAGGTCAACATTTGTTTGAATTATTCTTCAAACATTAAATTATATGGACCGTACTATCGATTCAAATAAAGATTTCATGAATTTTTCTGAATTTTATGTGTTTTTTTTGAAAAACTAACTAGCTTTTAAAAAATCGCCCGTTACAAAAATTATTTTTTATAGTTAAAATTTTTTGCTACGTTCTAGACGATTTTGGGAGTTTTTTTGAAACATTTTGGTAGGAAATAATTATTCCTAGTGGCAACACTGATCACAAACTCTACAATAACTCTCCACAAAATCCATTAAAGTGTTCATATTTTCGAATTTTTATCTTGAAATTCTAGCCAGTACATATGTTATTTTAAAGCGATGATTTCCAAGGTTTGGAATCAGCCTTTTAAAATATTTTTAAGAGTTTTGATGTTTTAAAAACCATAGAAATAAAGTTTCCCCACAGATGTTAATTTAAACCAACTGAAACAAGGGACATATTCGACATAGTTTTGGCAGACGTATATCCGGAGGAAATATTCTACGCTGTGACAATAGTATATTAAAAACATTAAAAACCCACGTGCTTACGTGTTTGAAGATGGGCAAAAGTTTAAAAGAACTCACAAATTCCAAATATCTATTGAGACACACACACATGTACATCTAAATGTTTTTTATTTGTAAGATTTTTTTGCTATAAATTTATATTATGAATTTATCAAAATGCGTGCTCTGTTAAGAAAGTTCATCGCGCGCTTCCATTTTATGGTCAGTTTAATCGACCCACTGTAGCGGCTATTCGGGCTATTGTGACTAAATTTCGCACCAAATTTACATTGTTGGACATTAAACCACCAACACACTTACGTAGAGTGCGAATTGAAGAAAATAACGCAGCTGTATCGGCCAGTGTTAATGATGACCATCAATGATCGATTCGTCGCCGTTCGCAGTTACTCAAAAACGTGGAAATGCCGAAATTGGACTAAGCGGATGGACCATTTGAAGCGCAGTCAAGGTCAACATTTGTTTGAATTATTCTTCAAACATTAAATTATATGGACCGTACTATCGATTCAAATAAAGATTTCATGCGTTTTTCTGAATTTTATGTGTTTATTTTTTGAAAAACTAACTAGCTTTTAAAAAATCGCCCGTTACAAAAATTATTTTTTATAGTTAAAATTTTTTGCTACGTTCTAGACGATTTTGGGAGTTTTTTTGAAACATTTTGGTAGGAAATAATTATTCCTAGTGGCAACACTGATCACAAACTCTACAATAACTCTCCACAAAATTCTGCCCTTCATTCTCTCTCATTCTTAATTTGCAGATTCTTCCATTCTAATCCATTTTATACTCCCTGCTATACTCAACTCTGCGCTCTGCTTCTACTCCCGTTTTTAGCAACACACAATTCCAATTGCAATTGAGCGACAGCATTTGGAAATTTTTTTCAGTGTTGAAATTTCATTTGAAGTGGGTACGTCGCGGACGAATTTTTGTGAGAAATATTTTAGTTGTGTGGGAAAAAAATGAAATATTAACAAATTCGGTCTGACAGGTTGTGCTACAAAGAGGAAACGAAGAAGAATCCAACAAAAGAGAATTGCAGATAATTGCTGAATTTAACACATGTTAATGGGCAAATGCGTTTGTGTGTCGTCTGCCGTTAAATTCGTCAGATTTTATTGAAGATAATAATAGTTAATGAGAACAACTAAGTTGGCGACTGAATGAAGAAGAAAAGAATGAAACATTCCAGCAGCATTGTCGTCGTCTTTTGTGGCCGTTCTCTTTTGTTTCTGTCTGCGGCGCTGGCCGAGTGCAAAAATCAAAATCATCTTTTTTGAAGTGATTGAAAGCAAGAAATTCAAGGCGAATCGAAGACGAGCTTTTTTCCAACGCGAATTAAAATACAAATGGCGTGTTATTTATTATTAAATTAAGAAAGTAAATGCTGCTGTGACTTTAACTATACTATACATACATATAAATAACAAATAATTTAATAGAATCTCTTCAAAACGGTTCGAAAAAGTAATTGTGTTTGCTTTTCTCGTTTTGTGCAATGATAAAATGCTTTTAACACATGACTACTACACGGACATTTTGCAATTGCAATCGGCGGCAACAACGACAACGTCGGCGTCGACGTCGTCTGCCAACGACAACAACAGGAACAACAACGGCAGCAGACAGGAGCAACAACACCCCTATCATCCAATAAGAACATGCGATTTCCTTTGTTGTCGCGCTCATTGTCATCCACCGCATCCTCGCACCACCGACCGCAATCGACGGCGTCGTAGTTCTTTGTTCCCAGTCTCCTTAACGTCTGTGTCGTCTGCACTTGCCGGCAACAAAGTTCGAAGTGGTGTCAGTGGGAGTAGAAGAACATTTGAATTTCGTCTGGCGGCGGCGGCTGTACAAAAACTACATTTGGTCCTATTCCTGCTGTTGAATTTATTGCTGAGAACGTGTTGTGGTCAACTCCTGATAAATGTACAAAATCAAGTAAGTTTCAATAAAATAGAATCACTTTTGCAAATTTATTTATTTTAATGTGTCTGCCTCACATTGCAAGATGGCGAAAATAATTTCGCAGACATTTGATAGTCGCTTGATTTACATCAGGTCTGTTCACAACTGTAGTCCGATGAAGGCTAATGAGAATCTATCTAAATATATAAAAGCCAATGTATGTCTGTATGTTGCGTATAGGACGCCAAACTGGTGGAACGATTCGTCTGAAAATTTTACTATATCTGACTTCTGGACAGAGGATGGTTCCTGGATACACTAGGTCATGAGAGGGCAAAACTATATTTTAAAACTATCAAAAATTACTCATTTTATCTTCCAAAGCATGCGAAGCAGTGGAATAGGGAAAAATGAACCCGAGCAACGCCGGTTACAAAATACTAGTGTTGTATAAAATTAAATTTTGAAATTTACATTTATCAGACAGTGAAACCGCTTGCTGCTGTATTGTGTATACTATCATTGATGGCGAGGACAACGACACACACACACATACTCAGATTTATGTTCAGGAGACACCAGACAGCTTAAATATAAGAAGTGTGGGGGTCAAGTTTAACTTATATCAGCAGCTTGGAGGGTTTATGTTCAGGACACAGAAGTTTTATTGTGGAATTGTCCATAGTGGGAAAAATAAACGCAGGAATTTCTCGTTTTGACGTTTTTTACTTCGTCTCTTGTGTTCCACCTCTTTTACAGGCTGAATGCCTGTCTGTCTGCATCAGTCTGGCACAAGATTTAGTTTGTTTTCACGCCAAGAACTCTTATTGCGTTCAAGTAAGTATTTACTGTCATAATCATGGCATTCTTATAAGTTTTTCAACGTTTCAGATATGAAAGTGTAGTATACATTGAGGCTGAAGCTAGATTAACATTCCAATTAGAAAATTGCAATTTACTCGTTAAATTATAAGGAACGAAATCTGAAAAATATTAGGAGCCAACTCAAAAAAATGAAATGGAAATATTACCGATATTGGAATTTATACAATTTTTTTTTTAATTTTTCAAACCACAGATTTTTTCATGACTTCATGTTTTTAAATTTTGACTTTTGCTTCGAATTTTCCTTCAGTTGAAAAAAAACAGACTTTTTGAAGCCATCATCAGATTTAAAAGCATGAAATCACGTAAAAGGCGGTGTTTTAAAATCACTGTGGAATCTATCACAGGGGCGATATAGAGTTGGGATCAAAAAAATAGCAACGACGAGATAAATAACAAAATATTAGTTTTACTTCGACGTTTTCGTTTTAACGGCGAATGATAGGTGGTATTTTGCCACTAAATAAAAAAATAAGTTTTTATACCCTACCCCACAGGGTATAATGTCTTTGTGCATTTGTTTGTAACACCCAAAAGGAAGCGAGATAGACCCATAGTTTATTATACCGATCGACATAGAATCACTTTTTGAATTGATTCAGCCATGTCCGTCTGTCCGTCCGTCCATATATTCTTGTAATCACGATACAGGTCGCAATTATTGTCCGATTCTAATGAAACTTGACACAAACGATTTTTGCAGGTCGAGGAGGAATTTGATTTGAATTTGATCCAAACCAAACCAAATTCTTTTTAAATAATTTGTCTGAAATGTACTTTCAACCCTTTACTTTTTGTAAAATTGGTTGAAAAGCATCCCCCAGGTCAAAATCATACGCACGGTCCTGATTATATGAATGTGAGTTGACAATCAAATTGCTAAAATACACAGGGTTGTATCTGAATTTTAGTTGTTGTTGGGCAATTGCTTCTATAGGGTGTTTTTTATTGAGGTATAGAACTTCGAATTGAAATAAAACACAAGAAAATCGTTTTAATGTCCATCAATTTGGCTTTATTGGAAGGATAATTTTATGCCATTAATGTTTAAATATGATTTCGGGCATGTGGCCGCCGCGGCTGGCTCGAATATAGCCAATTCTATAGGTCCAATTTTCAACCACTTTCTCCAATTGCTGTGCACGGTGGCGAATCGATTCATTCGGGTCCTCTTCAACACTTTGCTCTACAGCGGCAATTGTTTCTTCGGTGCGCACTGTTCGACGTCTCTGCGGATGCGTATTATCACATAGAGTAAACGTAGTGCGAAAACGATCCATGGTTAACCGAATTAATTGCTCTGATGGACGATTATGTCGACCATAAAATGGTGAACTTCGCGAACTGAACCATTATTTTCGAAATAAATTTGCACGATTTGCAAGCGTTGTTCTTTTGTCAACCTGTTCATGATGAAATGGCAAACCAAACTAAATATTAATCACTTGACAGCTGACAAAATGGCCGCCAGTTAAAAAAGTGATGTCAACTTAAAGTTTTATATCCCAATAAAAAACACCCTTTACCTCTATTATTGTGCCATGACGTAACACCTTATATTTCAATTCCAAACATTTCTGGTGAAAATGGGTCAAATCGGCTCAGATTTATATATAGCTCCCATACAAATGTCGCTCCCGATTTGACTTTTCTTGCTTTAGAAACGACTTAATATAAGCGATTTTGATCAAATTTGGCACAATGTGTCAAATCGGTTCAGAATTAGATATAGCTCGCACACAAATTTCGCTGCCTATTTGAAGTTAACCGCTGTAGATGTAGTTTCTACCTTACCCGGTTTTCTTCAAATTTGGCAGGACAACTTATATTTACACTAGATACATGTATGGTAAAAGAGGATGAGATCGGTTCAGATTTGTATATAGCTACCATAGTTTTTAATACGAAAAGTGATTGGACAGTAATTTAGCACAAATTAAAAAAACTTTAATTAAGCCGGGAAAAAACTGAGCTAACCAATACATTTTATTATAAACTTAACATTTGGATAACCACTATTTTGAGTAATAGCTGCACATCTTCTGGACATACTCTCCATAAAAATTAATTTTGAGTTTCATTCGGGCAAATTTTTGGGTTTTATTGCTATAATATGTTGTTAAAGTCCATTCCATAGATTCTCAATAGGATTGAGATCTGGTGACTGTTCTGCACCATTTTTAAAAATCTATTCTGTTCAGCTCCAAACAGCTCTTCACTGGCGTTCAGTGTGTTTTGGTTGGTTGTCGTGTATAAAACGTCACTTAATTGGCATGTTTATATCTGAATATATTATCATAGTATCAACAAGTAGATTTTTGTAAATATACTGTTCCATCAGTGCATCGATTTTGTGTATGGGACCAACAGCGTGTCCAGAAAATTCAGTATACAACATCCGATTTTCGCCAAGGTTTTTCGTCTCATATTTGTACTTCGGGTTTTGCTGCATGTTTGGGGGCACATTTGACATTGTTTTCTATTAGATCCGAACCGACATGTGTTCGATTCGCCAATCCAGGCGATATTTTCCCAAAAATCTTGGATTTTTCTAAATGCTCCTGATCAAATAAAATTTGACACTGTAAGTCATTTTTTGATACGTGTGGCTTATGTTGAACAATGCATCCAAATAATTTTTTTCATTGGTTCTTCTTCTTATGGTTCTTGAGGAAATGCTAATGTCAAATTTGGCCGAAAGGTCTCTCTGAATCACAGTTGAGCTTATAAATGGATCTGATACGCAGGTTCTATAAATTAAAAAATCCGATTTATTGGTTGTTTTTCCCGACTTAGGACATTGTGCGACATTTTTGAAGCTCCCATAAGTGCCAATATGGCTTAGTATATTTCATACATGTTTGGATCAATTTAGAATGTTTGCAATATCCCCAGCGGTACTTCCACTGTCGATCAATTGCATAATAACCTGATGTTGCGGCTCAATGCGCCATTTTCCTTTAGAAATGTCTAATTATAAATTTTGTTAAATAATAACTTCCATTCGAATAAAAATTAGCGAAACATACCAATTAATTAATTCAAACGCCAAAATAAACAGAAAATAACTTTTACCAAATGTGCTAAATTTGTGTCCAGCCCAGATTGCGAATTACTTGCAAATACATGAGAGTACGCGAAAAAGGCACAAAGGAGTACGAAAACAATTTTGGGGCTTACTGATCACACCATAAGCAACACTAAAAAACAAATATTTGGCGCACAGTTCATTATCAGAACAAATTATTTGCTATTATAAACAACACATGTGAAGTGTGCTAAACTCGTGACTACCACTGTATATATGGAAAGACAAAGTTCTCAAAAAATCGCTGAACTTTGTATATTTCTGCAAGAGCTTCAAAAATACTCCTGTTTTTGTAGCGTCCGTTTCAATGTAATATTGTTTATAATTTTGCACAAATTTGTACTAAATCCTGAACATATATTTTTAAAATGTAGTACTCTTTAAGCGCTTTAGAACACTAACTAGTAAATCAAAAAAATTTTTTTTTTTCAAATCCATGCTTTATGCAAGCAGAATTCTATTGGGCCTAGAAATTCTTTTTTAGTTATCTTTTGTAGAAGGAAAAATTACTGCGTTATCAGGAGCAGAAATAATAGATTTTTAATTTGTGGTTTGTATGGGAGGTACCACGCCCCTTTGTCCATTCCCGCTCATATTTGCAGCAGCACTTAAAAAATGCACACCAAACCGACGTACCAAATTTTGTTCAAATACCGTTATCAGGAGCAGAAATAATAGATTTTTAATTTGTGGTTTGTATGGGAGGTACCACGCCCCTTTGTACAATCCCGCCCATATTTGCAGCAGCACTTACAACATGCACACCAAACCGACGTACCAAATTTTGTTTAAATACCGTTATCAGGAACAGAAATAATAGATTTTTAATTTGTGGTTTGTATGGGAGGTACCACGCCCCTTTGTACAATCCCGCCCATATTTGCAGCAGCACTTAAAAAATCCACACCAAACCGACGTACCAAATTTTGTTCAAATACCGTTATCAGGAGCAGAAATAATAGATTTTTAATTTGTGGTTTGTATGGGAGGTACCACGCCCCTTTGTACAATCCCGCCCATATTTGCAGCAGCATTTACAACATGCACACCAAACCGACGTACCAAATTTTGTTTAAATACCGTTATCAGGAGCAGAAATAATAGATTTTTAATTTGTGGTTTGTATGGGAGGCACCACGCCCCTTTGTACAATCCCGCCCATATTTGCAGCAGCACTTAAAAAATCCACACCAAACCGACGTACCAAATTTTGTTCAAATACCGTTATCAGGAGCAGAAATAATAGATTTTTAATTTGTGGTTTGTATGGGAGGTACCACGCCCCTTTGTACAATCCCGCCCATATTTGCAGCAGCACTTACAACATGCACACCAAACCGACGTACCAAATTTTGTTTAAATACCGTTATCAGGAACAGAAATAATAGATTTTTAATTTGTGGTTTGTATGGGAGGTACCACGCCCCTTTGTCCATTCCCGCTCATATTTGCAGCAGCACTTAAAAAATGCACACCAAACCGACGTACCAAATTTTGTTCAAATACCGTTATAAGGAGCAGAAATAATAGATTTTTAATTTGTGGTTTGTATGGGAGGTACCACGCCCCTTTGTCCATTCCCGCTCATATTTGCAGCAGCACTTAAAAAATGCACACCAAACCGACGTACCAAATTTTGTTCAAATACCGTTATAAGGAGCAGAAATAATAGATTTTTAATTTGTGGTTTGTATGGGAGGTACCACGCCCCTTTGTACAATCCCGCCCATATTTGCAGCAGCACTTACAACATGCACACCAAACCGACGTACCAAATTTTGTTTAAATACCGTTATCAGGAACAGAAATAATAGATTTTTAATTTGTGGTTTGTATGGGAGGTACCACGCCCCTTTGTACAATCCCGCCCATATTTGCAGCAGCACTTAAAAAATCCACACCAAACCGACGTACCAAATTTTGTTCAAATACCGTTATCAGGAGCAGAAATAATAGATTTTTAATTTGTGGTTTGTATGGGAGGTACCACGCCCCTTTGTACAATCCCGCCCATATTTGCAGCAGCATTTACAACATGCACACCAAAACGACGTACCAAATTTTGTTTAAATACCGTTATCAGGAGCAGAAATAATAGATTTTTAATTTGTGGTTTGTATGGGAGGTACCACGCCCCTTTGTACAATTCCGCCCATATTTGCAGTAGCACTTAAAAAATCCACACCAAACCGACGTACCAAATTTTGTTCAAATACCGTTATCAGGAGCAGAAATAATAGATTTTTAATTTGTGGTTTGTATGGGAGGTACCACGCCCCTTTGTACAATCCCGCCCATATTTGCAGCAGCACTTACAACATGCACACCAAACCGACGTACCAAATTTTGTTTAAATACCGTTATCAGGAACAGAAATAATAGATTTTTAATTTGTGGTTTGTATGGGAGGTACCACGCCCCTTTGTACAATCCCGCCCATATTTGCAGCAGCATTTACAACATGCACACCAAACCGACGTACCAAATTTTGTTTAAATACCGTTATCAGGAGCAGAAATAATAGATTTTTAATTTGTGGTTTGTATGGGAGGTACCACGCCCCTTTGTACAATCCCGCCCATATTTGCAGCAGCACTTAAAAAATCCACACCAAACCGACGTACCAAATTTTGTTCAAATACCGTTATCAGGAGCAGAAATAATAGATTTTTAATTTGTGGTTTGTATGGGAGGTACCACGCCCCTTTGTACAATCCCGCCCATATTTGCAGCAGCACTTACAACATGCACACCAAACCGACGTACCAAATTTTGTTTAAATACCGTTATCAGGAGCAGAAATAATAGATTTTTAATTTGTGGTTTGTATGGGAGGTACCACGCCCCTTTGTACAATCCCGCCCATATTTGCAGCAGCACTTAAAAAATCCACACCAAACCGACGTACCAAATTTTGTTCAAATACCGTTATCAGGAGCAGAAATAATAGATTTTTAATTTGTGGTTTGTATGGGAGGTACCACGCCCCTTTGTACAATCCCGCCCATATTTGCAGCAGCACTTAAAAAATCCACACCAAACCGACGTACCAAATTTTGTTCAAATACCGTTATCAGGAGCAGAAATAATAGATTTTTAATTTGTGGTTTGTATGGGAGGTACCACGCCCCTTTGTACAATCCCGCCCATATTTGCAGCAGCACTTACAACATGCACACCAAACCGACGTACCAAATTTTGTTTAAATACCGTTATCAGGAGCAGAAATAATAGATTTTTAATTTGTGGTTTGTATGGGAGGTACCACGCCCCTTTGTACAATCCCGCCCATATTTGCAGCAGCACTTAAAAAATCCACACCAAACCGACGTACCAAATTTTGTTCAAATACCGTTATCAGGAGCAGAAATAATAGATTTTTAATTTGTGGTTTGTATGGGAGGTACCACGCCCCTTTGTACAATCCCGCCCATATTTGCAGCAGCACTTACAACATGCACACCAAAACGACGTACCAAATTTTGTTTAAATACCGTTATCAGGAACAGAAATAATAGATTTTTAATTTGTGGTTTGTATGGGAGGTACCACGCCCCTTTGTCCAATTGGTCAAATTTTTCCATTTCCTTGTATTGTCATCGAAAATGATTAAGTGTGCAAAATTTGAGCAAAATTGGTTGAGAAAAAAGCTTTCAAAAATTGATTTCAAATTTTGTGGCACACAAACATATATAGAAAGTAACCTTATATAAAGCATGGAAAAAAAAGGCTGATCGACTTTTGCAGTTCCTTTCTTGTTTTTGGTGTAGTTTAATGCGCGTGAATGTCGCGTCCAGGCCACTGGGAGATTGCCCATATAGTTACATGAGATTAGCACCCACTGCACATTTAACATAACATGTTATGTTAGATGTATATTAATCTATGTAATCATCATGTTATTAAGATAAGCAATATTGATGTTAGTAAGTTAAGTTATCTTTATGTTATTATCATTTAATATGTTAGATTTAAAAGCTCACACACATACGTGAGAAAGTTGTGTTAAATTATCTTTTCAATCACACACGTTATTTTATTGTTCTTGTATTGTACTGATCTGATTTGTTCTTAGACATTATTTAATAAGACATCAATGTAATTTGGGAGTTAGTTCTTCTTGTGTGGTCATTGTTGACATACCACTATTTTTCTTGATACATACATAGCTATTGAAAACATGAAGTAAAATAATAAATCATAATTAAAATTAACAATCTAATGTTTTATTTTCCAACATTAATAAAACATAACTATATGCGCTCGAATGCCATAAAACCTTACATCCCTAAAGTATGCTTTAAATAAGTTTTCCAAAATACATTAACAGAGAGCAACGAATAAAGTATTGCTTCATTTTTGGCTTAGAAGGTTTTACCATTAAATCGATATTGGCAGCTATAAGCAGAATATTCTTTTTAAAATGAATACATAGTTTAACAATACATAAATTATACATCCAATAAAATAACCTTTATTATGTTGAAATTTTCAACTATTTTAGCATTTATGAACTTTAAATGCATCCACAGCTAAATTTAGCCGCGGTATGGGCAAAAACTTTTAGAATATGCTCGATAGAAATGTTCTTTTTAATTGATTATTTTTTCAATTTGTTAGGCTTTATGGTGATAAATAAATGTTTACCTCCAATATCTCAGGTTTAGAGACAACATTAGAACAATACTTTCGTTTACAATATTGTACACGTCATGCTGCTGCTATTTTATATTAAACGCAGCTGCAGCTGCTCATGCTAATTCCACAATCCATCCATGTTGTATTACGTATTTATGTCCAGTAGACAACTTTGTTTGGATGGATGACTGCGATTGAAAAATAATCGCTAAAATTTTAATAAGGCACTGATTTTAGCGTTTTTTCGTCTGGCTGTGTGTGTCTTCCATAAATATATGTATTTTTATGGTCCCCCACACAAATACATGCCATACTTACATACCCACATTCATATTTATGTATTGCTTGCACATTCCTGTATAAAAATGTAGACTCATTGTTGGCCTCGCTTTCTTATTCTACTCCTCCACTTCAGATTTCGTTCATTCTTTTTGATTTTCTTTGGGGGAAAAAAGCTCAAAAACACGTGTTGTTTGTCGGTGCACTCAGACAATGCTGCACATGGTGAGTGGAGGAAAAAATGGCGTAGATGGTATCCCGTGGACCCAAAGCATCATAGAAATGACAAAGCACACAGCCGATAATAAGTGCGTTTTGTTTGGCTTTGATTTTTGCAGTGTTCAGTACTTACTGCCTGTCGCCTCTGTGCGTTTGTGCGTTTTTGTAAGTGTTCCGAGTACTGCATAAATTTACTTAGGCAAAATGCCATCGATTCAGTTCGTTAACTCAGATCATCCAGCAAGAATTGCAGCTTTTGAAAATGCTTGCGTACAGTTTGTGCGATGTTTCTTTACCCTCTTCACTTGAAGAATAACTTGGAATTTGAAAGACGGACACGATTCGATTCTGGCTGGCTGCCTGGCTGGCTTGGTAACAAGAAGATTCTGATTGTGCGATGATCACTCATCATCAGCAGCAGTGAATTGTTGTAGTTCGCGCCATAACTAAGAAGCATCAAGTTCTTCATATTTTGGCGACTTAAAGAGGGTAAGCTCTGCTCACTTATCATTAATTCATATTGACTGACCGACTGACCGACCGAGCGACCGATCGACCCTTCTCAATCGCTTGTCTACGGATTTATTGTGTATGGCAATCTTTTTATCAGCATTTCCATGGTCGGTTGGAATAAAATATTTATGTACCTTGTGCATTAAACCGGGTCGATTTGTATGGCAGGAAAATGTTTGCAACAAAAGTGAAAGCTCTGTTTGTTTTTTGAATATCCTCAGACTATTTCGGCTACATTGTTTACTTACGCGTAGCTAGATCGATTTTAAAAATCATGCTTTTCAAACAACGGCGTCAAAGTCCAATAAAAACAATATTATTTTAAATTTTTTTTGGTAATTTTTAAGAATTTTTCATAAAATTTGTTGGCCTAATTTTTTGTACTTTTTAACGATAATTATAAATCAATTGTTTAAAATGTACCTGATTGGATGAAAAATCACTCCTACTTTATTTTCATACTTTTTGTTTGGCCAAAATCTGAAACATAACCACCATAAAAAACATGATTTTTAGAGATTATTTAAAATCACTCTAGCTAGGCTAACGTAAAGGATATAGGACTAAATATTTTGTGGTTATTTATAAAACAACTCAAGCTTTTATTTTATATGCCGAAAACCACAACTTTTTTGCTACCCGGCTTAATGTTCACACGTATCTTTGTGACAGAAAATACCTTATTCAATTTGTGAACGAAGCAATGGAATATTTAAAATTCAAAATGGCCCCATAACCAAACTACTAATGGCTCTGTTTCCCAGACAATGTCTTCCTATGTCACATGATGATATTTAATATGTATGGATGTATATGGGAAAATCTACAAAATAGTCCGATTTCAATTTTGAAAAATTAAAAATTTCAAATTAGAGGCACACGTTTTATTTTAGCGTCAACTTGTTAAAAATACATTAAATATAAATAATGTGCTCGCGTGCATCATTTATTTCAAGTGCTGAAGAAGTTATAATCGAAAAATCCCAGAATTTTTAGAATGTAAAATTTTGTAAAATTAAAAATATATAGTTATTTTTAAATATAATAATGTTAATTTTTTAGTGTTTTATTTTTATTTTTTTAGAAGTAACAGCATTTTTGTCCTTAAAAGACCATTTATTTTCTTTTAAAGGAAAGTGACAGCACATATAATGATTATAAACCCCATCAATAAGAACAGCTTAAATATGGTTTAAGTACAGCGTCTTGTTGTTATTCTTAGACCACACAATTTGAAAAACCTTTGTTGTATTTGGAACTGCTTTAATTTGTGATTTGACATTTGAATCCATTCTAGCAATGTCAGTTTGCAATACTAAATATGCTCTAATCTTCTGTGAGGCTGTTGAGTTTATAATATTGATCATAGATTCAGCATTGGTTACATCTTTACCTTGAGCTACTGCTCTATCGCATAGTCCCTTGACTGTACCTCCAATTCCATCTGCTGTACTCTTTCCATGCCCTGGTGCAGTAAAATTCCACGTTCCATAATTTAAATTTAATTTTTCACAGTGATGAGTAAATAAATAAAAGTTTGTTTTATTTTTATGGTGCATGGTCCGTCGCTTTGGAAGTGTATTGTAGAAAGGTTTGGCACAGTATTTGTAATCAATCTTAATATTGGCTCCAAATGTGCCCAAACTGCAGCAGCATCATGCCGAAGGCATTCAGAAAGTGTACAAAAAGAAGAATTTTTCCAGTCAATTTATCTCTATAGTAAAAAGCACCAGTATGAAGGGATATTTGTTTTTTTGATGCTCCAAAATGAGCACTTTGAATTTCATTAGCATATTTACAAATGTAATTTTGAGAAAAGTCTATCACAATGTAGACATAATTTTCTCGTAAGTCTTTTAGAATGTTTGAAGTTGCTTCGAACTGATGCTGCGTCACATAAACATGATGTAAATATTTTGGAATCGATTCATTTGTTTCCTTAACTAAATCACTTACTTTGCAAACGATCTTTTCTTTAGATGTTATTTTAACATTGTAGGTTAGACCCTTTGCTCCTAATCTACTATTGTTATTTGTTTGCCATTTATAGTACCAAGTGAAATCATCATTTTCGTCACTTTTTATATCTTTATACTTACACGTTTGACATTTTGCTTCATAACAATCTTTGCTCTTAAGATCACAGACAAGTGATTGTATAAACTGCTGAGAAGATGAGCTTGGTAGTATATTTGAACAATGTAATCTTTGCAGCAAAAAATTCATGTTGGTATGCGTTTTGCACAAGCAAGTGTCACGGCCAGTAACCTTTCTATTTACGATCCAAATATAAATATAAAATGAAGCTCTAGAAATTGTAAACGTTCCTTCTGAAATAAACTTTGCGAACAAATTATCCATTGAATCCAGTAAAAATCTCTTTCTTTTCGTTACTTTGTCTTTTTTAACGGTGTCTTTCACGCCTGGAGCGTCTTTTTCTAAAAAACACTTAACTCTTTCAAATATCTCTTTTTTTATGGCGACTTTTTTGGCACGACACTTTTCAAGCTTTAACGTTTTAAATGTCTTATGCTTGGTCTGAGTTTTACTGGACACTAAGTGATTTATCATTTTCATGCACTTATATTTTTTAAGCACCTTTCCAGCAATGCATTGCGCAAAAATTGAACGAGATTTATTATCTCTAAAGCATTTTTTTCTTTCCTTTAACTGCTGTTCCAGAGCTTCAGCAAATAGCAATCTTTTTCTCACTGCTTGTGGTCCACTTCGTTCAATTTTTTTTACTTTTTCAATGTTACAGTTTTCGTTTTTTGTAGTTTGTAGTAATCGGTGATATTTCTGTTTCCATTTATTAATTATTTTATTTTTCTCTTTTATAATTTTTAGCAATTTTGTATTTTTTCTACGTAGTGCTTGTTCTCTAGCTCTTGATGAGCGGTATGTTTTTTTAAACGATCAGCAATGTTTGAATTTTCAAAACTTAAATGTGAATTATCGTCAGGGTCAGCGGTATTATCCATTAAAGGAGAAGAAAATTTGATATTTAACTCATTACTATTTTCTGAATAAGCTTCGCAATAGTTACTTTCGGTTACGATTTCTTCGTTGTTTTTCTCGTTTGAGTAATAGTTTTTCTGTTTATTTTATATTTTATTTTAAAATAAATTAAACGAACATAAAAAACAGTTTTACCTACCCATTGTTTTGTGCACACCTTCCACTTCCAATTTCTTTCCTTTCCTTACAATTGCTTGTCCTCAAATGTTTGAACAAATGATGAAAAATAAACAAACAGCTGATTTCTTAAGGAATGTGCGATGAAAATAAATATTAGAAAATGTTAAAGTTTGTTCTATAAATTATCAAAAAATACAGAACAAAAATGAGTGGCACATCAGCGGTTTAAACAATTATTGGGTCAAATATATTTTAAATGGTAGATATTAACATGACAATTATTATGTGAAAGTGCAAAATGGATCGGTAAAACATTGAATTATCTACAACAGTTTTTTCTCCAAAATTCGCTGAAAGGCAAATTCAAAATGGAAGGCACACCCGCAGTTTTGAGAATTATAGCATCCAATATATCTTAAATTCTCCGTATGATCAATGCAATTATTATGTGAAAGTGCTAAATAGATCGGATGACGTTTTTACCTTTACGGTACTTTTTACTCAACAGGACGCTAAAAATTATTTTTTTAATTGATTGGCACATCCGCAGTTTAAAGAATTAAAGGTTGAAATTTGGCTTATATCATAGAGTTTATAGGCACTATTGTTTTGTGAAAGTGCTAAAATGATCGTATTGTCCCTTTTGGTTCTATTGCAAGTTAAGCTTGAAAACCCTATGAAAATCAACAAAATTTAACCTAAAATGGCTCTCGGTACCAAAATAATAATTCGATCTATTTAGCACTTACACACATTATTAGTAGTACTCATATTTACCGATCACACAGGGTTGCCACTAGTTATTTTTCAAACTGCGGATGTGCTCTTCAAAAAATATGAAATTTCATGATCTGCACGCATCGACCTGATGATGTTTGTACTGTCATAATTTCTTTGTTGCTGAAGGCACACTAAATTGTTTGGTCGCCTTTTGTTAGTATCTTTGTCGTTTATAATCCAATATTAAAAAATTTGCAATTACGTTCACGCTGAAAGCGCAAAAAAGAAAATTGTATTAATTTTCGTTTTATGCAAAAACCGAGTGACAGATTTTGAAGAGCTACCATTTATTCCTCAGTGATGGCACATGTTTTTTTCAACATATAGAAGATTTTGCAACATCATTACTATCATCCACAAAAAGATTATAATGATTTTCTTTTATGCTGAGAAAGTTATAGCCAAAAGAGTTGAACAACTTTCGAAAGTTACAAGCAAAATTAGGGTAAATTAGGGTAGACCTTAGCTCAGTAGACTACATTAACAGCATAATTTTAAAACTTTAGGATGTTGGCGAGGTTAAACTCGTCGTTTTGAAAATTATGACACTTTCAGAAATATTATATATTGCTCTTAAAGTGGTTAGAAAGAAGCCTGAGTGACATGGAATCGTACTATACCGTAGATTTGCCCATATGTATACAAATGGAAAAACAATTTCCAGTCACCTCACTAAAATAAATGTTGGATTGTTTAATGGTGTTTTGCAACATATTTCGTTCCTAGATCCCGCCATCTATGAGCTGGACTCAGTGGCGCCATTTTTTGTCCTATATACAGCTGCGGTCAAAAAAATAGCAGCGACGAGATAAAAAAATGTCGACAAAGAAAAATATTAGTTTTATTTCGAAAATCCTAAAACTTTTTACGGTGATTGAAAGGTGGTATTGTGCCATTCTTAATCTGGCTTTAAATAAAAAATCAAGTATTTGTAAAATTGAGATTAGGCCTTTAGAACCATTTATGTCAAAAATGAGACCAGTCAAAAAAAATAATAAAAACTAAAAATATAGGGTCCGCCAAATAACTTTTTTTTTGAAAATGCTATAAAAAAAACTACTGAATACTTTCTCAAATTTCTTTTTTTATTTGAAAGTACAATCCTTCCGATTAATAATGGAAAATAATTTCATTCAAATGGCTGCCTCGGCTCCCCACAAATAATAGTCCAACGGTTGAATAGTTGAAAAAAAAAACGTTAGATGGCGGACCCTATATTTTGTTTCAATTCGCTTTAATTGAAAACTTTTTTTGAATAATAAGTTAAATAAGGATACTTCCTTGAATTTAATACTTAGTTGTACTGACTTTATGGCTTATTACAGCTACATAACGCCGTTTCATTGAGTCGAATAGTCTTTTATAACTTTTAACCGATATTTTTGCCCATATCACCATAATATCGTGTCAAAGCTCGATATTGTTTTTCAGTATTGCTAGTGAGACCTCATTTTAGTCATCACACGTAAAATTTTTGATTATATTTAGGAGCGGTGTCTGCACGAACCATTCCATAACATCGATATTATGGACTTCAAACCACCTTTCTGCTTGTCGGCTGGTGTTTTCGGGATAATTGACCTGGTAGAAGACGCATTTAAGGTGCATTCCGTATTCTGTAAGCGTAAGCATAATATTATGCAGTATTTTGATGTACTGCGCAGAGTCCATGGTAGTTCTGGGCCAATGTATTGACCCAACTCCATGATATGATAAAAACGCCCAAGACATTACGCTTGATCCTCCCTATTTGACTGTTTTGGTACTATACCTGGAGATGAACTCCGTCTTCTGTGGACGTCTTACAAACTATCGAGGGACTGTCCCACCATACAAAACAATTTTTGATTCAACTGACCATAAAACGTACACCCACTTCTTGATTGGCTACACCAGGTGTTTTTGCTAATTGTAATTTTTTGTGCCATGTCTTTTGTTTTTAAGTGGTACTTTTTTCAGACTTCTGGTCTACATATTATGTTTTCTTAGTATTCTACGAACATTTTAAATTTTCAAATATGGACAGAAATTGTTTTTTTATTTCGGTGGCGGGCGTAAGTGGGTTTTTTATACTAGACATTACTATTCGGCGAATGGTTATAGTTGCTATAAACGGATTTTTATATAATATCGAATTTCTGTTCATTTTAATAGAACACTGGAATAAAAGTCGAACTTCACTATATGATTTTCCCTCAGATTTCAACCTTTTTTGTGAACTCGATTTTCTTCTCCACAGTGCTCTCGCCCTCGCCCTACTTATGAAGAAAAATAATACAATAACATTTCAGAAGTAGTGTAAATTTCATAAAATCTTACTTATAACATCAAATCGAATTGAAAAATTGAGATAAAACTCCTTTTTCTTGAGATTTTTGAACACTGCTATTATTTTGACCGGTCCAAAATGTCGAATAATCCAGAAAATGTGAAATTTCTTAAGTAATTAAAATCATATCACCAAATAAACAATTATTTTGTGTTTGTAACCTCGTAACACAGCACTTAATGCAGAAGTGGCTTTAACCTGTGGTGCGCTGCTATTATTTTGACCGCAACTGTACATCATTTCATCATTGATTCCTTCTATTTATTTTGCAAATCAAATCAATCCAATAATACGACCCAATGAGTTATTCTAAGACAAGAATCAAAATTTATATTTAAAGTGGTTCCAAGGGTATATTAATTCAGAAAAAGAAATGGATAAAAATGCAACATAAAATGAAAAAAAAACATGATTTTTAGTGATGTTTTCAAGAGCGTGTAGCTCAGAGACGGCTTGACTCAGCGACGAAATATTTTGCAGACCATCATTAAACATTCCAATCTTCATTTTTGGGGGGGTGACCGCAGCATTTTATTTTCGTGGCCCATTATAATATATATGTGTATATGAACTCTTATATCGCCACGATCACTTTGGAAAGTATACTTTGACTTTTGTTGTTGTTGAGTATCTGTTTATTGTCAAATGTTTGCAAAGCCATGAAACAATCGAGCTAAACTCAATTTTAAATTTAACGATCGCACTACTATTGCCAGAGTAATTTCTCGTGAAGTGATCACGCACACACATTTATTTACAAATGGCATGGTGGCATTTATTACTTGGCTGTATGGTGATTCTTATTTAGGGTGATTCAACGCAAAGTGAAATTTGAAAACCAATTTATAACTTAAACAAGTAAAAAAGGCGTTAAATTCGGCCGGGCCGAACTTTATATACCCTCCACCATGGATTGCATTCAACAGAGGCTTTCGATTTTCATAGAAGTGCAGTAATATTAAAGGAAAATATAATTTTTTTAATATAGCCAAACCAAAACAAATAAAAATATTGAAAAAATAATTTTATAAATAAAAATAATATTTTTATTATTTATAAGGCAAAGCTACCAATACGTTTACAATATATATCAAAATAATATTTCAAGTCAATTTGAAAAATAAATATTCTTATATTTATATTTTCAAAAAAGCTTAAATACCATAAATATTGGTAGATAGTGGGTGCTGCAGTTGGGTGCATTTCCATTCTATTTTATTTCCAAAAGTACACATTTTGAAAATCCATTATCTCACGTACATAGTGCAAAATATCCTAACTTCATGATTCAACCAATTTTTGCCTTAAAAGAAAAAGTACAATCTTTTTCCTATATTACCCCCTTAAGAGTACGACAAACCGAATTTCAACGTTCTAGCTGTAGCAGTTTAGTTGGTACTATTTTTATCCCTCTGTACCCATTATATCGCTTGAAAGTATGGATTTGGAAAAAAACCTTTTTTTCGTGTCTACACAGTCAGAGGAATGTATACTCCGAAATTCATGACTCCAGCTGCTTTATTTGGTTGGTACTATTTTTATCCCCTTTTCCCATATTAACCCCAAAAAGTACGAATTTCGAAAAATCCTTATATTTTACGTGTCTACGCAATCAGAGGAATGTATACACCGAATTTCATTATTCTAGAGCAATGTACACACCGAATTTTGTGTTTCTAGCTGTTGTCGTTTGATAGGTACCATTTTTATCCCTTATTTGCCCCATTTCACCCCCTACGAATAAGAATCACTTTATGGTGCGCTTATATGCTATTAGGGGAGTGTGCATTCCAAATATCAAGTAAATACAAGCAGACACATTCAAAAAAGCATGCTGAAAACTCTAAATATTAGGGGTATTTTCTGTCCTTGTGAGGGAAAAATGTTTCCCTCTGGGCCCACTTTCAATCCCAACCGATCTGCAAGCATAAGACACATTTAGGAAAAATTTGAACCTCCTAGATCATTTCGTTCGGAAGCTAGCGTGCTTTCAACAGACAGACAGAAGGACATGACTACTAGGGCGTACCTCAAAAAAAAAGTTCGCCGTACACCTTCGAATATGAAGTATTATTGAAAGGTAGTTTCAAAAAAAAAATTTTTATTTTTTTATGCCGAACGTAGGGGTCGCGCTTTTACATTTTTCTATATAACTTGTATTTATAAACGGATTTTAAAGTGTGATACATCGATGTTTTTGTCTCGACGAGGCCGATTTTTTTGTCTTTGAAGTCATTGAGCTCAAGCACCCCCTTCTGGTACTTACCCATCATTTCTCAGTTGCTACTACCCTAATGTACCACTCTAATAATCGAAAATTAAAGCTCGCATAAAATCATGAATCATGTTTGAGCTCAATGACTTCAAAGACAAAAAAATCGGACAAAAACATCGATGTATCACACTTTAAAATCCGTTTATAAATGCAGAAGTTATATAGAAAAATGTAAAAGCGCGACCCCTACGTTCGGCATAAAAAAATAAAAAAAAATTTTTTGAAACTACCTTTCAATAATACTTCATATTCGAAGGTGTACGGCGAACTTTTTTTTTTTTACTTGTAACCTGGTACGCTCTAATGACTACATCGTCTTAGAATTTTACCACGACCCAGGGTCCCCGTTGAATATTTCAAGGTGTTACAAACGGAATGACAAAGTGAATATACCCCCATCCTGGAGGTGGAGGGTATAAAAACGCCGATAAACATGCGTAATGTTTATACTTTCTATTTTTTATTTTATTTATTATGAATTACAATTACTTTCTATAATACATATTTGTGATTATATTAAAACGAAAACTAAGGACATCATTTCCTTTTCCAGATATAAGAGAATTTTCATCAAAATGTCACGTCCGTTACAATTCAAATATCCTCTATTTCCCACATTCAAAGTAACGTATACTTTAGAAGAAGGTGTATGAACTACTCTTTTGATTAGGAAAAATGAATAAAGTCATGTAATGGAAAAACATTACAGAATTCAGGCAAACAAGTAAAACCTCAAGATTTTCTTCAAAGCTAAGGTCACACCCGTGACGCTATAGATTGTTGTAGATCTCCAATACTTAAAACGCTAAGATATTCTCATCGGTTCTTTATTTGAAACGTTAGATTGGTCCATGACATTTACTTTTTGAAGATAATTTCATTTAAATGTTGACCGCGGCTGCGTCTTAGGTGGTCCATTCGGAAAGTCCAATTTTGGGCAACTTTTTCGAGCATTTCGGCCGGAATAGCCCGAATTTCTTCGGAAATGTTGTCTTCCAAAGCTGGAATAGTTGCTGGCTTATTTCTGTAGACTTTAGACTTGACGTAGCCCCACAAAAAATAGTCTAAAGGCGTCAAATCGCATGATCTTGTTGGCCAACTTACCGGTCCATTTCTTGAGATGAATTGTTCTCCGAAGTTTTCCCTCAAAATGGCCATAGAATCGCGAGCTGTGTGGCATGTAGCGCCATCTTGTTGAAACCACATGTCAACCAAGTTCAGTTCTTCCATTTTGGGCAAAAAAAAGTTGGATATCATCTCACGGTAGCGCTCACCATTCACAGTTACGTTACGATTCGCATCATCTTTGAAGAAGTACGGTCCAATGATGCCACCAGCCCATAAACCGCACCAAACTGTGACTTTTTCTGGATGCATTGGTAGCTCTTGCAATGCTTCTGGCTGATATTCACTCCAAAATCGACAATTCTGCCTATTTACGTACCCATTGAGCCAAAAATGAGCTTCGTCGCTGAACACAATTTCTTTCTTTCTGAACTTTCTTAACAGAGCACGCATTTTGATAATAAAATTCAATGATTTGCAAGCGTTGCTCGTTAGTAAGTCTATTCATGATGAAATGTCAAAGCATACTGAGCATCTTTCTCTTTGACACCATGTCTGAAATCCCACGTGATCTGTCAAATACTAATGCATGAAAATCCTAACCTCAAAAAAATCACTCTTTATTTATATTTGCAATAATAATATTCCGATTAACCTGACGTTTTCAATTGGATTTCAATCTCAGTCAATGAATCTGAGAGATATTTAAACATATGTAGGCAAAAGTGTCATACCAATGGCCAATGGCATCACCCTTTATTATTTACTTTATAAAAAATACCTTCGATTCTTTGCAAAATAATTTTTGTTAATAGTGTAGGAAGGATGCTCCATACGATTCGTGATGGTGTTCCTGGCACTTACTCTAAAAATTATAAACGTGATTTCTGTCGAAATTAAAAATATTTAGAACAAATAATTAAAATTTCATATTATTTACTTTTTTACTTATATTTATTACTTATTTTAAGTTGGCTTCTAAAAAGTCCTAGATGTTTCCGACTAAAATGAATATTTGGTTAGTTAAATGTGTTGACCCAAAATACTTTCATTCGTGGCCATTACTGCGAAAACGTTTTAGAATGCTATAGTGTCATGATTGTCGATTATTTCGTGCTCCAATAGACTGAAGACATTATGTTTTTTTTTTCAACAGGATGCCACACAGTGGAATATTTTCATATTAGCTGTGACAAAATTAGAAGGAATAAGCTAGGTACTTGAAATTTCGCGCACATCCCTTATATCGTCAAATTAGATCAAAAACAATTTTTTGTTTAAATCCGCCCACAACCACGCGTACCTCCAATGTAAGCTAAAATGAAAAAAACGTCATAAATTTCTTATTTATATATATATATATATGTGAATACCAAGCACACATCCCTCATATTGTCAAACTAGATCAAAACCGTTTTTGTTTATCTCCGTCCATGTAAAATGAAATAAACAATCTTCATATAATTCTTATTTTAGTATATACGTCAATAAAAATCATTAGCAGTGATTTCAATGTCAAAAATGTAATTTTTGTTGAATAATAACCGCTATTCTTAATTTCGATCGAAAAATCGATCGTTTTTAGCACTTATGTCCGTTGATAAAATTCAATTATTACCTTTGAAATCGATGCTTTTGGTTTCGAGAATTAATCGTCCAAATAATTTTTTTTATGAAAATTGCTCGTGAAACGGCTGAGCGAAATATTGTAACTACCCATTGGGAAAGGGTACCTCTAAAAAACAAACGGCAAAAGCAAAATATATTTTTTTTGGAAATATTGTTTTTTCATGCTCCGGTCGGCTATATTGCATTGAATCTTTAATCGATATGACAATATATACAGCACATATGTATGTTTTCAGATTTATCTGTACATATATGCATTCATGTAAATGTTTTAATGGCAGTGTAGTTCTTCTCTATCTTGCACACCTTTCTTTACATAAGGACATTCGATTTGTAAACGAGAGACACGTGAGAGTTGAAGAAACCCACCACCTTGTTTTGCACCACCACCCATTACCATCAATTGCTAAAAAAGGTACTGCCGAAAAATTGCAAACAAAATATGCAGCCGGTTGGTTGTCTGGCGAAGCCTAACAAAAACAAAACGTGCAGTGCTATACTTTGGCATCATCGAACATCTGCTGTCACAATCGGATCACGAACATTTTCTCGTAGGCAAAAACAACAAGCGATGACATGAACGAACACATTCAGAGCTACACTACTGGGTTGTTTCTCTCTCACAGGTAGACAAAATATTGAGCTAACAAATTCCAAATATTCCAGATTAGTTTGCACCAAAAATTCTGTTATATATTTTGGATATTTAAAAGGTTAATGAAAATAAAGTAAAATTATGATAATCCTCGTTCGATATTGAATTCGTAGTTGGTCAGATCATACATCCGCTAAAGCAAGAAACTTAACAAGAGGATCTGGTAATTCCCTTGGTATTCCTTTACATTGGAGCCTTTGGGACGGCTAACAACATTTCCATTTCGATCGAAATTGATTGAATTCAGAATACCGCTGAGAAATTCCGAGAACTTTGCGGATTAGTTTGTGACAAAAAATTCTATCATATACATATTTAGATATGTAAAATGTTAATAAAAATAAGCTAAAATGATGATGATCTTCGCTCGAAATTGAATTCGTAGTTGGTCAGATCATAGATCCACCAATTCTGAAAACCTATCAAGTAAGCATAAAAAATCCTTCCTTTTACATTGAAGCCTAAGGAATCGCTAACACAATTTTCATTTCAATAAGTTGATTGAATTCGTACGAGGAATTCCGAGAACTTCCCATTACATTTGGCGTATTCTATTTACTAAAAGCCGGAAAACCCCGCTCAATTGTGTTTGTTCGATAAACTACACCATTTCAAATGGAAATAAAGAAAATACATGTTGAAATTCAGAAAATTAAATGCAAATTGAAATTGAGAAAATATAATTTGAAATCGAGAAATTAATTTTGAAATCGAGAAAATGCTAAATGAAAATCAAAAACGAGAAAATTAAAATTGAATTTCAGCAATGAAAATGTAACTTGAGAATTAACAAATTGATATTTAGAAATTTTATTTTAAATTAATTTGTATTTTCAATTGTTTATTTCTTAATATCAAATTGAATATTATCAATTTCAAATTACATTTCTATATTTCAATTTGTATTTTTTCAATTTCAAATTACATTTCTGATTTTCAATAAGTATTTTCTCAATTTCAAATTATGTACATTGAAATTGAAACTCAGAAATGTAAATTGAAATTGAAAAAATACAAATTGGAATTCAGAAATGTAATTTGAAATTGAGAAAATACGAATTGAAAATCAGAAATGAAAATTGAAAAAATAAAAATTGAAGTAGAGAATAAACAATTTGATATTCAGACATTTAAATTGAATTTAAATTTTCAATTTCTTATTTCACAATATCAAATTTCAAACTACATTTCTGAATTTCAATTTGTATTTTCTCAATTTCAAATTACATTGAAAATCAGAAATGTAAATTGAAGTTGAGAAAATACAAATTTAAATTCAGAAATGTAATTTGAAATCGAGAATATTAAATTTGATATTAAGAAATAAACAATTGAAATTACAAATTAATTTCAATTTAAATTTCTTTCTGAATATCAAATTGTTTATTCTCAATTTTCATTTTATTAATTTCAATTTTCATATCTGATTTTCAATTTGTTGTATAACATTTCTTAATTTTAATTTGTATTTTTTCAATTTCAAATTAGTTGAAATTCAGAAATTTAAATGGAAATTGAGAAAATAAAAATTTAAATTCAGAGATGCAAATTGAAACTGAGAAAATTCTAATTGAAAGTGAGAAATGTAAATATATAAATACAATTCGAAATTGAGGAATGAAATTTGAAATCGAGAAAATGTAATTGAAAATCAGAAATTAAAATTGAAATTGAGAAAACGAAAATTGAAATTTAGAAACGACAATTGAAATTGAGAACAAACAAATTGATATTCAGAAATTTAAATTGAAATGAATTTGTATTTTCAATTGTTTATTTCTCAACATCAAATTGAATATTCTCAATTTCAAATTACATTTCTATATTTCAATTTGTATTTTTTTAATTTCAAATTACATTTCTGATTTTCAATAAGTATTTTCTCAATTTCAAATTACATTGAAATTGAAAATCAGAAGTGTAAATTGAAATTGAAAAAATACAAATTGAAATTCAGAAATGTAATTTGAAATTGAGAAAGTAGGAATTGAAAATCAGAAATTAAAATTGAAAAAATGAAAATTGAGAAAATAAAAAATTGAAATTGAGAATAAACAATTTGATATCCAGAAATTTAAATTGAAATGAATTTGTATTTTCAATTGCTTTTTTCTCAATATCAAATTTCAAACTACATTTCTATATTTCAATTCGTATTTTCTCAATTTCAAATTACATTTCGGAATTTCAATTTCAATTTAAATTTCTGATTTTTATTCTAAATTTTCTCAATTTCAATTTGTACTTTCTCAATATGTATTGACTCAATTTATCTAAGGCGGGCTGTGGATGAAGAAAATCAATGAATTAAAACCGCCAAAATACATCAGAAAATGTTATATGATAATAAACTAGTGTAATTAGCTTTAAGTTTGTTAAGAATATTTCCAGAAAATTGGAGAGTAACTTAACACGGTTCCCTGCTACCAATTGTCTCGCCTCCCTTAATGCCAGTTGAAGGCCATCTTGACGAAAATGTCGATATGTTTCTTTTCCCGCCATTCTCAATATGAATTGGCTATTTTTAAATTCTAGGGAAATCCTTTATGAAATACAAAAACACATATTTTGAGAAACTTTACTTTAAGCTCGTGCAAACAAACCTATAAAATACATTAACACTTCTCCCTAGACGATACCAGCAAAAGTTTCTTTCTGTTTTTTTTTTGCAAAACAAACTAAAAATATATATAAGTAATGTGCAAAAATATCCTCTCATCCGCTTATGGAACACGTAACGCACAATGCTGTGTCCTTGAACTTGCCATTTCGTCCTTTGCGCCTGCATATAATATTTCGCAGCAACAAAAAATATGGCCATAACGTAAATAAAACCCACATCAAAAAATATATATATATATGGGGAGAAGAGTAGAAAAAATGAAAATGTTAATTCCCTATTCATATGCCATGGCACCACACTGCCTGCCAGCCAGTCGTTCGAACGTCATCATTATCGTGGTACCAGTTGAAGATGATGATGACGAGGATATGATGGCGGATGGCGCCTACGATAGAATGACCCAGCCAGCTCTAGACGACGGAGGAGGCGGCCGCCTCTCTGCGTTCTATTCACACATATTTCAACTTTTAGTCGTTGTATTTTATAAAGTCGTGCTAATTTTTAATAAACATTTCAATTAAGTTTGTGTTTATATAGTCCCCATACATACCGCTCGAAAACACAGCACAGCACCCCAGCAAACATTTTCGGACGGCTCAGAATTATGAGTCCGAAATGAGTATAAATTATGACGGGAATATGAGGCTCAGAGTTATGAGTCCGAAATGAGTCCGAAATGAGTCCGAAATGTGTGTAAAGAATGTAGGAAATGTGAGGCTCAGAATTATGAGTCCGAAATGAGTATAAATTATGACGGGAATATGAGGCTCAGAGTTATGAGTCCGAAATGTGTGTAAAGAATGTAGGAAATGTGAGGCTCAGAATTATGAGTCGGAAATGAGTAGTAAATATGACGAAATTTGAGGCTCAGACTTATGAGTCCGAAATGAGTCCGAAATGAGTGGAAACAATGTAGGAAATATGAGGCTCAGAGTTATGAGTCATCATCTCTTGCAATTACACTCCGCTTCAGTTGAATAGGTAATACATTTTTTATACAAAGAAAGGCCTATAACTTTAGTGGTGTTCTCTGATGAAAACAAATTTTGATGGCCCTGATGATTTCAACTATTATTATCACGATTTTAGAAAAGAGGAACGTTTTTGTGTCGCCATCATAGCCGTAAAGGGGGTGTGATGGTCTGGGGTTTTCTAAAAATGTATTACCTATTCAAGTGAAGCGGAGTGTATTGTATTTTGGAAATGCCGTTACTTGTGTTTCCCCGAATTCAACGACCAACGAACACCTGCGTTCATCGATGAACAAAAATTCAGTATAAGTGCAACTGTTGAAGTATAAAGAATAACGCATGGTCACCGACGAGTTGGCCTGCGAAATATCATGGATAGATGTTGAAGGCAAAATTTCCCTTCAAAATATGGCCATAACAAGTGCTTTTAAGGGTAATACTTTTTAAATGCGGTTTGGTGCTCTTAATTCACTTTTTATTATTGTTATAGAAGCGTTTTCTCGAAAATTTGGCAATGAGGTGGATTTTAAGAAAATAACAATAAAGTGGTTTCAAACAGCGCGAGACCAAGTTAAATAAGAAAACTCAAAACAAGGAATCTAATTAGTTTTTTAAGTATTTTTTTAAAAAAGGAATATTTTTATATAATTTTTAAATTTTTGTTTTTTTTACCAAAAATTGAATAAAAACTGAATTTTACTTTCTTTGTTTAGTATTAAAAATAATTTATGTTCTTGCTATTATTTTCTGTTGTTTTACTATAAAAGAAACAGATATATTATAGGAGCTCTTATTTTCTCTAAAATATGAGTCATATATGACTCCTAAAAGAGGCTCATATGGTATATGAATTCGGACTCATATATGACGACCATCGCAAGAAGGGAAACACACTCATATTGGACTCCTATAAGAACTCTTATTTTCTCAAAAATATGAGTCATATATGACTCCTAAAAGAGGCTCATATGGTATATGAATTCGGACTCATATATGACGACCATCGCAAGAATGGAAACACACTCAAATTGGACTCCTAAAAGAACTCATAATGAGCGCTCACACTCCGAATTATGAGTCCAATCGGACTCATATCGGACTCCAAATGTTTGCTGGGACCATACTGTACTGTGTGCTGTGCGTGTTAGAGGAGGGCCTGGCCGCCTGGCTTTCTGTGTGCGGGTGTGTGCTGACTTGACACTATGTCAACAAATCAGGCATTTTTAAGGACGTTGTTCACAAACCGACCCTCGTGATGCCGTACAAAAGTTTTCTTCTACAATTAAGCTATTCGACTATCGAATACACAAACTGATTTCGCATTGTTGTGACCATATTTCTAACAAAGATTGTTTGGCTTCTCATCAATTTTAGTTGCTGGTGTTACTTTTTCGTTTAATTAGCAAAAGTTGAAAACCATTATACTATTTATGGTACTATTTAAGATCGTTCTAAAATTTGTTTGTTCTATTAAGAAATGATCTAAAAATTGAATAAATGAAGTCATCAGATTTATGAAAAGAAAACGGGTTGTCTATACCGAGGATCGTTGAACACAGATTATTGTAGTTTGGTGTCCTAATTTTTTATTATTATTAAAATGTTCTCTATTTCAAATTTAAATGTAAGAATAATTTGTATTTTTGTTAGATCCCCTGAAGATGACTAACGATGTTAGTCGAAATATTGGGCAACAATAAATAAAAATTAAAAAAGAATACTACGTCTTTTTACTCATCAAGGACCTTGTGCCAAACTATAACATAGACAATTAAAATTATATGGTCAACCATAAACATATTCAATTTTCGTTTACTTAATAATACAGCTGTTGTCGAAATAATAACGAGATATAAAAATGGTGACAATGAAAAATAGTAATTTTACTTCGAAACCCAAAACCCGTTCTTAATTGTTTTCAAGTTTTTATAATTTTCAGATTACGCCTTTAGAATATTTATGTCAAAATGAGACCAGTAAAAAATGGAAGTGCAAGAAAAACTGAAATTATTTTTTTAATTCACATTTAACGATTTTTAATAATAACTATATTTTCTTCAATTTAATACTTAGTTGTATTGTCTTTATAGCTTATTACTGCTAGCCAACGTTAGTTCGTGGAGTCGACTATTCTTTTGCACCATTCATCCGGTATTTTTGCCCATGCCTCCATATTTACGCGCCGAAGCTCGTTATTGTTTTTCAGTTTTGCTAATGAGACCTCATTTTAGACAACACACTTAAATTTTTTGATTAGATTTGAGATGCCGCAAAGTGATATGATATGAAGTGAAATCCTTATACAGTTCCATGAAAGATCGTATTTTTCAAGTAATTTAAAAAATAATCATAAAGGAATCCGTTAATATAGAAGAAGCTCAACAATTCAACGAGAGATTGAGAAATATCACACCTGATCTGTCCGCATTTAGAGAAATTTCCCAAATTGTAAGGAAAAACAAATTTCTTGTCTGCCAAAAGAAAAAAAACATAACGTCTGCATCATAAACGATAAATCTGAAATTTCGGAAATTTCTATTCATCAATCTTCCAACGAACAGTTCCTAGTCAACCGGTAGATGATTTTGAATCTATAGTGTTATCCTGTCTCAGCATGCCTACCCGCCACATATACACCTTTGACGACAATTTTAATTCTCGCGGAAATCCGGACACATATCACTTTACAGATTCTGCAAAAATTAAAAGCTTTATTCAAAGAATCAACAACAAAAAAATCAGATGCAATTTCCAACTTTATTATTAGGAAACTCCCTGATTCCTTGCATGCATCTTCAATAATTGCGTAAATAACAGCTACTTCCTCGGCGATTGGAAAATGGCAAAAATTATCCCAATAAAAAAGAAGGCAAATAGTGAAGCAATAGCAGATTATCGTCCAATATCATTACTTACCAACATCGGGAAATTTTTGAACTAGTTCTGAAAGAAAAACTAAAAATGAATTCATTATAAATCCCATCCCAAATTATCAATTGGGATTCAAACAACACCATTCGACTCAACACGCTCTTCTTAAGTTCCACTATGATATCGTATGGAATTTCGTTTAATTCGTAGATAATATGAGCTCTTGAGGCGTTCTTTTGCATTTAAAAAGGTGTAACTATGTTTTCGATTGCCTTTTCAGACAGTGTGTTATGTGAAGATTGTATGTATTTATTATTCTTAATTTTCTACAGTATAAAACTATATTCGCGAGACCAACCGATGCCTCGGTATTTACAAATATTGCTTAACTTTTGTCTTATTTATTCATTTTAAAAAGAATATTCTGCTTATAGCTGCAAACATCGATTTAATTACTGAGGTGGTAAAACCTTCTAAACCAAAAATGAAGCAATACTTTCTTCATTGTTGTCAGTTAATGTATTTTGAAAATTTATTTAAAGCATACTTTAGGGATGTACGGTTTTTTGACTTGCGAACGCATGTATATAATCGGGCGATATTACTTACCCGTAAGTTATTTATAAAGTTATAATAGCCGTTTGTCATCGATTAAAAAATAAAATAATTTTTATCAAAAATTTCGAAAATCATAAAAAACTAAAAATTTTATTTGGGCCTTGGGCTTGACGTTGACAAATTTCATTTAATAGTGGACTCAAACGAAATCACTGGTAATGAATTGTATTAACATATATATTTAAATAAGAAATTTATGACGTTTCTTCATTTTAACTTACAAGGGAGGTAGGCGTGATTATGGCCGGATTTAAACAAAACATTGTTTTTGATCTAATTTGACGATATAAGAGATGTGTGCGAAATTTCAAGGCCACAGCTTGTATGAAAATATTCCACTGTGTGCCACTCCTTAGCGGTAAGTACGTTTCCAGCGACTACTGCTTGGCAGTTTTGAGCCTTTCTCTCATCTTTTTTTATAAAATTTAGAAAAATGAGGGCCACGTTAAAGGTGTCTGATAAAGGGTAGGTATGTTCTGAGAAAATATTAGGGATTAGTCATATATTTGACTCCAGTAGATGCCACCTTGGGGCAGTGGTTAATTTTATAAAAATAAGTTTTTGTATGGAAGCCCCATTAAGGAGTTGGGATGGTAAGTGTGATTAGGAAAAAATTAAAATTATTTTTTTCGTGGTCTAGGTTGCTCAAACAGAGTAATTGCAAGCAATATTGACCGGTTGGAAGGAGTTATTCGTAGCTTTTTTACGAAAGGGCAGAATTACGGAGTACGAAGACCCACAAAGGGTAATAAAATGTTAACAAAAAGACAGTTTAATATTATAAAACAAGAAGCCACACGAAACAAATTAAATGCTACACAGATAAAGAATGAACTTGATCTCCCTGTCACTTCAAAACATATTTTGCGAACAGACGAAAATATGTTTTGTTCCAACAAAAAAGAACATCACAATTTATAATGAACTTTTAGAAGATGCTCTTATCTCATTTATGGACGAAAAATGGTCGACGATACCATATTTCAAGAAGACAATGCTTCAATCCACGCTTCGAAACAATCCATGTCTTGGTTAAGTCAACATAATATTCCCCTATTGGAATGGCCGGCTTGCAGTCCGGATTTATATCTGATTGAGAACTTGTGGGGGTTTATAGCCAGTAAAGCTTACGCCAATAATGCCCTGAATCAGAGCATAATGACAATGACAGAGTTAAAACTGAAAATTAGACATGTCTGGGAGAAAATTGATCACGATCTTCTCCAAAAATTAGTTGAATCAATGCCAGAATGAATTTTTGAAGTAATTCAAAAAATTGATCATCAACTCATTACTAATAACTCCAAACTGCCTCATTAGTTGAAGTGCGTTTATAGGAAAATGCCCCAAAAATGACATTAAACCACGAAAATTAATATAAATAAAAAAATTAAATGTACAATTGAAGTTTTTACTTGATAATATCTTAGAGAAGTCCCACCAGATTTAAAAAAAATAATTTGTATCTCCTTAACTATTTGTTTGCTTCTTTTTTTGGTAAGTTGCTTTAAAAAAGTGATGTGCGTTTATAGGAATGTGCAACAGTGTATAATGCTACTCTTAGAAATAGCACAATTTCTTCCATTTAATTCTATCGAGTATATATTTTAATTCACTTTACTTTTTACCATTCTCTCTTAGGCAGTTAGTTAGCTATTTTAAAATATCAGCTTGGAAGTTTATTGAGTTTATTTCACATTTCGATTTTATGTTTTACGTTTGTGTTTTATTTAACAATTTTAAAAATTAAATTTTTATGACAGCTTCTTATGTTTATTGTCGACCGGCCTAAAGTTCGCTACTTTTAATACATCCTCGCTCTCCCTCCTGCGCTCTATGGTGGGTGAGAGTAGGTAGCTAGCTACCTGACTTATTGTGTTATTTGTTTTGCTTAAATTTCACCTGAAACAAATAAAACAAACTTTTTGTGCAAAAGTATACCTCTACATACTTTCTACGTCTCTCCTCTATTCAACACATGAATAGTTTATTGTTGTTGTGTGTGGGAGTTTGTGGGGCAGGGGGCGGAGCGGTGTTGTTAATGGAATTGTTGCCCTAAGATGATGCGTGTTGAATACAATATGAACTTGCAAGTGGTAGCAGAAGTATTCCCACTTGAAAATGCCTATTCCTGCGAAAAAACGCACACTATATAATTGAAGCAGCAGCAGCAGCATACTTTTAGGCGCACAACAACACCAACCAGATCAGCAGCTCCAGCCATACTGTGTGGGTGGTTTAGAGAAGTGCACAGCAAACACAACACAAAACACTAAACTAATTGTTAGTTCAAACATATATAATAAGTATGTACGTATGCTCGCGTATATGTACATTTGCATGATGATGAGAATTATTAGTGGCTGGGGTATTTTGCAATTAAATTTCCAACAAAAGTGGATTATAGTTGGATGTTAGTTTTTGGTTGTGGTTCAGGTTAGTATACGTTTAAATTATTAAAAAGCCTTGCGGACACAAATTTCGCGTCTTACATTGGCAATCCGATGAATTTAAGTGATTGACCTACTATTTTAGGTTCAAAAATTACTGAGAACTTTGACAACATGATACTTGTAGTAATCAAGGGCGTAGGAACTTAGCTACTAGGGTGGGAAAAGATAATTGTATCGAAAACATCTGTGAAATACGACAATTGAATTCAATGTATTTAATTGTAAAGGTACATTATATGACATACATACAGAGCACCATACTACAATTTAACTTTGTCATTTAATAACACAGTACAATACGAAAAAATTACGGGGTTCTGACAATGGATTCTGAAAGAATATACGTATGTCGGCGTTTTGACAGATCACATCGGAATTTCATTTTATATACGATTAAAGTTTACAAACTCTGGCCTCTTCTTGCAGCATATCGGTGTATAAAACTATGTTTTCTTTACATCTGAGACATGAGGTATGTTCATCAACTTTGTAGATAATGATATGGCGAATATTTTTGTAGAACATATTAACCCTCTAACTACCCCTCATAACGGTATTTTTTGGCTTAATTTTAAAAAATTGTAAAAAACACCCCGAAAAAAGGGGAAGGGCGGGGATGAGAAGTTCTACAAAAATGTTGGCCATAAAATGTTGCTATATATGTCAGAACACACCAAAACCCAAAACTTAACACAAACGCCAAAAATCAATGAAATTCAAGATTGTCCATTAAGGGTTAATTTAGTTATCGTTCAGTAGGGGTGGGATAGTGCACGACTTTTGCATTTTGATATGCTAGAACCCCCTATTTTGTGAGGCTCGGAAATAAAATTCATGAGCCAAAAAATGGGGGTGGTGGGGTGAGTGTAAGTGGGCGCTCATCAGGTTCAAAGGTAAGTGGTAAAAATACAGGAAAAGTCACAAAACTGCCTCGGAGTCGTCCCCAGAGGGGTTAAATGTAAGACCGACTCCCATTATTTTCCCTACCCAACATTTATTTCGAACACACATACCCTCTATCCCCACTCGTTAAGTGAGGGCTCCCATACAAAAAATATTTTTTTTTTATAAAATTTGTCTTTTACTGGCCCCAGGAAACCGCTAGTGGGGTCAAAGGTAAGACCCACCCCCAATATTTTTGCAGAACACACCTACCCTCCATCTGCAACACTTGAGGTGGTCCCCATACATTTGCCTATTTTTATATACTCCACGAGAGTATTATGTCTTTGTGCATTTGTTTGTAACACCCAAAAGGATGCGAGATAGACCCATTGTTAATTATACCGATCGACTTAGAATCACTTTTGGAATCGATTTAGCAATGTCCGTCTGTCCGTCCATCTATTCTTGTAATCACGATACAGGTCGCAATTGTAGACAGAACCAAATGAAACTTTGCACAACGAAGTTTTTCGGGATAAGAACGAACGCTATTTAATTTGAAGAAAATCGGTTCATTTTTATATATTGCTCCCATACCAATTTCGCTCCCGATTTGATTTTTTCTGCTCTAGAAACTACATATTGTATCAGATTGTATTCAAATTTGGCAAACTATCTTATATATCAACTAGAAACGCCCATTATGAAAATGAGTCAGATCGGTTCAGATTTATATATAGCTCCCATACAAATTTCGCTCCCAATTTGACTTTTTCCGCTCTAGATACCACATATTTTAACAGATTCTCTTCAAAATTGGCAAAACATCCTATAGTTCAACAAGAAACACCTGTGGTAAAAATGGGCCAGATCGGTTCAGATTTATATATAGCTGCCACAAAAATTTCACTCATGATTTCACTTTTTCCACTCTATATACAACATATTTTAACAGATCTCTTTCAAATCTTTCAAAATATCTTATATTTCAACTAGAAACACCCATGGTGAAAATGGGTCAGATCGGTTCAGATTTACATATAGATCCAATACAAATTTCGCTCCCAGATAGACTTTTTCCGCCCCAGAAACCACGAATTTTCTCCGATTTTCTTTCAAGTGAGCACAACACGTTATATTTGAACTGGAAGAACTTATTTTGAAAGTCAGTCACTTTATTCCATGTTTGGATATAGCCCCGATACAAATATTCTTTTCGATTTGACAAATTGGACCAGGTCATAATAGCCTATGATTAGGAAACATACAAAAATTCTTCCCGTTTTCAATTTTTACCGTGTTGAATTGTATTCGGATAGAAAGTGGAGTGTATCATATAGACTTTAGCCTTTTCTTTCTTGTTTATATTTTATTATGAAAGAAAGGCCCAAAACTGCCCCGCAGTAGACCCTATAGGGGAGAAGTGTAAGACTGACCCCAATTAATTTTGCCTCCTCAACATTGTCCCTAAACATACCTCCACTTCTCCCCTCTAGGGTCAACTGCGAGCCAGTTTTGGGCCTTTCTTTCATAAAAAAATCTAAAAAATAGGCAAATGTATGGGGGCCGCCTTAAGGGTTGCAGATGGAGGATAGGTGTGTTCTGAAATAATATTGGGGCTGAAAAAATTTTTCAAATGTCATTTAATAAAAATCCAGTGACTCGTTGTGGCTTCCCATAGAGGTACCATCGTTGTCGCTTTTTTTTATAAAAGTTCGATATTCTAAGAAAAAACTTGTGGTTCGGTGTAAAAATATTTTTTAATTGACTCAAACATAAACCACTGTATATTTCAAAGCGGATAAAGTGTGAATTAGACCACTACCATACTAACTGGCACATATATCAGCTCAACTTTTGCAAAAAAATCAGGGGATAATGACTTACCTTTTTAGGGTTAATTAATAAAACATTCTAAATATCCTGCCAAATCATTTCTATAAATATATGGACTAGTTAGAACATGTATGTTTTTGCACTGCATACTTTTAGGGTTATAATAATTTAATATTGAATTAATTTGTTGTCGTTCCTAAGAGGTGACACCACCCTGACAGCCCCAAAAACAGACATAAAAGCAAATTTTGTTGTGGGAGAATTACAAAACTGAGGAAAAAATATTTTAATGTAAATATACAACCTCGCATGCGCGGACACTCCCTCAAGCGGACACATCTCTTAAGTGGACACTTTAAAAAAAAAATATGTTTTATTGAACCTCCCTTAAGCGAGCACTTTCTTATGTGGACACGCACATAAAATATATTTCGTAGAGTTTTTTCTTTATATTTTTTTTTTGTAAAAATCGCAGCTGTTTGAAAAAACACAAATTTTGGTAAAAAATCATAACTTTTGAACAGGATCTAAAATCAAAAAAGTCCTACGAAGGTTTAATGAAAGACATTTAGAGAAAAGCGCAAAAGAGAGATATATACTGCTTTGTACTTGAATTGCGTTATGCGGAGAAAATTTGTATTTTTTTTAAGTACATTTATAGGATTTTTAGAGAAAACAAAAAATCGATTTTTTCAATGTAGTACAACCCCTTAAGGTACAAATGAATCCACATATTTGAATGCCAGAAAAAATATTGCCCCTAAAGATATGCTGTACAAAGAATTGTTCAAATGTTGTGGCAAACATGAATAATTTCGGTCTGGCTTTTGCATGTTGTCTTACCTATTTTGAAATTAAAGAGATGTGTGCAACTAAAAATAGAATTTTCTTTTTGCAAAGATTATCTGATACCCCAGTGTATCAATATTTGTATATACCAAGCCATCGTTCTTCCTCGCGACTATAGTTTTATACTGGAGAAAATGAAACAGACAAGCGAAATTATATTCTTTTAACGAATAAGAATACTTCAGGAACATTTTTATTCCATTAATTAAATGAAATTCCAAAACGATACATGGCTTTCGAGATATAGTAGGTTAATAAAATAACCTTATAATTTTAATTTCGACAGCAATCACGTTTATAAATGTTTTAGAGAAACCATCATGAAAATTATGGAACGTATTACTGACCCTTTTAACTATTAATAAAAATTATTTTACAAAATCGAAGCTATATTTTTTGTTTAAAAAAATATATATTTTTTGTTAAAAAAAAAATATATATTTTTTGTTTAAAAAAAAATATATATTTTTTGTTTATAAAAAAATATATATTTTTTGTTTAAAAAAAATAAATATTTTTTGTTTATAAATATATATATATATATATATATATATATATATATATATATATTGTTTATAAAAGATATATATTTTTAGTTTATAAAAAAATATATATTTTTGGTTTATAAATATATATTTTTTTGAAGATTTGACAATTTTCTGTATATCTAGAAGAAATTTTCTTGAAATTAGAAAAAAATCTATATATGTATTTCATACCACAAAAATTTTATTTTTTTTTTGAATTATCTTATCCCAAAAATACTTTATTACCGATCATCCCTAGGGCCTACAATTTCTTATTTTTTGAAAATCGGGAATTCACCATATAGGAAAGTACATATTTGGAAAATTTCATCAAAATCGGAGAGAAGAGACAAAATTAAATGGTTCTATTATTAAATTTCCCTCCCCAACAAAGTTTTCTCACAAAAATAACACTTTTAGTACACCCTAATGTGTCTGCACGCATTTATCAAAGGGCTAAATTTGATTTGGTGGGGTTATGGTAATTTCACTCTCGTTACTTTGCTGCGCACCACCACTCATTATAATCAGCAGTTCCCGTGGTACAAATCGCAGTTTGTATTCGCATTATTATTACTATGGAAGGGAGGAGGAGGTCAGACCAGTGAAGCACCGACTTTGCTTTCAGTCCTTCGTCTTCCTTCATGCTTACATTGTGTGTAGCATGATGCATACATATTTCCCTTTGGCAAAGCACAATTTTTAAACCATGAAAGCCTTTTAAGTTTAAAACAAAAACTGGCGAATGTCTTTGTCTTGCTTGTTCTTTCTTTATATCGTCGTATACGGTCCGATGGATTTCTTTTCGGTGTTCCTTTTTGTTGGGTAGTTTTCTTGATGAGGGGTTGGGGTCTTTGTTTATTACGGTGTTTTCCTTTATATATTCATAATTTTGTATAATTTTAAATCAAGGTTTAGCTAAAGTTTGGGGTTAACATCAACAGGGACAATGCAAATGCCAAGATTTCTTGAAAGTTTTTCCCTTTCACTTGTCGTCGTCGGCTTCGTTGGCGTAGACATAGACCAAAACATAGACAATTGACTGACATAGTATTTTACTGTGTAATTTGAATATTTGCGACGGAATATCAAATTAGCTCAGCATTGACAAGGATTCATTGGGGTTTGCTTTATGTTTTGCTTATTGTTTCTTGGGAAACTTACTTACTTCATTATGGCATTACTTTCAAGTAAAAAAGCTCTTGTTGTTTTCAAATGCAAAACAATCCTTTCTTTATCTATGAGCGTATATCTATGGGATATGATTGATTGAATTAGGAATGACTTCCAACAAGTAGATTGATAAAGGTTCATAGAAAATGGAAATTATGTTGCTAAGTTGTTACTGCTGCTCGTAATGCCTTGGAAATGGGAGCTATGTTGGCATTTTTTTAATGTTATGGCATAAATTTGTATATCTTGGCTTGTGTGTTCATTTGAAAAATGCTTGTTTTATTGGGTCTTTTAATAAATTGATTTTTGTAGATCACTTACATATGTATGTATCTAGGTAGGTACATCCTCTTGTCATGTGTGGGTAGTTGTATCTAATCAATCAATTTTAATTTATTTCCAAGAATTTCTTACATAAAATTGTGCTCATTTTGTGCGGACAAAAAAGAAGCAAAACAGTTTTAAACCCAATTCATAAAGAACATGGCGTAAAATCTATAAATATTGAGATATCATAACGAAATTGCTTTAAATAATAATGTATTACTGTTTTTTTTTTTTTCATTTTTGGCCAACAAAATACCCAAATTTGCAGAGCGGGGAAAATATGTTCCAATACTTGGGATTTTTTATTGGCCGCCATTTATTTACTTACCGCAGCGATGCAGTAATACTTGTTGAGCAAGGAGGCAATATATGTGAATAAAAATATACTAAGGGCATGCTTTTTAAATTATTTTCTACGACAAATGATTGCAGATCATTCGTTCGTCTCAGAAATTTGTATATCTTGGCTTGTGTGTTCATTTGAAAAATGCTTGTTTTATTGGGTCTTTTAATAAATTGACATTTTTGTAGATCACTTACATATGTATGCATCTAGGTAGGTACATTCTCTTGTCATGTGTGGGTAGTTGTATCTAATCAATCAATTTTAATTTCTTTCCAAGAATTTCTTACATAAAATTGTTCTCATTTTGTGCGGACAAAAAAGAAGCAAAACTGTTTTACCCTCGCTGAAATTGAAGACTTAATGTCTTGTATGATTATTTTGATGTTTTTAGAAGTAGCTGCATATTTCTATTATATCTCTGATTGACGACAACAAAGTTGTCTACAACGTATATTTATACATTAGAGTGTGTTGATTTTTAGACAATTTTTGATTTTCAAAAAGGTATAGTTTAAAAAGTGGTAGAATTTTTTGCCTTTCTAAGATATATTTTTATTTTTGTGGTAAAATTTAGTTTAGCTCGGTAAATCGTCAAAAGAAAAATAGATTTTTTTTTCAAAAAACAGTGTTTTTCAGTTTATTTTAACGATTGCTACTAAACCACTTTTTCTATGTGAAAGAGACAATTGTGAAAGAGACATACTTATCTTAAATTTAAAGTATCGATCGGGCTTATAATTCAAAAATAATAAGGGTACTTTTGACGATAACTGTAATTTTAATAAAAAAATAAAATTAAATCTTTTTAAAATCTCTATATATTTATTCTGGAATTTCTAAACTGTCAATTTCATACAAAAATGATATTGATGGAGTTTCTTCCTTTGTCTTAAATAAATGTTGTGAATCATTAATCTTGCCACTTAAAATAATATTCACGAAATCTTTATCCTGTGGCTATTTTATACAAAAGTGGAAAAATAATGTTGTTGTTCCGATATTTAAATCTGACCAAAAAAATAATGTAATTAATTATAGACCCATTTCAAAGCTGTCAAATATTGCCAAACTTTTCGAACACATAATTTGTGATAAATTGTCTTTTAGATTTAGGAGCTATATTCCCTCTCAACATGGATTCTTTCATGGAAGGTCTACAACTAGCAATTTAGCAGTTTTTACAAAATACTGCATTTCGAATTTTGAGAGTGATGTTCAAGTGGACACTATTTATTCTGATTTCTCTAAAGCTTTTGACAGAGTTCCTCATAATGTATTATTGTATAAATTAATAGACACTGTTCGGTATTTTTAGATGGTTTCTATTCAGATAATTATATTCCAATTTCCGGTATCCCTCAAGGTAGTGTATTAGGTCCGTTGTTGTTCAATATTTTTTGTTAATGATATTGATTACTGCTTTTTTGAATTCTAGGCATCTCATGTATGCTGATGATCTAAAGATTTTCAGAGCTATTCGATCTTTTAGTGACATTAAATTATTACAGAATGATATTGATAGATTTTCCCGTTGGTCTACGTATAATGGTCTAGCAATCAACCATTCGAAGTGTGTACAAATTACTTTCCACAGATGCCGTAATTCAATAATTTCACAATACAATATTTCAAGTCATAATTTGGATGTTGTGTTTGAAAAGGTTGATTTAGGTGTTTTGTTTGACTATAAGCTAACTTTCCTCAGTCATCTAATTTATATTATCCCTAAGGCTTATTCAGTTGTGTATTTCATACGTAGAAACACTGTTGAATTCTCAGACCCATATGTGAAAAAGGTTTTATATTGCTCTTTTGTTCGATCAATAATTGAATATGCTTCTTTCATATGGAGCCCAAATGCATCAGTACATATTAATCGCGTTGAGAAAGTTCAAAAGACGTTTATGAAGTTTGCTTTAAACTCTTTGAACTTTTCTGCACCATTTCCATCGTACGAAAGTAGATGTTTGCTTCTTTCTTTAAAATATTTGGCCTCTAATTAATTAATATAATTAATTAAATATATTACTGTTATACTAATTTTAATATAAATAATGTAAAACATTGCTGGTCTGTAAGGATTTATATCCATAGACTTAATAAATGAAATGAAATTTACAAAAACATTTAGTTATGAAATGTTGTGGTGTGGTATGCTTTGTCATTCTACGATATAATTTTATTTTTGTGATCAAATTTAGTTAAGATTTAGATAAATCGTCAAAGAAAAAGACTATTTAAAAAAATAAATTTTTTTTAGTTTTTTCGTTTGCTTTTTTTTGGTCTGTAATCACTATTTGATTTGAACTGGGATATTGTCCTGGCTCAAGACCATTTTGCTTCTATATTTAATAGAATGCAAATTTATTTACAAATGGCATGGTGACATTTATTACTTGGCTGCAGACTACCACGATCATGATTTCGACCATGTCAAAAATCTTTTCAAGTGGCTTCGCAGCGACTTTTCAACATCAAACCCGGCCTCTATAAGGAGTGATTCTCGCAAATTCGGCAAGTGAGTTGTGCTTCTCGTTCGTTTGTGAGAATCATCTCCTTATAGAGGCCGGGTTTGATTGAATGTTTTCTTTCATTTTTGGTAAGGATATATTATTTCATACAAATGACGCTCCCGATTTGATATTTTCCGCTCTAGAAACCACATATTGTACCCGATTTTCTTTAAATTTGGCACAATATCTTATAATTCAGCTAGAAAAACCTATGCAGAATTTGGGTAAGGTTCACATTTAGATATAGCCCCCATACAAATGACGCTCCCGATTTGACATTTTCCGCTCTAGAATCCACATGTTGTCCCCGATTTTCTTTAAATTTGGCACAACATCTTATAATCCAACTAGAAACGCTTATGCAGAAATTGGGTAATATCGGTTCAGATTTAGATGTAGGCCCCACACAAATGTCGCTCCCGATTTGACTTTTGCGCTATAGAAATTACATATTGTACCTGATTTTCTTTATAATTGGCACAAACTCTTATCCAACTAAGCAAAACTATGGTGAAAGTGGGTAAGAGCGGTTCAGATTTAAATATAACCCAAATACAAATGTTGCTCCCAAAAGTTTTACAGATTTTGGCCAAATTATACATTTTATATTTCACCTATTTCGTTCCAGGTTTCACTATATCCACATACAAATGTCCTTTCCGATTTAACATTTTTTGTCAAACACATAAATTTACAGGATACCAAAATCCTTCCCGTTTTCACTTTTTCACCGATTTGGATTGTATTCGGATAGAAAGTGGAGTGTATCATAGAGTCGGCCCCGCCCGACTTTAGCCTTTCCTTGTTTTTGGATACGTTTAAGGGAGAACATTACAAATAGAGCTTCATAAAAATTAATTTGACTGTTTTTGATATGTGGACAACTTATTCTGACGATACACTTCATATAGTTTTATCTTCTCAGTTTTTTTAGTACATATTGTGCAATAAAAATATAAATAAAATTAAAACTATTAAAATCTATAACTCAATCATCAATAATGTAACAGAGAAATATTTGATTATTTTACATTTTCTATAAATTAAAGATAGAGTAATTTGATAAATATACATCTTAATTCTGAAAATATAATTAGAACTTTAATTTATAATAAGAGATAACGTATAGTTTAGAAGAAAAATTCGCATTTGAGATGCTGTTTAGAATGAATTCTCTTGGATTCATGTTTTTTTTGGACTAATGAAATTGTAATTCATTTTGAACTACTATTTCAATTCTTTTTTGCTGAGTATATAAACAAATCAATTTGTTTTTCAAATTCTAGCAAACTTTTTCTGTCTACATGACTGCATTTGATGAAGAAAAAAATATCTCTTGTCTCTATGGCAAAAATGGCACTGCTTAGACCATTTAAAGAGAAATAATCAAAGTGTACTAAAAACAAAAATAAATATTTGCACAATCATGCTAAAGGGTTACTACTTTTCAAACATTCATACAAATGGGAAATTACTCTCTTCCATTGCTACCAGTATCCAGAACCACCACTACCACCACCACATGTTGTATAGGAAGCAATATGGAATTTATTATTGTTTTTGTTTAGTACAAAGTAAATGAATGAACAGTTGCAGAAGGTAATAATTAAGAGTAACGCGAACAAACAGAATGTTCGTTCTGCTGAAGTAAGGTGATAATGAATAGGTAGAGCAGGGAGGGCAGATAAGCTGACTAGAGAGAGAGAGAGATAGAGAGCGGGAAATACATACTTCACATGTGACTGTTACTTGTATGTACTTAGTTTAGCTACCTCTGTACAATTGCCGTTTATCCAGCCATAACGACATTATTATTGTACAGCTGTGCGTGCCTATTTAATTCATGCAAACACACACACACGCACGCACTCAAACACCCCCGAGAGTCCCGGCTTTGCTCGACTCTCCCGGTTATGTGTTTAGCTGGCTGTCTGTCCGCCTGCTTGCTTGCCTGCCTGCCTGTACATTTATTATTTTTGAACCCCTATTAATGATGGTTGGGTATTGTATGTATTTCCGTCTTCACTTGCAATCAGTCTCAAAATGTTGCATACACAAACATTGATGTAGTTGAAACCTCGTCAAAACTCAACTCAGTCTTGCAAGTGGTCTCGCGGAGAGCACACCTCCGGCTCCGGCAACTTTCGTCTTTGGGGAGAAAACTAAGTGCATTCGACGATCTTAATAAAATAAAAAAATGTGAAAAAGCGGTCATCTTTTCTGCCAGCCAACCAGTGTGCGTGCGTCTGGTTTCTGTATGCATTGAAAATAACTCGGAAAAGTTATGTCAGCTACACTCCTAAGGTAAGTGCTGTGATGGGACAACTGAATGAAATGTGCATTTAAGTGGACGGGCGGGCGGTTGGTGATTACGAAACAATTTCAAATCAAATTGAGGTTAGAAAGCACAGATTTTGTGTATGTGAACTTGAAATAATTAGTTTTTGGTAGATTAGTTGGATTTGTAAAGTATTTAGGGTACGTTTAGAGTTTTACCCAAAAAAGTTGACATTTTTAAAAATCAGCAGTTCAAATGATGGAAAATTTGTTCTGTAATCTTCCAGAGATTACAATATATCGTGAGTATTTTTGAGTTGCTAAAAGTAAAAAAGTTTTTACAGTCAACGTTAAGTTGTTTTTTATTTTAAAAAATGTATGTACATGTAGCGCAAAAACCGCCCTTAAATATTCACCACTTGATGAAATAATATTTCCTTCTTCAGGGGTTAATTTAACTTCTCCCGCCTTCCATTTGCTGGTGGCTTCATTTTTATTTCATTTTGAAAAATACTCTCATTTCCCATTATTTATTAATTATTTGTGAAATTAGAATTGAAAAAGGCATTTACAAATAACAAACATTAAATTTGTTCCAAAAAGGGGGGGAGTAGAACGATGATTTTATGCATTCTTTTCGGCCATGCGCACTCAGTATGTGTCACGTACTTTTAACTACCCTCATAAAAGTCCAACAACCACCATATCTGTTCTCACGATCGAGTGTAATAAGATCTACGCAAAAGAAATCACCTTGGTGGGAATTTATGCTGGCTAGCCAAAAGTTTAGCAACAAATTGTAGTCCCCCAAAAGGATAGATTTTTAAATTATTTCCAGAAACATTCTACCTTTTCTGTGCCACAGAGGGTAAGCATTTACAATAAGTAATTTGAAACGCCATAAAATCCGTCATATGTTTCGTAGATTCATGTTTTAAAAATTGTCATTAACTATCGAAGTATTTTCTTTTTTTGATTCGAAGGCGCTGAAATTCACAAAGAGAATCTCGCTTAAAAAATACTGAAGTCCATAAAGACTTTTGAAAATCGAAAGATTTATGAGGGTTCTTAGTTTTTGGTTTCGAAAGACAAGAACACAGGAAGAAAACTCTTCAAATCACTTACGATTGAATGTAATAAGATCTACCGGCAAGAAATCGCTTTGGTGGCAGTATGGTTTCAATTTATGCTGGCTAGCCAAAAGTTTAGCAACAAATTGTAGTCCAAAAAGGATAGATTTTCAAAATTTGCTGCACGTTTTCATTGCCAAAGAGAGAGGAAGCATTTACAATAAGTAGTTTGAAAAGCAATGGAGGGTTTTACTTTGCGTAGATTCATGTTTTAAAAATTGTCATTAACTATCGAAGTATTTTCTTTATTTGATTCGAAGGCGTTCAGCAAATTATAGTCGGAAATGAAATTCACAAAGAGAATCTCGCTTAAAAAATACTGAATAAAGACTTTTGAAAATCGAGAGATTTATGAGGGTTCTTAGTTTTTGGTTTCGAAAGACAAGAACACAGGAAGAAAACTCTTCAAATCACTTACGATTGAATGTAATAAGATCTACCGGCAAGAAATCACTTTGGTGGCAGTATGGTTTCAATTTATGCTGGCTAGCCAAAAGTTTAGCAACAAATTGTAGTCCCCCAAAAGGATAGATTTTCAAATTATTTCTAGAAACATTCTACTTTTAAATTTGCTACACTTTTTGCCACAGAGGGGAAGCATTTACAATAAGTAATTTGAAACGCGGGGCTTATTTTTTCATGTATTCGTGTTTTAAAATTTGCCATTTACAGGTTGAAATGTGATTTTTTATATTCAGCCTATATTTTTAATTTATTATTTAAATATTGAAAGTTCAAGCTCGAGGCCAACAGAACGCAATTAATGTCATTTACTTTCGAAGTATTTTTTTTTTTTGATTCAAAGGCGTTCAACAAATTTTGAAATTTAAATTTCACAAAGAGATTCTCGTTTAAAAAATAATGAAGTTTATTAACTCAACGTTTTATTTTTAGTAGATTCATGTATCAATAGTTTTTTTTTGATTCGAAAGATGTAGTTTAAAATTTAAAAAATATGAATGAGGTTTTTGGTTTTCAAAAACAAGAACACAGGAGGAAGAGTCTTCGAATCATTTTAAATAAAGTTTCTTTTTTGAAAAAGAAAAATAAAGAAGCCTCTGAAGTCTTTTGAAAATCGAGAGGTTTATGAGATTATTAAGTTTTTGGTTTTCAAAAACAAGAACATAGTCTTTTGAAAACCAAAATACTCATCAAATCATTATTTAAAATGGAAATGAAGTTTCTAATTAAAAAAGCCCCTTCTTAAAATCGGGAGATTTATGAGAGCTCTTAGTTTTTGGTTTTCAAAAAAAAAAAAAATAACACAGTAAAAGAAGAGTTTTCGATTCATCTTCCAATTTTTTTTAAGTGGAAATGAAGTTTCTATTTTGAAAGAGGAAAATAATGAAGCCCCCGAAGTCTTCTGAAAATTGAAAGGTTTATGAGGGTTCTAAGTTTTTGGTTTAAAAAAAAAAAAAATCAATCAATTTCCAAATATTTTAAATGGAAATAGAGTTTCTTTTTTCTTTCCTGAAGTCTTATTAAGTTTTCTGAAAATCGAGAGAGGTTTATGAGTTTCCTATGTTTTTGGTTTACAAAAACAAGAACACAGGAAGAAGACTCTTCGAATCACCTTCCAATTATTTGAAATGAAAATGAAGTTTCTATTCTAAAAAAAAGTAGCCCCTGAAGCCTTTTGAAAATCGAAAGGTTCATTCATGAGGGTTCTTGGTTTTCAAAACAAGAACACAGGAAGAATACTCTTCAAAACACCTCTAATTGTTTTAAATGGAAAAGAAGACTTTTGAAAATCGAGAGAGGTTTACGAGGTTTCTAAGTTTTTGGAAAAAAAAAACCACAGGAAGAAGAATCTTAAAATCACCTTCGAATTATATTATTTTCATTCAATTATTGTTTAAAGTCAGAGTGGGCTCATTAAGCCCAGTAGTAGCTAACAATTGTTTCCATTTCTTTGTCTGTTTTTTTTTTTTTTGTTTTTCGAAGACCATGTGCGTGAGTTTAGATGACTTGCCGTTTTTTCTGTCAACAAAAGAAAAATAAACACACCATTTCCGTTGCTACCTATTTCTGTTGAATAACACAATATTTCGACAATTTCATGGTTTAATTAATTGGTGGCTTTTCTAAAGGAAAGTTGAAACGTGACTTTGAAGAATCATTAATTAAAAGTCGGTTAAGTAGAGTTTCAATATACGTCGTCATTCTTTCCGTCATTAGGGTGGATTGAGACATAAAACATCTCTCCAAATGTTACTCAGTCACATGGTTGGCATTAGAAAACATGAATTTCAAAATTACAAAGAAAATGTAATATTCAATTCTGCTTCTGATTAAATTAATGATCTTATTATGCAGTGTGAGAAGCACTTCCACTTGTCCTGTGTATTTAAACGTTTCCTGGATTATTTCGAATGTTTCAAAAAAAAAAAAAAAATTATGTAAAGAATCATTAATCTAACATGATTCCTTAGGAAATATATCCATGGGTCACAGAATTAAATTCCGTTCGGATATGGAAAGAAATCCAAAATATGCAGAAAATGAAATAAATCTGTAATAAAATTGATTTTAACGCGGATTACTCTCCCCTGCTCTAGACCATTTTGCATACTCACATATATATTCTATAGAATGCAAATTTATTTACAATGGTATGCTGGCATTTTTTTTTATACACTCAACCTGCAGGATGGGGGTATACTAACTTTATCATTCCGTTTGTAACACCTTGAAATATCGACCTGAGACCCTATAAAGTATATATATTCTTGATCGTCATAAAATTCTAAGACGATCTAGCCATGTCCGTCCGTCCGTCTTTCCGTCTGTTGAAAGCACGCTAGCATCTAAACGAAAGGAGCTAGAATGTTCAAATTTTCCATAAATGCGTCTTATAGTCGGTTGGGATTGAAATGGGGCGAAATCGGCCCACAGGGAAAAATTTTTCCCTCACAAGGACTAAAAATACCCATACTAATCCCTAATATTTTAGCGTATTTAAGCATGTTTTTTGAATATGTTTGTTTATATTTGCTTGATATTTGGTACACGCATTCCCCTTGTAGCAAAAACGGGCACCATATGGGGTTAAAAAAGCGATAAAAATAGTACATATTAAACGACAACAGTTAGAAACACGAAATTCGGTGTGTACATTCCTCTAATTGAGTAGATACATAATATAAAAGTATTTTTTCCAAATTCGTACTTTTAAGGGGTAAAATGGGAATAGAGGGATAAAAATGGTACCAACCAAACGGCTGTACCTAGAATAATGAAATTCGGTGTATACATTCCTCTGATTGCATAGACAAGTAAAATACACAGATTTTTCAAAATTCGTACTTTTTGGGGTTAAAATGAAAAAAAGGGATAAGAATAGTATCTATATATCTACTATAGAATAGTACCAATCAAATGACCGCAGCTAGAGTCATGAAATTCGGAGTATACATTCCTCTGACTGTGTAGACACGGAAAATAAACAGATTTTTGGAAATTTTTTACTTTTAAGGGATACAATGGTACAGAGGGATAAAAATAGTACCAACTAAACGACTACAGCTGGAATGATGAAATTCTAATTGCGTAGAAACGTCAAGAGGGTACTATTTTTGGAATTAAAATAGAATGAAAATACAACAAACTGTAGCACCCACTATCTACCAATATTTTGTGGTATTTAAGCTTTTTGAAAATATAAAAATAAGAATATTTATTTTTTGATTTGAAATAAATAATGGTTTGAAATAATAAAAATATTATATTTATTATTTATAAAATTATTTTTTCAATATTTGTATTTGTTTTGGTTTGGCTATATTAAAAAAATTATATTTTCCTGTAATATTACTGCACTTCTACGAAAACCGACATCCTCTGTGGAATGCAATCCATGGTGGAGGGTATATAAAGTTCGGCCCGGACGAACTTAACTCCGTTTTTACTTGTTTTAATTAAACAAGGTCTCGTCGGAACTGAGTCATCACATTTTTTTGGATCGTTTTTTTTTAAGTACATTTGCTTCTCATTTCCAATGTCATACTACCACATGTGTGGAGGTAAATAAACCACCACTTGAAATTCAGTCCCTGATGTGAATATTTTATTTATTTATTTTTTTTTTTTGAATTATATTTGAATTTTGGTTGTGGTCATTTCATTTGTATTGTTGTGTCCAAGTTTTCTTCTTCTTCTTTTTCTGTAAATATTCATTAACTCTTGATGCTGGCTTAACAATTTCGAAGAGTTGTGCTAAAAGGCTCAATGTCATAACATTATCTTTTGAGACAATATCCGACAACAATCGGATTTTATATTTTTAATATTTTTTTTGATGATTTCTTTTAATCTACTATAGAAATCCGCAAATATCAAGTTTGTCTTTTCATTTGGAAACTTCCGTCCAATGATTTTAAGCTCCTCTTTAAAAACAAGATTTAATGATTTTTTTATTTTGAAAATTTCAACCATATTTTCGTGCTGCTAGCTCAAGCCATCATCACAAAACACCACAAACTTGTCCTTCTTCTTGTTTTTTTTTTTACAACAAAAGGCAAAATATTTAAGAAATGAATAGTAAATATCTTAAAACTTATGTGTGTTATATACTAGTTTGGTTAATGTACACTCTCTCTCTCCCGTTTTGTCTTTTCTTATCCTTGAAGCTGGTAAGTGCCGCAGTAGGAGCAGGAGCAGCGAATATCAGCCAGCTGATGCAACGCTGATTCAACAACGGCATAGCATCTGCTGTTGCCTGCCGCCGCCGCCTCTTTATTATTATTATTTTGTGTGTGCTGCTGTTTTGTTGTTGTGTTCTTTGTTTATTTTTTCCTTTTGTGATTTAGTTCATGGACATTTACTTTGTTTTGTTCGCAGTGTGCTGCCAGTAGTAGTGTTTTTTCGTTGTTCGTTTGCTGGCTGTGCTTTTCCCTCTTTCAATTGTTTTTAATGACCTTTTGTTGTTGTTGTCCGCATCTGCATGCTTTCCTCTTTTCTCTCATTCTGTCGTTTTGTTGTCGTTGTTAATTTTCAATGTTTTTTGTGGCCTCGTGAAAGGAGGGGGGATTTTCTATTTTGCAAAATGAATGTGTTTTGGTTTTTGCACCACGTCCACGTGGAAATTTGTTCAATGCAGATGTCTTTTTTTTTTGCTGTTGCTTTGTTTTGTTTTGTTTGCCACATCACCATCATCATCCTGATGTTATCTGCAGCCGCATTCCTTCCTTTCTAGCTCTCACGAATAGTTTTTGTGCGCCATCGTTGTTGGTGAATCTTTGGGTTTGGAATTCAATCTAAATATGACAAAATAAAAAATTATTAAAAACAAAAATTATGAGAAATTCAATGATTTCCCGAATGGATTTTCACGGATTTCATAATTATTTCAATGTTGTAAACTCAAATTTAAGATTTTGGAGTTGGAGTTGGATCCCTGGTGTATTCTCAGAAAAAAACTGGCCTAGCATGTTCATTTCGACTTACAGCGTCTTTCAGGCGATAGTCTTTGCAATTAAGGAAATGTCCAGTAAACTTTTCCTTTAGACACAACGGTTGTTGCTTTGTTTTGTTTGCCACATCACCATCATCATCCTGATGTTATCTGCAGCCGCATTCCTTCCTTTCTAGCTCTCACGAATAGTTTTTGTGCGCCATCGTTGTTGGTGAATCTTTGGGTTTGGAATTCAATCTAAAAATGGCAAAATAAATGAAACACACAAAAATTATGAGAAATTCAATGATTTCCCGAATGGATTTTCACGGATTTCATAATTATTTCAAGGTTGTAAACTCAAATTTAAAATTTTGGAGTTGGAATTGGATCCCTGGTGTATTCTCAGAATAAAAACTGGCCTAGCATGTTCATTTCGACTTACAGCGTCTTTCAGGCGATAGTCTTTGCAATTAAGGAAGTGTCCAGTAAACTTTTCCTTTAGACACAACGAGCCATATAGAAAACCCAAGTCTCTAGCGAATCTAAAGTAAATACTAAAGTTCATATCACTTCTGAGCTATCATTAATGAAATGAATGTCATCTCTCGTGTAGTTTTGCCATGTATTAACCATATTCCATATTCTCTTGCGGTAGTTCCATATCATTCCGGTTAATCGCCCTCGTTTAGTATTTATTAAATCGAATTAAAAAAAGCAATTGCGATTTAAACTAAAATGTCAATATTTGCCAAAACCATTTATTCCTCTACCCTAAACAAATGATAACATTATGTGTGATGATGGCATGACATGGCATGGCATGTCCTATAGAAAGAACATAGATGATGGTCAAAAGAGGGAGAGAGAGAGAGAGAAGGAGAAAGGACAGGGCGCCGCGAGTGCTAGAAATAATGAAAATATTTTGCATTTTACCGCATTGTGTTTACATGAAATATTTTCACGTGGCAAATTGTGGCTACACTTCCGTCCGTTCGTCCTTTCGTTGTTGTTGTTTTTGTTGTGTGTAGTAACACGTTACAACAAATTTCTAGGTGTTACGTGTTGTACCGTATACAGCCAAACGAACAAACAAACTCTTACCCCGGAGTTTACTGTTGGTGTTGGTCATTTTGTTGTTTCGAAGGAACGAAGCATTGGCATCCTAGGTGCTTTGCTTGCTGGCTCACTAAGTGCCATTTAGTGTGGTGGCTATGACATTACACACGTACACGGATACATGTGGAAAGGAGGAGTAACCCGGCAGGGACGACATAAAAACCAGGAGCTTTCCTCACAACATTTTTTTGTTAAGAAGGAGAGGAAGTATTCCCTTTTCAGTCAATGGAGGCGAGAATGTGGTTTTGTCAAAACTATTGCGAGTGTCTTTCTGTGTTCCACAATGTAATTTTTATACACTCCACGAGAGTATTATGTCTTTGTGCATTTGTTTGTAACACCCAAAAGGAAACGAGATAGACCCATTGTTAATTATACCGATCGTCTTAGAATCACTTTCTGAGTCGATTTAGCAATGTCCGTCTGTCCGTCCGTCCGTCCGTCCATCTATTCTTGTAATCACGATACAGGTCGCAATTGTAGACAGAACCAAATGAAACTTTGCACAACGATGTTTTTCGGGCTAAGGACGAACGCTATTCAATTTGAAGAAAATCGGTTCAGATTTAGATATAGCCCCCATACGAATTTCACTCCTGATTTGACTCTTTTCACTCTAGATACCACATATTACAACAGATTTTCTTTAAAAATGGCAAAACATCTTACATTGTAACTAGAAAAACCTGTGGTAAAAATGTGTTAGATCGGTTCAGATTTATATATAGCTCCCATACAAATTTCTCTCCCGATTTGACTTTTTCCGCTCTAGAAACCACATAATGTATCAGATTGTCTTCAGATTTGGTAAAACATCTTATATTTCCACTAGAAACACCCATGGTGAATATCGGTCAGATCGGTTCAGATTTATATATAGCTCCCATACAAATTTCGCTCCCGATTTGACTTTTTCCGCTCTAGAAACCACATTTTGTATCAGATTGTCTTCAGATTTGGTAAAACATCTTATATTCCCACTAGAAACTGCCATGGTGAATATCGGACAGATCGGTTCAGATTTATATATAGCTCCCATACAAATTTCGCTCCCGATTTGACTTTTTCCACTCTAGAAACCACATAATGTATCAGATTGTCTTCAGATTTGGTAAAACATCTTATATTTCCACTAGAAACACCCATGGTGAATATCGGTCAGATCGGTTCAGATTTATATATAGCTCCCATACAAATTTCGCTCCCGATTTGACTTTTTCCGCTCTAAAAACCACATATTGTGTCAGATTGTCTTCAGATTTGGCAAAACAACTTATATTTAAACTAAGAACATCTATGGTGAAAATAGGTCAAATCGGTTCAGATTTAGATATAGCCCCCATACAAATGTCGTTCCCGATTTGACATTTTCCTCTGTAGAAACCACATATTGTACTCGATTTTCTTTAAATTTGGCACAACATCTTATAATCTTACTAGAAACACCTATGCAGAAATTGGGTAAGATCGGTTCAGATTTAGATATAGCCCCCATATAAATGTCGCTCCCGATTTGACTTTTTCGCTTTAAATGCCACATATTCTAATCGATTTTCTTGAAATTTCGCACAACATCTTATAATCTAACTAGAAACACCTGTGGCTAAAGCGGGCTAGATCGGTTCAGATTTAGATATAGGCCCCATACAAATGTCGCTCCCGATTTGAATTTTGCGCTCTAAAAACCATATATTGTACCCGATTTTCTTTAAATTTGGGACAACATCTTATAATCCAACTAGAAACACTATGCAGAAATTGGGTAAGATCGGTTCAGATTTAGATATAGCCCCCCATACAAATGTCGCTCCCGATTTGACTTTTGCCGCTTTAAAAGCCACATATTGTGCTCGATTTTCTTTAAATTTCGCACAACATTTTTTGTAGCCTTTTTAATGATTCCCAAATATATTTTTAACAATTTTCAAAGAAACTTTAGTTAAATAGACATCTTGTAAGTTTTCAAGAATCTTATTTTATATTGTCCAGATGTTTACTCTTCTTAGAAGTTGTCTTGGTCCGTCAACAATATTCAAGTTTGAAAATTAAACATTTGTCCTCTTAAAACAAACAGTTTAAGTTCAATTGAAAGATTTTAACTTTACTTTGCCATTGGCAGATAAGTGAGCTCATATTGTATAGTTATCTTTTCAATATGACTTAGAACCAATTAATCGATTCGATGTTTGGAACATGTTTACCCTTAGGTGAACTACATTCTTCTTTGGGAATATTTTGAAGCTTTTTTTAATTCCTAGATTTATTTTTCATCATTTTTCAATGAAACTTTTGTTAAACAGACAATTTGTAATTTTTCAAGAATCTTAATTTATTGTTTTTCTAGATGTTTACTGTTCTTGGAAGATGTTTTGGTCGGTCAGCAATATTCAAGTTGGAAGATTTAACATTTGTCCTCTTAAAACAAGCATAGTTCAAGTTCAAATGGGCCAAAACTTTGATTAAAAAAACCACTATAACTATCAAACGATTATTCGGAATTATATTTTATAGTAGTCTTTGTATAGTCACATGAAATATGTGTGGGCTATATTGTCATACCCCTTCTTGTAACTGCCCCACAAAAATTGGTTATATTTTTGGTTAAAATAAGATCAGTAAAACTTCCATGTCTGTTGTTACGGCTACAGTGCAACAATTTTACATTTTTTTATTGGAGCTGGAATAGATGCATATATCGTATGTGGAAAAGCTGTGTACTCAGTTTTCCATTTGGTTACCTTTTCTCATTTTTATATTTCTCAATTTTAATAATTTATTTTCGTACTTTTGCGTGCCGTACAACGGCAATATGGGTTTCAAATGATAGAGAAGAATATCTGTTAAAAATACTTAGAATTTCATGCATTAAAAACTATTTCAAAATTTCCCCTCTAAAATTATTATTTTTAAGGGGAAAATTTCAAATGTTTGTAAATACTAAACATATACATATAGAATCATGACATTTGAAATAATTTGAACTGATATTCCCCTCTATCATATGATACCCATATCGACTTTGTACGACTCGGAAATGTACGAAAATAAATTATAGAATCTTTTGTATCCTTTGTAAATTAAAAGTCCTCGCTACATTCACACGCCTTGAACTACGCCAAAAAACAGGAAAGAAACTGAAAAAGTCGATCAGACTTTTTAGTGTTCTAAAGCGCTTAAAGAGTACTACATTTTAAAAATATATTGTCAGGATTTAGTACAAAATTATAAACAATTTTACACAGAAACGGACGCGACAAAAAAACAGAAGTACTTTTGAAGCTCTTATACAAAGTTCAGCGATTTTGAGAACTTTTTTCAATACATACATGTCAGAGGATATATTTTGTTCGTAGATTTATGAAATATGAGAATTATCTCTTAGATTTTTTTAATTAGGTACAGCCGAAATACGGACGCGACAAATATTTCCATTCGTAGTAAATAAAAGTAATAATTTTCTTTATAACACTTCAACTTCTAATAAAAATAAAAGAGAATAAGTTAACTTTAAGTTTCATAGTAAAAAAAGTTGTCGAAATAAGGAAAAAATAAAGTTAAAAGCTATTAGTGGGGTCTGATTTCATTTTTTTGGTAGACCTTTTTTGGGAGTTGTCGAAATAAGGAAAAAATAAAGTTAAAAGCTATTAATGTGGTCTGATTTCATTTTTTTAGTAGACCTTTTTTGGGAGATGCCAATATGTCCACCTTCTGTTTTGCTGGGCTCCTGAATTGAATTGAATTCTTTATTGAGACTGATTTGTCTTCATATCCTGTTGCTTATAATAATCAAATATATCTATAACAAAAAGTGTATTAAAAACTATAATGTATTATTTTAGAACTGATAATATATGAAATACAGTACCAAACTTTGTCATATCAGTGTGTGAAATAAATTAAAATGATTCAGTAAGAGTAGATTACATGCTTGCTCCCGGCATTAACATATATATAGCGAACAACTGCTAAATGTATTGACTTAGACTATCTCAAAAATAAAACTTAACCTAAAATCTTACAACTGGGCTCCTGATCTAACGACATCCTACGTGTGTGGACATGAAGTTTTTATTGCATATTTTTATGCGTTTTACCGCCGTGTCGTCGTGTTATTTTATATAAAAAGTAGGTGAAAGCAATGTCCCGCTTTTGTTTTCTTTCCACCTTTTTGTTTTTGTTGGAAAACGTTGTTGCAAAGAGAATAATAGAGTGACCAGGCACCACTCTGTTTGTTAGTGCTAAAATATTTAGCAAACAAAACATTTAGTTGACCATTAAAAAGATTAAATGGAGGGGAGAAACAGCAACAAAAGCTAGCAAGCATAGTTAAAAGAGGTGTAACAAACAATTAATCAAAATTGAAAATGTTGTTAAACAACAAGGAAATGTAAAAGGCCCTAAGGACTAGAAGATCCAAAGCAAGCACCTTTATCCGCCTTTATCGTTGGTTTTAATTGGAAAATCATATATAAGTTATCATGTAAAGTGTGCAACTTCTTGGGAAGTACTGTTCAAACTTACTTGCCCCCTAAATATTTTCCAATTTCCCTTTCAAACTGCAAAGCCTAAATAAACTACTCAACAACTTGTCATTTGTTTTGTTTCCTATGGCTTAGCGCGCTATTTTGCGCATTTTGCAGTAGTTCCACTTTACAAAAGTTGTTGAAAAGTTTACATGTGTCGCAATTTTTCGTGAAGGGGAGGGGATTTAATGAACATGCAATAACGTCACATACCGTAGCCACCCGCACCGCCGCCAATACTCACCAGGGTTTAAATGTTTTTAACCTCCACCAACCACCAACCTTTCGTTTACATTTTCATAGATAGCAAAATAACAATTACAGGTTGATGGCTGTTGTGTGTGCCTACATACTAACTATGTTCAGACATATACATGGATGGTTGTTATTATAGTTTATTTTCGGTTGCTATTTTCATTTACTGCTCAAAACATGTGGCGGACTGACGAGAGAACTATCTATACGCGTTTGTGGATTTCTTGCAACATGGCATGCTCTGCCTCAATTAAGCGGATGAGGCTCAAATTACCCATGATTTACCGTGTGTGTATTTAAAATACAGTGTCTCGAAATTGTTAATATATATATATATATATATATATATATATAGGTACCTTTTGGTATAACAATACATTATTACCTCTTTTTCGTGCTCAAGAAAACGAAAATGACACCAAAGTTAAACAATGATTAAGTCTACAAATGATAAAACCATACCACAATTTTTTTAAAAAATCATTACACTTGAACTGGATGACATAAGTCTGAAACCATAGGCAAAACGGACATTGTTGGCCTTTTCAGTTTTCTTTAAACGGACTACACAGCTTGAAAGAATAACATTTTCAAATAATTATTTTGAATACTTATTCACATCCTATGTTAACGATAAAAGTGTCAAATTAAAGAGGAGAGTATCCGTTAAAAATACTTCAAATGTCATGCTTATATCTGTATTAGTTTTGAGGTGTTGATAATAAATGGAGATTTTTGGCCTTTTCAGTTTTCCTTAAACGGACTACAAAGTTTCAAAGGATAACATTTTCAAATAATTGTTTTGAATACTTATTCACATCCTATGTTAACGATAAAAGTGCCAAATTAAAGAGGAGAGTATCCGTTAAAAATACTTAAAATGTCATGCCTCTATCTGCATTAGTTTTGAGGTGTTGATAATAAATGGAGATTGTTGACCTTTTCAGTTTTCCTTAAACGGACTACACAGTTTGAAAGAATAACATTTTCAAATATTTATTTTGAATACTTATTCACATCCTATGTTAACGATAAAAGTGTCAAATTAAAGAGGAGAGTATCCGTTAAAAATACTTCAAATGTCATGCTTCTATCTGTATTAGTTTAGCATTAAGAATTATACTTAAGTTTCTCACTTAGTTTTTTTTCGTTTATTCATATTTTACTTTTTAAGAGGGGAAACTTAAAATGGCTGTTAATGCTAAACTAAAACAGATAGAATCATGGAATTTCAAGTATTTTTAAAAGATATGTCCTCTTTAATTTCAAGCATATGTAGGTATAGTAGGCTGAGAATAAGTATTTAAAATAATTGTCTATTTTGGCCAAATCATATACATATTAAAAACTATACGATAGTGAAGAGGAGATGGTCCCCAAGCACTGTGCCTGATCCTAGGCATGGTTGGTTGACGAATGGCTTGTGTGTGTGTGTGTGCCAAACGAACGTTTTTTCTTTAGGCTAGGAAAATGAATTCAACTTTTAAACTAACTATCAAATCAGCGTCAGCACCAGAGTCATCAACATAAGCCCATCTCCCAGCGCTCATTTTGCAAAAAGTAGAAATAATGTTGGAGCAGTTTTGCTAGTTTTCCACTAAAATGCATTTTGCACGCCTGAAATGTTCTTGAGCTACAAAATCCAAACCGTCCCTCCCCGACCCTCCTCTCTTTCGTTTGAAATGTTTCGTAGGGAGGTACTGCTCTACAGTAAATTAGTGTACTACAAAAATAAATTTGTTTCCAATGATTCTGGTACTTCCATTGGCTTTGGTTTTTGAAAATGCAAAGTTTGGAATGTATGCACAAATCTACTTTGCACTTAATTAGTGTGTGAAGGACTCTACCTACCAATTGGTCTGTGGCTAATTGAAAACAACTGACTGACTGCGTAGTGTGCATATTTTTGAACTCAACCATGATGAAGTCGATTTCATTATTAATTTTTTGAATTTTCCTTTTTTATTTGCAGGGTGGTGAAGTCATTCAGGAGAGCATTACCTCGAATGTCAGTGAAGATCTGATAACATTGGAATTTCAAAAAACCGATGGTACACTGATAACGCAGATAATAGATTTTCGAAATGTAAGTAACTGAATGAATGGGGAAGGGGAGGGAGGCAATAAAACTTTTTTCTGAGAACTTAAAATTTAACTCGTTTTTATTTATTGAGGCGGGAAAATTATAAACTTATAAAATTATAAAATTATAAAATTATAAAATTATAAAATTATAAAATTATAAAATTATAAAATTATAAAATTATAAAATTATAAAATTATAAAATTATAAAATTATAAAATTATAAAATTATAAAATTATAAAATTATAAAATTATAAAATTATAAAATTATAAAATTATAAAATTATAAAATTATAAAATTATAAAATTATAAAATTATAAAATTATAAAATTATAAAATTATAAAATTATAAAATTATAAAATTATAAAATTATAAAATTATAAAATTATAAAATTATAAAATTATAAAATTATAAAATTATAAAATTATAAAATTATAAAATTATAAAATTATAAAATTATAAAATTATAAAATTATAAAATTATAAAATTATAAAATTATAAAATTATAAAATTATAAAATTATAAAATTATAAAATTATAAAATTATAAAATTATAAAATTATAAAATTATAAAATTATAAAATTATAAAATTATAAAATTATAAAATTATAAAATTATAAAATTATAAAATTATAAAATTATAAAATTATAAAATTATAAAATTATAAAATTATAAAATTATAAAATTATAAAATTATAAAATTATAAAATTATAAAATTATAAAATTATAAAATTATAAAATTATAAAATTATAAAATTATAAAGTTATAAAATTATAAAATTATAAAATTATAAATTATAAATTATAAATTATAAATTATAAAATTATAAAATTATAAAATTATAAAATTATAAAATTATAAAATTATAAAATTATAAAATTTTAAAATTATAAAATTATAAAATTATAAAATTATAAAATTATAAAATTATAAAATTATAAAATTATAAAATTATAAAATTATAAAATTATAAAATTATAAAATTATAAAATTATAAAATTATAAAATTATAAAATTATAAAATTATAAAATTATAAAATTATAAAATTATAAAATTATAAAATTATAAAATTATAAAATTATAAAATTATAAAATTATAAAATTATAAAATTATAAAATTATAAAATTATAAAATTATAAAATTATAAAATTATAAAATTATAAAATTATAAAATTATAAAATTATAAAATTATAAAATTATAAAATTATAAAATTATAAAATTATAAAATTATAAAATTATAAAATTATAAAATTATGATTTGAACTGGGATATTGTCCTGGCTCAAGACCATTTTCCATCTATATTTAATAGAATGCAAATTTATTTACAAATGGCATGGTGACATTTATTACTTGGCTGCAGACTACCACTATCATGATTTCCACCCTGTCTAAAGGTTTCGTTCAGGTGGCTTCGCAGCGACTTTTCAACATCAAATCCGGCCTCTATAAGAAGACGATTCTCACAAACGAACGAGAATCACAACTCACTTGCCGAATTTGCGTTTAAAAAATCGCACCAAGTAATAAAGTACACATGCCATATTATAAAATTATAAAATTATTAAATTATAAAATTATAAAATTATAAAATTATAAAATTATAAAATTATAAAATTATAAAATTATAAAATTATAAAATTATAAAATTATAAAATTATAAAATTATAAAATTATAAAATTATAAAATTATAAAATTATAAAATTATAAAATTATAAAATTATAAAATTATAAAATTATAAAATTATAAAATTATAAAATTATAAAATTATAAAATTATAAAATTATAAAATTATAAAATTATAAAATTATAAAATTATAAAATTATAAAATTATAAAATTATAAAATTATAAAATTATAAAATTATAAAATTATAAAATTATAAAATTATAAAATTATAAAATTATAAAATTATAAAATTATAAAATTATAAAATTATAAAATTATAAAATTATAAAATTATAAAATTATAAAATTATAAAATTATAAAATTATAAAATTATAAAATTATAAAATTATAAAATTATAAAATTATAAAATTATAAAATTATAAAATTATAAAATTATAAAAAGTTATAAAATTATAAAAAGTTATAAAATTATAAAAAGTTATAAAATTATGAAATTATAAAATTATAAAATTATAACATTATAAAATTATAAAATTATGAAATTATAAAATTATAAAATTATAAAATTATAAAATTATAAAATTATAAAATTATAAAATTATAAAATTATAAAATTATAAAATTATAAAATTATAAAATTATAAAATTATAAAATTATAAAATTATAAAATTATAAAATTATAAAATTATAAAATTATAAAATTATAAAATTATAAAATTATCTATATTTATAAAAGAGAATGCCGTCCGTGTGAACACGCAAAACTTTATAACGGATCGTCTGATTTTCACGATTTTGGGCTTGATGAATTCGTGTTGGCCCAAGGAAGGACATAGGATGTAAAATTGGTACATAAATATTACTGACCACGAGAATGATAAATATGATGCCGAAATTTGGATTTTCATTTTATGTGTGTGGCAATAGTGTTTTTTTGAGCCAGAAGGCTGCAAATTGGAACGTATATATTACTGACCACAAGAAAGATAAATATGATGCTGGAGTTTGAATTTTCGTTTGGTGGGTAGTTGGGGCGTGGCAAAAGTGTCTTTTAGCTAGAAGGCTGAAAATTGGAACGTATATATTACTGACCACGATAATATCAATATGAAACCTGATTTTAATTTTACCATTTGTGTTTTTGCCTGGCGAAGCGGGCGGGGTTCAGCTAGTAAAATTATAAAATTATAAAATTATAAAATTATAAAATTATAAAATTATAAAATTATAAAATTATAAAATTATAAAATTATAAAATTATAAAATTATAAAATTATAAAATTATAAAATTATAAAATTATAAAATTATAAAATTATAAAATTATAAAATTATAAAATTATAAAATTATAAAATTATAAAATTATAAAATTATAAAATTATAAAATTATAAAATTATAAAATTATAAAATTATAAAATTATAAAATTATAAAATTATAAAATTATAAAATTATAAAATTATAAAATTATAAAATTATAAAATTATAAAATTATAAAATTATAAAATTATAAAATTATAAAATTATAAAATTATAAAATTATAAAATTATAAAATTATAAAATTATAAAATTATAAAATTATAAAATTATAAAATTGTAAAATTATAAAATTATAAAATTATAAAATTATAAAATTATAAAATTATAAAATTATAAAATTATAAAATTATAAAATTATAAAATTATAAAATTATAAAATTATAAAATTATAAAATTATAAAATTATAAAATTATAAAATTATAAAATTATAAAATTATAAAATTATAAAATTATAAAATTATAAAATTATAAAATTATAAAATTATAAAATTATAAAATTATAAAATTATAAAATTATAAAATTATAAAATTATAAAGTTATAAAAAGTTATAAAATTATAAAATTGTAAAATTACAAAATTATAAAGTTATAAAATTATAAAAAGTTATAAAATTATAAAATTATAAAATTGTAAAATTATAAAATTATAAAATTATAAAATTATAAATTATAAATTATAAATTATAAATTATAAATTATAAAATTATAAAATTATAAAATTATAAAATTATAAAATATAAAATTATAAAATTATAAAATTATAAAATTATAAAATTATAAAATTATAAAATTATAAAATTATAAAATTATAAAATTATAAAATTATAAAATTATAAAATTATAAAATTATAAAATTATAAAATTATAAAATTATAAAATTATAAAATTATAAAATTATAAAATTATAAAATTATAAAATTATAAAATTATAAAATTATAAAATTATAAAATTATAAAATTATAAAATTATAAAATTATAAAATTATAAAATTATAAAATTATAAAATTATAAAATTATAAAATTATAAAATTATAAAATTATAAAATTATAAAATTATAAAATTATAAAATTATAAAATTATAAAATTATAAAATTATAAAATTATAAAATTATAAAATTATAAAATTATAAAATTATAAAATTATAAAATTATAAAATTATAAAATTATAAAATTATAAAATTATAAAATTATAAAATTATAAAATTATAAAATTATAAAATTATAAAATTATAAAATTATAAAATTATAAAATTATAAAATTATAAAATTATAAAATTATAAAATTATAAAATTATAAAATTATAAAATTATAAAATTATAAAATTATAAAATTATAAAATTATAAAATTATAAAATTATAAATTATAAATTATAAAATTATAAAATTATAAAATTATAAAATTATAAAATTATAAAATTATAAAATTATAAAATTATAAAATTATAAAATTATAAAATTATAAAATTATAAAATTATAAAATTATAAAATATAAAATATAAAATTGTAAAATTATAAAATTATAAAATTATAAAATTATAAATTATAAATTATAAATTATAAATTATAAAATTATAAAATTATAAAATTATAAAATTATAAAATTATAAAATTATAAAATTATAAAATTATAAAATTATAAAATTATAAAATTATAAAATTATAAAATTATAAAATTATAAAATTATAAAATTATAAAATTATAAAATTATAAAATTATAAAATTATAAAATTATAAAATTATAAAATTATAAAATTATAAAATTATAAAATTATAAAATTATAAAATTATAAAATTATAAAATTATAAAAAGTTATAAAATTATAAAATTATAAAATTATAAAATTATAAAATTATAAAATTATAAAATTATAAAATTATAATATCATGAATTTGTTTCTTAGCTGGCAGTTAAATTTGGTTCTTCTTTATTTTCTGGATAGTTAAAAATGAAACAATAAGCTTGAAACCTTATTAGCTCTATTTGTTTCGTTAACAAATAAATAACCTAATTCCTCACCACTAATATCCATTTTAAATTATTATTTCTTTTCTTGTGTTTTTCTTTCTAGGAAGTACGTATTCTTAAAGCTCTGGTCTTGGGCGAAGAAGAACGAGGACAAAATCTCTATCAAGTCATGTGTTTTGTGACGAAATTCAACAAAGGTGATTTCATATCATCGGACGCCATGGCCAAGTTGCGCCAAAAGAATCCCAGTACAATACGAACGCCGGAAGAGGACAAGGGCAAGGATACATTTACCATGACATCGTGGGTGCATTTAAATCGATCACAGCCCATATCGCGACATTTGATGACAGTGTGTGGCGAGGCATTGGATGCCACTTATGTCAGAGATGTGGATTTGAAGGCGTGGTCTGAACTGCCAGGTAAATATACAAAAATAAGAACTATTGTTGATCATTTAGAGAAAGAAATTTAAGAGGGTGTTTGGGAATGACCAGAAAATGATGGCTTTATAAAAACCAAACAAAACAAGTGGTTTAAAAAATCACAAATTCTGCAGTTTTTACAAGTCTTTAGCTTCAATTTACATTTTTGAATTTCAATTTTTATTCTCTCAATATGATATTGTATTTTCTCAATATGAAATTGTATTTTCTCAATTTCAATTGAAAATGTCAAGTTTCTACTCCATGGAGCATAATAAACATGTTTGTTTGATGTGAAATCAAAAAATAAAGAAAATAAATTTTCGCTTATACAAGATTTCCCAATTTTTAAATTCAATTAAAACATTCTGCATAAATTTCACTAAAGCATTACCCCCTCTCCCCCCTTTCCGTTTATATTTTCAGGTTCCTCAATATCTAGCCTTGAAGCTGCCACTGAGAAATTCCCCGACACATTATCGTCACGCTGCAACGAAGTTAGTAGCCTTTGGGCACCATGTATTTGCACTCTGGAGACATGTATCGGATGGTATCCCTGCGGTCTTAAGTACTGTAAAGGTAAGACGGCGGGCGATTCTTCAGCAGCGGCAGCTGCAGCAGCAAATTATCGTTGTGGCATTAAGACATGTCGTAAATGTTCGCTGTTCTCGTATTATGTCAGGCAAAAACAACAATGTCTATGGGATGAATGACGAGAACTGCAACAACAACGTCACGTGTTGCCATCAACGAAGACACATCAGTCGCAAGAACATCCACAACCATTATTTATCTTATGCTGCTCAGTGTACAAAATGTTAAAGACAATAAGAACATTACTAAAGGATTTTGTTGAATATCATTTATTTCATCACAAACAAATTGCTGAATTAATGGAAATATGGCCAATGCTGTTGTTGATGTTGGTGGCGATGATAAGACCATCACCATCCTCACCATCATCAGCGCGGCCAGTAAGAAAAATGTCATTACGACGGCGATTGTAGTGAACGCCGCCAGAAACGTTCAATCGCCTGAAGGATGGTATTAAGTTGCCATTGTCTAATTGTTGTACAATGGGAAAATGGAAGTGCTTTTAGAAACATGTGTATATATAATGTGTAAATTTTCTTTATGTAAGTACACAATTTTAGCATATGCATACATATATACCTCTCTATATGCATATTGTTCTTTGATTTGATTATTATTTCTTTGATTTGTGAAAGACATACAAGATATTTTTTTTGATATATGATATACTATATTACGGATAGACTTTCCAGTGTCTGATTAATATTCTTCTAATTTTTTCTCCCCCTGTCGTCTTCTATCTGTTTTGGGGGGGTAGAAATTGTGAATTTATTTCGCCAACATCTTCGACTAAAGAATCTACAAAAGTTTTTGTTTTAGAGTGATAGAATCTTTCCTTTTTTTATAAGAATTATCGTTTATATAGTAAACAATGACGTTAGCATTTACCAATTGAGATTGGTAACAGCAACATATTAAACCCATCCCCCCCACACCATCCTGGGGAATATTGAGTGTTAACATCTTCTGCTAAAGAATCCTAAAATTGTTTGATTGGAAATTATAGAAAACTAATTTCTAAAGCTCTTTTATTATCATTTGTGAAAAAGGACACCGTCTTTTGCAAGTCTGTAAAAGAAACCAAATATGATTTGGTGGTGATAACACCATCTATCTAAGTTTCCCTTGCCACTCTACACCACCTGTAGTTCCAGTGTGCAAGGGAAACTTGAGAGTCGTTCGACTTTTTTTGTTCCAAACTTCTGGGGAACATTATCGCTCCTACATGACGGGACTAGTCAATCTATAAGTAGGCAATAAAGCCTTGTGTTGACATTTATCCAACCATAAACATTATCGAAACTACTATTCTATTTTAAATTAAATAATAACTACTTATTTTCGTATATCCCGGACTAAAGAATCTAAAAATTTTAGTTTTTGTGTATTAACAAACCCTCAACAAACCCTATCCCTACAAGCCCTTATTTACTTGTAGTATCAAGAGGCTAATAGCTAGTATATATCAATTACTCGTGCTCAGATTGTCTAATTTAATTATTTAATAATGATTTATTCATTATTTATTTTATTATATATAATAAGCAAGAGGGAAGGTTACCTCCCCCCAGTGTTGCATTGTTTTATAGAAAATCGATTTTGTCTGGAATCGTTGAGCTTTTGAAAACCTTTCGAACCAAAATATACATATATCAAACAGTTCCACTGGGGTGGGAAAACCTTCATGTGTGGCGAGCAGTGAAATTTTTCTTTTGGCCGCAGGTCGTCCTTTTTCGTCTAAGTATTCCTCCAATATTTAGTCTTGTCAGAGCATACATGTGTCCAACATGTTGCTATGATTTATTTTCGAATATCCACTGACTAAAGAATCTACAAATTTCTTTGTTGCGCGTACAATATATTAATGTTTTGAATGTAATCATAATGAAACTGCTTTTAATTCAAGCGTTAAGTACTACTGCTTTCATACCAGTGCGTATTTGGGCCAAAGAAGAAAAAAATCCGTGTCGTGTGCTATAGCGATTAACGTTCACAGATGATTGCAAATTTAAACCATCGTAAGATTTCAAAGTTTTTCATTTACTACATCCTCTTAATTGATTGCGCTTAAGCGAATTCCTCATCTCCCCCCCCCCCCCCCAACTCACTTTAGTGAAGAGTGTATTTAATGGAGGGGGAGGAGGAGGAGTTGGTGGCTAATCATTTCAACCGAATATCGTTCGCATTACGAGAACGTTCCTTACTTTTGTTAAGTTTTTTTTTTACACCTGTCGTGAACAAAATAATTCACAATAAATTTCGGCCTAACAATAATGTTAGTTAGCCAGCCCTAATTCAAATTGGGTATTTCTTTCTTTTCGATACATTTATGACTTCAGAATCATGAAGATTGTTAAGGACATCATTAGTAAAATTAATTATGGATATCGTACGATTACAACGTTTCAGTGAAATTATCGAACTTGTACTTAAGTTTTGACCAAAAAGGCTTTTTTTACTGTAATCTAAGTAAGTGAAATTGCATCTGTGAGACCTCTACAATTAAAACACTTGTTGCATTTGTGCATTTTTCCTATGGTGTTGGCGTCGATGGTGCGGTGCGAACATCATCATCCACCTCCGCCAATAGCAAAAATTCCATCACGATGGCGGTACTGAACTCAAATAAGAACAAATCGTTCAAATCTCCAGTCGTCTATAGGATGGTATTAAGGAAATGGAAGTGCTTTTAGAAACATGTACATGTGTAAATTAGTAACCCCTGTGATGACTTCCATGGTGGTTTGAAACCACTGTATTTTTTCGTGGTTTCATGTTTTTAAAATTGTAGAAGAGTTATTCTTGAATGAATTGATTGAGGCTCAAATTTAACACGAAACCAGCAAAAAGCGGTGGTCTGAATTCACCGGGGAAGCCATCACATGGACGTATACCGCCTACTATTGCAACTTTGCGATGGTACATTATAGACTTCAGAATCATGAAGATTGTTAAGTATAAAAATAGCAAAAATTAAATTGAAATTACTGAACATGTACTAATCGTAAACTAAGTAAAGCTGTTCCTGAGAGGCTTCACTCTAATAACGTTATACATACTAAAGCACTAGTTGTATGTTAAAACCATTACACATTATTTCATTAAGAAAAGTGTGATGAGAAAGAAGAAGTGGTGTTTATGCTTCTTTTTCCAAGACGTTGCAAATAAATGGCAATAGATTTTTTCGTAGAAGTTTTTTTTCTATTTGTCTAGCCTAATATTATAACTTAAATCACTAGTTAACAAATGAATAAGACATTGCAAGATGCATCGATATATTCATTGTTTATTTCTCAAAATGTCAGCCTAATATTTTATAGGTTTTAGCAAAAAACTGTTTATAATTCGATATATTAATTGAAAACATCACGACGACGACGCTATTGCTATGCATGTACAAGGCATGCGAAAATTCTTCTTATTTTGAAGCGTCGGCCCTATGCTCCTACATCAGGAGCGGGCAATTATTTATACTATATACATATATTTAAATGTATAGCTTAATTATGATCTATTCTAGAAGTATCTACCGATAATTTCATATGTATATTGGAACTACGTTCAAGCGATGTACTATGCCTGCGTACAGAAAACTAGTCATCCACCTCGGGTTGAAGGAGATTTTCATCTGTACGCCTGGTTTCCATTAAAAATTCCATTTGTCTTTAATGGCTTTTCAAGTTTATTAGTTTTTGTTTTCCTATGTCACCAGCTTTCTATATCTATCCATCGTGTTATTATAACTGCACTTAATTGAAGTAAAGCGTGACTAACTGTTCGGTCAATCCGAAGGAACAATTGAGTCCCATAGGGAGGGAGGGAGGGAGCATGGAAGACTCGGCTCATAAACATCGTTTAGATGAGCTGACCTTCCATTCCATCCCACTGTTTCGTGGATGTTAGTTACCTTTATTAACAACAACACTTGGGTAATTTTATTTCCCAAATCAAATTTCAAATATTTTTTGATGAGGTACCTTATTTATCATATCTACCTTATCTATTCTTCTTCACCATATGGTGAACTTGTCCCAGAAATAAAAGGCCTGTTCGCTTAGGCTTACTAGCTTAGAATTGGAGCCTTGATAGGGTGGCAACATATTTACCCATTGGTTTTCAAATACCATACAAAAATGAAGCTAGTAAGCCCAATCGAAGAGCCCTAATGATGGACATTTTTGTTGGAGTTTAGTTAAATATTATCCTTGCCTTTTTGGATTTATATATATATTGGAGGAATACCTGGTCTTCTTGCAACTGCCGATATTCATCTATCGACATTCTTCCTAATATATCTAGAATTCTCGGCTTGGACACTTTCTTCTCACTTATGAAATGTGGCGTCTACACTCAAGACGCCATTTAAAACCTATCAACTTCATATTATTATAACTTATTTTCAATCCCATTCGAAGTAAAAGCAATATCGTTAATCAGAATTTATCATTACAAGGCATGATATATCCAAAGCAGTATGTACGTAGCTTAATATCCAATTCTGGTCGAAGTAAAGCAATATTGTTGGCAGAATCAACCATTACAAGGCATGATATATCCAAAGCAGTATGTACGTAGCTTATTGTTTTCGAAATTATAGGTGAAACGCAAATGCATCTAGTAATGTTTACCATTCTAAAGCTTTGAAAGTTTCTCATTATATTGATGTTCATCCAATTCTTGTCGAAGTAAAGCAATATTGTTGGCAGAATCAACCATTACAAGGCATGATACATCCAAAGCAGTAAGTGCGTAACTTAATGTTTTCGAAATTATAGGTGAAACGCAAATGCATCTAGTAATGTTTACCATTCTAAAGCTTTGAAAGTTTCTCATTATATTGATATTCATCCAATTCTTGTCGAAGTAAAGCAATATTGTTCGCAGAATCAACCATTACAAGGCATGATACATCCAAAGCAGTAAGTGCGTAACTTAATGTTTTCGAAATTTTAGGTGAAACGCAAATGCATCTAGTAATGCTTACCATTCTAAAGCTTTGAAAGTTTTTCGCTACGTTGCTTCAAGCAACTCGCACACCGACGCGCATGTCGTGGCGTCACACGAAAATCGCATAGGTCTGCGAGCGGCTTAACTTTTACTTGTTCCATTAGTCGAGATATATACTCTTTTTTCATTTCACTATTGAGGGATTTTAACAAATCCTTTCGCTATATTATTTTTTTATTCATTACGCACAATCTTTATAACCACATATACATTAATTTGCATTACCCTATCAACAAGATTCTCAGAAGCTGAGTAAAAATCTTTGTTCCTCTAGATTTCGTCATTCTGTACACTTAATACATAAACATTGTTTAAACCACAAAAGTGTTTGTTATCTTTCGTGATTAGCAAAACATCGATCGTCTCTATAATTACCAGCTGATATATACCTTCAGATATGGCATAGGCAATTTGAAAAATCAGCTGATTATAATGTGAAATTTAGAACATCTCTTTTACAAATATATATATATATGATATTTGATAATCCGTCGTCATAATCAATGACGGTATAATATACCCCTCTCATCGTCTTTTCTTCAGCCAGTTAGATTAGGGTGAAGGGGATTAAGAAAAAATTGCTCCTCCATAAAACTGCGAGAACCTCTTAAATAATTTTTATTTTCTTTTCAAAGACTTACGGAACTTTTTTTGCGGGTGTGTTGTTCGTTCTCGTAGTCTTATTTAGTCAACTAAATTAAACTAAATGTTAACCCCTTCTTTTCTTTTGTTTCCTTTGCTTTTATTATTATATCAAAATTTCTCTATTGAGTCTATGCAATTAGTTTAGAAAGTGAAAATCCGTTCTGTTTGATTAACAAACAATTACACGCCATATCTTACTTTAGATTTACTCATGAATTTCCACCTAAGGATAATGACCAGTTAGAGTCACTTTGCAATTACCAAGCATTTTTTGAAATTTTTATTATTGTGCCACCCCTCTTTACCGGAATTACGGAAGAGGTGGCAATCGTTTTTCTTTTCTTTTAAAGAAATACCAAAGTTATTGATTTAATTTCCTTATTCTTTCAATTGTTCCAAAACGATATCAATTATCGTTCTTGTACCATATACTAAATTCTCTATTGAGTCTATGCAATAAGTTGTCAAGTGAAAGAAAATCCTTCTATTGACTGCCATTATCAACAAATTAGCACGAAAAGTAGTCTGCAAACATTGAAGGGATGAAGATCCTTTGGATCTTTATTCCAAGGAAAACTTGTGTTTTTAAGGTATAAATCAATTTGTGATTTAATTCCCTTATTTGTTTTACTGCACACACCCAATTATTTCATGGCGATACAAAAATAACTATCGTTTATTCTATCTTCCCTTTCTTACCCTATACTAAATTCTCTATTGAGTCTATGCAATAAGTTGTCAAGTGAAAGAAAATCCTTCTATTGACTGCCATTATCAACAAATTAGCACGAAAAGTAGTCTGCAAACTTTAAACAAAACTTCCTGTATTTGTTTGAAGGGTTGAAGATCCTTGCGAGCAGCCTGGTGGCTGCTCAAGATCTTCACTCCTGCTGAAATCGCCTCATATATGAGAGATCTCCTCAAATATATAATGTCGTACTTTTGGTTTAAGCATAGTCGACACTGCAATGATTTTTTTAAAAGACTTTATCAAATTTCATTGTATGACCCTCTCCCTGAAACAGTTCTATTGTTAAAGTCGTGAATCATGAAATTCATTTTAGAATTTCTTATAGCCCTTAGGTTGTTTTGCCTACACTGAAAACATATATCTCTAAACATATACTAGTACTGGGAAGTCTATCTTAATTTCTATGAAAGTTTTGTATTTTTTTTCGCCAAACAAAATTTCCAACAAATATCTTGTATGTCGCCTTCATTTCAACCAACACTATAATTATAAAAAAAATCCCATCCAATAACATGTATGTATATGTATTGCATTTTTTTAATTTTAATTTCCCCCCACACAAACTCCTCCTAAATTGTCTCTCAAAATGTGGCCTTAGTATCTGAAGAAAATAAAACATGTAAAAAGATCAACATAAAAGAAAAACAAACTTAAGGAAAAAACTACGTGTTCAAGATAAAAGCAAAATTCAAAATCTCCAATGTATTTCCTATAATCGTAAAGAACAAAAAAAAAATATATATATAAAGAAGCTAGTGGCAAAATGGCGGCGGCAATCAATTTGGAAGGTTATTTATACTGCTCAACAATAAAATAATAATATTTCAAAACTTTTCCCATAAAAAAGTTTTTCTTTTTGTCCCAACTAAAGTTTATTGCCGCCCATTTTGCTGCCAAACCCTCCTTTTTGTCGCTCTTTTAAAAGTAACAAAATAACTATTGAGAAAAAAACGTACTCTTTCTAAACCAAAAAACAATAATTGAACAATAATATTTATAAACAAAGTGAAAAAAGAAACAACTTATTATTCTACTACTACAACTACTACTATACATATACTATATATATACGAGATAGATAATTTTAGAGAACTATGGAAAGGAAAAATAGATTTGAAGATACCCCTACTACTTCTCTTTTAGTGTTCAGCTTCTTTTGTTTTATTTTTCTCTCCACCTCTTAACTTTCTATAACTTACAAAATTTATGCAATGTGATTAAGACTGCAGCTGAAGGAATATAACAAAAAATATAAACAAATATGCTCAGAAAGTCAGCTAGGTTTTTTAATCACATTGTGTAGTATCTAAATATCCGCTTTATACAATTATATACCTAAAATTATATATATATATATTTTTTTCAATAAATTTGTAATTTTTTTCTACCCTCCCCATAAAACAAAAATATGTACATACGTATAATCTATACATTCATGTAAAAATTACTTTTAATATATATAATCCAAGATGAGGCTTGTCCATCCATCTCCCCCCGGTACTGTTAACTTTAAGTTTTAGATTAATAAAATATGAAAATATTAATTAAAAGAAATTCCAAAAATTGGATTACAATATATATATATATGAATGAAATTAAAGATTTCTGAAGAATGTGTAAAAAACTAAAAAAAAAAAACTGTATGAGAAATACAAAAAATAAATAAAATGATTTTATAAAAACATAACAATCTCTTGTTTTTATTTTAATTCTGCAGAAAATCGTGATTCGATTTTGCATTTAAATAAATTTTTGACTTGAATACTTTAACGGAGACCATGGCAGAAGGTATGAAACAATTCTATTTACAATTCAATTCGGTAAAAAAGTGAAATCGGGAAGGATTTGTGCATCCTGTAAATGTATGTGTTTGACAAAAAATGTTAAATCGGAAAGGACATTTGTATGGGGGTATATTGAAACCAGGAACGATGTGACGCGCTTTCACCATGTCTGTTTATTGGTGAAATATAATATGTAAAATTTGGCCAAAATCGGTTAAACATTCGGGAGCAACATTTGTATGAGGTCTATATCTAAATCTGAACCGATCTTACCCACTTTCACCATCGGTTTTTAAGTTGGATTATAAGATGTTGTGCCAATTTTAAAGAAAAACTGGTACAATATGTGGATTTTAGTGCGGAAAAAGTCAAATCGGGAGCGACATTTGTATGGGGGCTATATCTAAATCTGAACCGATCCTTCCCACTTTCAGCGTAGGTGTTTCTAGTTTGATTATAAAATGTTGTGCCAATTTTAAAGAAAATCGGGTACAATATGTGGATTTTAGAGTGGAAAAGGTCAAATCGGTAGCGACATTTGTATGGGGGCTATATCTAAATCTGAACCGATCTTACCCACTTTCAGCATAGGTGTTTCTAGTTCGATTATAAAATGTTGTGCCAATTTTAAAGAAAATCGAGTACAATATGTGGATTTTAGAGCGGAAAAGTCAAATCGGGAGCGGCATTTGTGTGGGGGCTATATCTAAATCTGAACCGATCTAACCCGCTTTCGCCACAGGTATTTCTAGTTTGATTAAGAAAATCGGGTACTATATGTGCTTTATAGGGCGGAAAAAGTCAAATAGGGAGCGACATTTGTATGGGGGCTATATCTAAATCTGAACCGATCTTACCCAGTTTCGGCATAGGTGTTTCTAGTTGGATTATAAGATGTTGTGCCAATTTTAAAGAAAATCGGGTGCAATATGTGGTTTCTAAAGCGGAAAAAGTGAAATAGGGATCGACATTTGTATGGGGGATATATCTAAATCTGAACCGATCTTACCCAGTTTCGGCATAAGTGTTTCTAGTTGGATTATAAGATGTTGTGCCAATTTTAAAGAAAATCGGGTGCAATATGTGGTTTCTAAAGCGGAAAAAGTCAAATCGGGAGCGACATTTGTATGGGGGCTATATCTAAATCTGAACCGATCTTACCCAATTTTTACATAGGTATTTCTAGTTGGATTATAAGATGTTGTGCCAATTTTAAAGAAAATCGGGTACAATATGTGGTTTCTAGAGCGGAAAAAGTCAAATCGGGAGCGACATTTGTATATCTAAATCTGAACTGATTTCCTCCAAATTCAATATCGATGGTCCTTGGCCAGAAAAAATAACTTCTGCCAAGTTTCATGACAATCGGACAACAATTGCGACCTGTAGAGTGCGAACAAGCTTAGATGGTCAGCAGACGGACGGACGGACGGACAGACAGACATCGTTAAATTGACTCAGCTGGTGATTCTAAGCCGATATGTATACTTAAAGGTGGGTCTAGCTCAATTATTTCTTGGTGTTACACACATTTGGCGCGAAACTAACTTATAATAGGGTATAATTAATTTTCCCAAATTCGTACTTTTAAGGGGTAAAATGGGAATAGAGGGATACAAATTGTATCAACCAAACAGCTGCACCTAGAATAATGAAAATCGGGATTTTTTTAAAAAAAGGATTTTTTAAAATAAGGATTTTTTTTTGAAATTCGTACTTTTTGGGGTTAACATTGAAAAAGGGGGTAAACATTGTACCAACCAAATGACAGCAGCAAAAGTCATGAAATTCGGAGTATGCATTCCACTTACTCCTTTGACATGAAAAATAAGTGTTTTTTCCAGATTCGTACTTTTAATGGATACAATGGGAACAGAGGGATAAAAATTGTACCAACTAAACGGCTACAGCTAGAATGATGAAATTCGGTATGTACATCCATGTAATTGTGTAGACACGTAAAATAAAGAGTTTTTAGAAAGTCGTACTCTTAAGGGGGTAATATGGGAAAAAGGTGATGGGAAAAAGGTGCAAACTAAAAGGCCACGGCTAGAATGATGAAATTCGGTGTATACATTCATCTAATTTCGTGGACAAGTAAAATAAAGAGATTTTAGAAAGTCGTACTCTTAAGGGGTAAAATAGGAAAAAAGGGATAAAAATGGTATCAACCAAATGCCTTTTTTTACCTTTACGGCAAAAATTGGTTGATTCATTAAGTTAGGTTGTCTTGCCCTGTGCACTAGGGCGTACCTCAAAAAAAAAGTTCGCCGTACACCTTCGAATATGAAGTATTATTGAAAGGTAGTTTCAAAAAAAAAATTTTTATTTTTTTATGCCGAACGTAGGGGTCGCGCTTTTACATTTTTCTATATAACTTGTATTTATAAACAAAAACATCGATGTATCACACTTTAAAATCCGTTTATAAATGCAGAAGTTATATAGAAAAATGTAAAAGCGCGACCCCTACGTTCGGCATAAAAAAATAAAAAAAATTTTTTTGAAACTACCTTTCAATAATACTTCATATTCGAAGGTGTACGGCGAACTTTTTTTTTTTTACTTGTAACCTGGTACGCTCTACTGTGCACGCCAGATAATAGATTTTCAAAATTTGTACTTTTGGAATTTAAAATAAAATGGAAATACAAACAACTGTAGTACCCACTATCTACCAATGTTTATGGTATTTAAGCTTTTTGGAAGATTACTGTCTTATATTTACTTTTTGAATTGATTTTAAGTATTATTTTGATATATAGTATAAACGTATAAAAACGGCAAAATTAATCAATCAGGTTTCATATTGATTTTTCTCAAACAAAAAAAATCGAATCAAAATTCCAAACGGTTTGCATGATATGAGCCTGAGCAAATGATCACTTTTTTGCAAAAATGACACCGAGGCCCCAAATCTGTGCAATTTTACAAAATTCAAATCAAAATGCCTCCATCTTCCAAATCCCGTCCATTTGTATGTATATTGTCTAAACAGGTTACAACTAAATTAACTCACACAACAATTGAGGAGTCTCGGTGTCGAATATTCTCTAAAACATGGTTTAATTTCGTAAGGGAAGGGTCACGACAACTTTCCGCCCATATTGGTGTCGAATATATTCGGCCCAAATGCGGTTGTCGCTTCGATAGTCGATGTCGACGCTCGTCGCCGTCGCCTCGCTTCTAAAATGGTATTACGGTGAGGTATAGGAGCGACATCGACAGTTTAAAAAATAAGTTGGCAACACTCTTTTGTTATTGTCTTATAAATGACAGAAAATTGTTTTTATTTTGAAGTCCGCGCAAAACAAACGAACGTCTTATTTAAAAAACATAAAAATTTTGTTAAATTTACGATGAACAACGCGATAAGTGCACTATTACTACTTAGTTCAAGCTCTCTGTCCGCTTCATCCTTCTTGTATTGTTCCTTGAACATTTTATGTATCTCTTCTTCAATCTGGAAGCGCTTGCGCTGGAACCGCACGCTTTCTTTTAAATTATTGTTAATGTCCGTCATGATTTTTCGGCTGTCTTCGTTGTGTTTATGTTGAAGCTTATATGGTTCCTTCAACAATTCAACAATTGCGTCTTTTCTGGAGGGCTTTTTACCAGCGATTATCCTAGATGGTCGAGGAGCTTCTACGGTGCTTTGTATATGCTCGTTTTCGTCGTCAGCTGCTCGATTCCATATACAAATTCAACTGTGTCAATGTCAATGTTCTCCACTTCTTCGATTCCAAGTGTATGACCCGGTGGGTTAAGCAACTTTTGGAACTGCACCAAATTTGCAACGGACTCTTCCAACGGCGACAAAGTCATTTGTTTAAAAATTCCTTCCCCAGTGCTATTGGCTTCGCACTTATTGTGCACGAGTTTCTTTTTTATTTTGAATTTTAAATCCTTCCAAACCTATGAGGATTTTATAAAAATTTATAAAAAAAGATTATAAAAACTTATAAAACAAACTTATAAACTTACTCTTTGCCAGCCATCGGTGTCTCTTACCGGAGGCCGCTTGCATTTAATTTTGTTGCAATGGCCTCCCAATCCGATTTGAAATTAGCCGGAACGTGGCTTTTGGAAAACCCTTTTGCCAAACTTGGATTTTTTTCCAGTTCGGCAACTAAAATTTCGAATTGTTTCGTGCTCGTTATTTTCATTTTATACATCTTCTAAGTACACAAGCGGGAAGTACAAAAATACAAATATGTGTAAAACATCAACGTCGCCTCAAAAATACACGGCGACAGATATTCTCAAACATCGACTCGACTTCGACTGTTGTATCGACAACGATAATCGCAATCTTTCGTCGCTATCGACAAAAAGCGACAACCATAATACAAATGTTGTCGCCTCGCTTCAATATTGCGACGACGGCGACAACCGTAATTGGGCCGATTGTAAACAAGTAAAAAGGCGTTATGATCGGCCGGGCCGAATCTTATATACCCTCGATACATCACGATATTTGTTTACTATTTCTATATGGAATACTTATGCGCACTGTTTTAATAAATAGAGATGCTTCATTATTATAATATTAATAGTCCTCTTCTATATAAATATAAAACTTCGAGAGTGAGTAATCAGAATGTGAATCTTCAAAAATATTTCTTAAATATCAGGTCCATTGTCAGTCATTAGTAGATAGAAACAATTTCCCCCAGCACCGATTTTCCTCATTTTCAATTTCTTGATTCCAGCTACGGCCTAAATGTGCTTACCATTATGATAGAAAAGTACGAATTTAAGATCCAAAATGTTTCGTAGAATGTACATACCTTATTTCAAGATTTTTGCTTCAGCCGTTTGCTTGATACTAGTTTTATTCTCTTTTTCATTTTGACCCTAAAAGTTTTCCTATTTTCTGCGTCTACGCAGTCAGACGAATTTCATGATTGATTGGTGTCAATTTTAAACACGTTTAGAATATCGAAAGATTTCTTAACTTTTCGTCGTCGCTTCTATGTAGTCAGAGCAATCGAATTTTACTATTTTAGCTGTAGCCGTATCCCTTAAAAGTACGAATTTCTCAAAAGCCCTCTACTTTACGTGTCTACGCAATTAGTACACACCAAATTTCATGATTCTAGTTGTTATCGTATTTTTGGTACATTTTTATCCCTTTTTCTCCCGCTAAAACTTTTATTTATTTTTATGAATATATTAATAAAAAATAAGCATAATAGGGGGTGTTTTCAGTCCTTGTTAGGGAAAAATATTTCCCTCTTCCCGATTTCGCCCACTTTCAATCCCAAATGACCTGAACCATAAGACATATTTAGGGAAAATTTGAACCCCCTAGCTTCGCTTGCTAGCGTGCTTCCAACAGACAGACGGACATGGCTAGATCGTCTTTGAATTTTACCACAGTCATTTAGGCTGTAGATGGAATCAAGAAATTACAAATGGGGAAAATCGGGCTTGAGGAAAATTGTTTCTACCTAATAATATTTAGGGCCAATTTTTGAAGATTTCTACCTAATCTATATATATAAAAGAGTTGCGTTACTGACTGACTTATCATTGACCACCCCAGACCAAAAGGTTTTTACGAAATTCGTACTTTTAGGGGGTAAATGGGACAAAAAGGGATAAACATTGAACCTTCGTCCTGACTAAACGGCAGTAGCTAGAACATGATATTCGGTGTGTTCCTTGCAATGACCATGTAGACGAGCTACAAATAGGGATTTTTCGAAATTTGTACTTTTAAGGGAAGAAAGAGACAAAAAGGGATAAAAATGGTACCAATTTAAGAATTGCAGCTAGAATCGCGAAAATCAGTATTTACATTCCTCTGACAACGTAGACTTGCAACATAAATTGATTTTTCGAAATTTGTACTTATAAGGGGCGAGCGGGACAAAAAGGGATAAAAATGGTACCAACTATAGTATTGTAGCTAGAATCATGAAATTTGGTATGTAAATTCCTCTCACCACATAGAAGAGCAATATAAATGCATTTTGTACTTTTAAGGGTTGCGCGGGACAAAAAAGGGATAAAAATGGTACCAACTAAAGTATGGTACCAACTAAATCTTGATATTTGATATGTAAGTTCTTCTGACCATGTAGAAGTGCAGTAAAATTGGATTTTTCAAAATTTGTACTTTTAAGGGATGCGAGGGATGAAAATGGTACTAATTTAAGTATTGCAGCTATAGTCGCGGAATTTGGTGTGTAAATTCCTCTCACCACATAGAAGCGGTATATAAATGCATTTTGTACTTTTAAGATTTGCGCGGGACAAAAAGGGATACAAATGGTACCAACTAAAGTATTGCAGCTAGAATCTTGAAATGTGATATGTAAGTTCTTCTGAGCATGTAGAAGCGCAGTAAAATTGGATTTTTCGAAATTTGTACTTATAAGAAGTGAGCGGGACAAAAAGGGATAAAAATGGGGATACCAACTAAAGTATTGCAGCTATAGTCGTGAAATTTGATATGTAAGTTATTCTGCCCATGTAGAAGCGCGTTAAAATTGGATCTTTCGAAATTTGTACTTATAAGAGGAGAGCGGGACATAAAGCGATGAAAATGGTACTAATTTAAGTATTGCAGCTATAGTCGCGAAATTTGATGTGTAAATTCCTCTCACAACATAGAAGCGGAATATAAATGCATTTTGTACTTTTAAGGGTTGCGCGGGACAAAAATGGTACCAACTAAAGTATTGCAGCTAGAATCTTGAAATTTGATATGTAAGTTCTTCTGACCATGTAGAAGCGCATTAAAATTGGATTGTTCAAAATTTGTACTTACAAGAAGTGAGCGGGACAAAAAGGGATAAAAATGGTACCAACTAAAGTTTTGCAGCTAGAATCTTGAAATATGGTATGTAAATTCCTCTGACCATGTATAAACGTATTAAAATTGAATTTTTTAAAATTTGTACTTTTAAGGGTTACGATGGAAAAAAGGGATAAAATGGTACTAAATAAAGTATTGCAGCTAGAATCTTGAAGTTTGATGTGCAAGTTCTTCTGGCCATGTAGAAGCGCAGTAAAATTGGATTTTTCGAAATTTGTACTTATAAGAGGTGAGCGGGACAAAAAGGGATAAAAATGGGGATACCAACTAAAGTATTGCAGCTATAGTCGTGAAATTTGATATGTAAGTTATTCTGCCCATGTAGAAGCGCGTTAAAATTGGATCTTTCGAAATTTGTACATAAAGCGATGAAAATGGTACTAATTTAAGTATTGCAGCTATAGTCGCGAAATTTGGTGTGTAAATTCCTCTCACAACATAGAAGCGGAATATAAATGCATTTTGTACTTTTAAGGGTTGCGCGGGACAAAAATGGTACCAACTAAAGTATTGCAGCTAGAATCTTGAAATTTGATGTGTAAGTTCTTCTGAGCATGTAGAAGCGCAGTAAAATTTGATTTTTCGAAATTTATAGTTGTAAGAGGTTAGCGTGACAAAAAGGGATAAAAATGATACCAACTAAAGTATTGCAGCTAGAATCTTGAAATTTGATATGTAAGTTCTTCTGACCATGTAGAAGCGCAGTAAAATTTGCTGCTATTGTTGTGAGATTTGGTGCGTAAATTCCTCTGACAGCGTAGACTTGCAACATAAATAGATTTTCAAAATTTGTACATTTAAGGGGAGAGCGGGACCAAAAAGGATAAAAATGGTACCAACATTAGGATTACAGCTAGAATCATGAAATTTAGTATGTAAATTCCTCTGACCATGTAGAAGCGCCATAAAAATGTATTATTTTTCGAATAAAAGGCTCTGCGGTTGTAATTTTTTGTTAAAAACTGGGTAGAAAATGATAAAAAATATATATACGAAGGGAGTTCAGGTAAAACCGTGCACGTCGACAAGCAGATTCATTTGACTGTAGTGCTATGTTTCCAATTTACTATTTTAGAAAAGAAAATCAAATAAATATTATCCTAAAACAGAGACGGATAATAACAAATACCTGGCTCTTTCGCGTGCGAAGCAGAGGGTATATATAGTAGATGACTATATATATTTGATGACTATGTAATATTGACAGCCTCTAATGTGCCGATAATACTGAGGAATGCACTCCGTGGTGGAGGGTATATAATTTAACTCCTTTTAACTTGTTACACTGAAAGAGTTTTCCTTCATAAGTGATTTCATAAAAGGTTTTTCAAAAATTTAATGCATTTTTTTCTTAATATGTATGAAAAATTCATATATAACATGAAATGTTTCATACAATTTTTTCATAAACATTTCATATTTCATAAAACAAAATTGTTAAATTCGTGAAACTTAGTTTCATAGGATCAAAGAAAGATTCATAATGTCTATGAAATGTTTCATAAATTCTATGACACTGTGCTTTATGAAACATGTTTCATACATTTTATGAAATGCTTCTTTGGCGACTTTCTAATGAAAATTTTCACTAAGGTTAAGAAAAAATCATAAATATTATGAAGATAATTCTTTCAGTGTAGTCATCCAGGTGTGGTAAAAATATTGGGTTTATATTAGAGTATCGATATGTATTTCACCTGGAAATATTTGTAGTAAAAGTGAATAACATCCTCCGTCCGACTTCAGCCTTTCCTCATTTTGGTTTTTCATGTCATTTCTCTGTCATTTCTCTGTCATCTTCCGCTTCTTGGTAAGTAAATAGAATGCTCTTTGTTAAGGTCTTCAGTTACTCAGCACAATTGTTCCCCAAAATTCGTATCAATTTAGCTCAAGGGCTCTTACATAACATTGAATTCCCCCCTCAACCACCTTTTTTTCAAGTTTTACCACTTCCGGGTCTTCAAATACATACTCGTGCCCAGCAATCAGCTCTTAGGCCATTTAATTACTTTGTTACTCACTGTGATAGCATTTAATTGGCCCTGTCATATTTCAAAGTGCTCGCCCTCTCTCTCCCCCTCGCCAGTTCAACGTCGTCTCCATCTCAAACGTTCCCCTTGCCATTCACACAATTTTGATTGTCAATTTATTGACATCATTATATGATGATGTTGTATTTTTTCGTTTTTTTTTATCGTTTCCCATGAAGGATTCACAATGCCACTCACACGAATCCCTCCATTAGGGCCATAATTTCCTCCATGTTCACGTTGTTGGACATTTTCGTGCAATAAAATTCAGCTGCCACGGCCATTGTGGTGGTGTTCCGTCTTACTTCGATGATTCCCCCACCACCAGCACACCACCGAAATGCTGCTGCTGGTTACTTACAACTGGCTGTGGAAATTGAGAATTTATTTCATATAAAAATTGTTGTAAATGTCTATAATTTAGCAAACTGTCAAATGTGACCATGTTTTTCTCGCTTGGCTTCCTTCGTCGTCGTCGTCTTTCCTTGAGGCTCCTTTGCTTCTGCTCTGCTGGTGCTGGTTGTGGCGATGGCGATGGTGGTGTTGCTGTTTTCTGTTTTCTTTGAGAAATGTAATATTTTTCTTCCCGTTGGGTTGGCCAGGACATTAATGTATTTGACCTTACCCGGTTGGTTGTATTTTTTCTCTCTGGTCTGGTCGGATCGGGTTGCTTTTTTATGTGGCTTGTTTAAATTGACTGCATTGCGGGAAACCATGACAGCGAAATTGACAACATAAAGCCAAACTATGTGTCTTCCCGAGCTTTCATCCTTTCCTTCGCGCTGCCTAATATTTTCTTGGCCTCAAGGTAGAGGTTGTAGATGAGAATAAATAGGCTGCTCATTGGTATACATATGTGCGTGTGTGTGTCTGTGTACGTAGGGTGTGTGATCAGTTTTTAATTAGTATTTAATTGTATTTATTCGCTTGTACTGTGGAGGACATCTATATCTATCATTTCATAAGGATATAAAGTTAGATGAGTTCAATGAATCTGTAAATATGCCTGGTGACTTTCGTTAAAGTGGGACCTGTGTTTTAAAAATTACAAATTTGTGTAAATTTTAATGGAAACATCCCACAGTGTGATTGATGCAACACAAAAATTAAATAATAAAAAGTACGTAAAGTTCGGCCGGGCCGAACCTTATATACTCTCCATCATGGATTACATTCCACAAACGCTGTAGGATTTCGAAGAAGTGCAGTAACATTACAGGAAAATGTTAATTTTTATACCCTCCACCTCTAGGATGGAGGTATACTAACTTTGTCATTCCGTTTGTAACACCTTGAAATATCGACCTGAGACCCTATAAAGTATATATATTCATGATCGTCATAAAATTGTAAGACGATCTAGCCATGTCCGTCCTTCTGTCCGTTTTTTCCGTCTGTTGAAAGCTCGCTAGCTTCTAAACGAAAGGAGCTAGGTGGTCCAAATTTTCCATAAATGCGTCTTATAGTCGTAGATCGGTTGGTATTGAAACTGGGCAAAATCGGCCCAAAGGGAAATATTTTTCCCTCACAAGGACTAAAAATGTCCATAATAACCCCTAATATTTAAAGGTATTTAAGTATATTTTTTCAATATGTCTGCTTGTACTTACTTGATATTGGGTATGCGAATTCCCTCTATAACAATAACATGTACCCTAAAAAGTGATTCTTATTCGTAAATGGGGCAAAAAAGGATAAAAATGGTACCTATAAAACGACAACAGCTAGTCATGAAATTTGGAGTATACTTTCCTCTGACTGCGTAGGCACGAAAAATAAAAGATTTTTTTCCAAATTTGTACTTTCAAGGGATACAATGGGTACAGAGGGATAAAATAGTACCAACTAAGCGACTACAGCTAATTGCGTAGACACGTAAAATAAAGAGATTTTAGAAAGTCGTACTCTTAAGGGGGTAAAATAGGAAAAGGGGAATATAAATGGTACCAACCGCAGCTAGAATCATGGAATTCGGTGTATACATTCCTCTGACCATAGACACGCAAACATTTTTTGAATCATGAAGAAGGTTATTTTGCACTATGTATGTGAGATAATGGATTTTCAAAATTTGTACTTTTGGAATTAAAATGGTATGGAAATACAATCAACTTTAGAACCCATTATCTACCAATATTTATGGTATTTAAGGTTTTTGAAAATATAAATAACGGGGTTTCCAACAAGAGGTGTTATTTTGAATCACCCGGTATTTCGGTAGCTGTCACTTTTGAAGCTTTTATTCTTTGACATTTGACAAGTAGAAACTACGCCATTACTAAAAATTAAAAGAACGATACACGTTTCAACAACGCATTGAAATTATTAAAATTCATGAATGAAAATGATCCGGAATTCCATCGAAAAATCATCTTGACTGATGAGGCCCATTTCCACCTCGGTGGCTACGTCAACAAGCGAAATTGTCGCATCTGGGGCTCGCAAAACCCAAGAGTTATTGTTGAGAAGTCTCTCCAGCCTCATCGTGTGACTGTTTGGTGCGGTTTAAGGTCCGGCGAGGTCATAGGACCTTACTTTTTCGAAAATTAGGTTGGATCAAAAGTTACGGTGAATGGATTGCGCTATCGAGAGATGATTAATGATTTTTTATGGCCGGAGTTGGATGGAATTGATCTGGGCAACGTTTACTTTCAACAAGACGGCGCTACGTGCCCCACAAGCAACGAAACCATTGCTCCATTACGGGAAAAGTTTCCGGACCATGTTATCTCTCGAAGAGGTGATCACAATTGGCCACCGAGATCTTGTGATTTAACACCTTGCGAGTTCTTCCTGTGGGGCCACGTAAAATATAAGGTCTACGCCAACAGCCCAGCGTCGATTCAAGACCTTAAAGATAGAATTCGTGAGGCTATCGAGGACATAGGTCAGCCACTTTGCTGTTTGGTTATGGAAAATTTCATGAAAAGGATATTGTCCTGTAAGTGTGGTCGTGGTGGCCATTTTGCTGATGTTGTTTTTCATTATTAACGGCATACCTTCTTCTTTATTATGAAATAAACATCCGATCATTTATCTCAAAAATGGAATTTTTCTTTGAATACCAAAATAACACATTTTGTTGCAAAACCCAAAAATAAATATTCTTTATTTGTTGAATTGACTATTATTTCGATATGTAAACGTATTGGTAGCTTTGCGTTATAAGCGTGGTTTTAAATAATAAAAATATATTTATTTATAGATTTATTTTTTCAATATTTGTATTTTTTTTTGGTTTGGCTATATTAAAAAATATATATATTTTCCTGTAATATTCTCAGTGGAATGCAATCCATGGTGGAGGGTATGTTAACTTAACACCGTTTTTGTTGTTTTAATATAGCCAAACCAAAACAAATAAATACGTAATTAGACGGATGTACACGCAGAATTTCATCATTCTAGCTGTAGCCGTTTAGTTGGTACCATTTTAATCCCTTTTGTCCCATTGCATCTCTTGAAAGTACGAATTTGGAAAAACCTTTTTATTTTTCGTGTCTAAGCATTCAGAGGAATGTATAAATCGAATTTCATAATTCTAGACGCCAATTTCACTTCTTAAAAGTACGATTTGGAAAAAATCCTTTTGAAAAACCTTTCAATTTTGCGCGTCTATGCAATCAGAGGAATGAGTGCACCGAATTTCATGACTCTATCTGCGGTCATTTGGATGGTACCATTTGTATCCCTTTTTTCCATTTTAGCCACTTAAAAGTATGAATTTCGAAAAATCCCAATGAGAGAGATGTACAGTGTACATTGTACACACTCAATTTCATCGTTCTATCTATAGGCGATTGGTTTGCTACCACCGCTCTTACTAGCTCAAGAAGGCCGCTAGTAGAGTCAAATGAATGACCGACCCCCCAATATTTTTTCAACGACCGCATTTTGTCTGAAAACACAATTTTCTCCTAGTTTCAACCCTTCACGTGGTCCCCATACGATTTTTTATTTTTTATAATTTTTGTTATGACAGACCTCTCCATTTATTTTCCCTCCCCAACATTTTTTTCAAACACATTTACCCCCTATCACCTTTAATGAGACTCCCACACAAAAACAAATTTTTATAAAATTTGCCCCCCCCCCATCTCTCTAACTGTCCCATGGAGGCCCCTAGGGGATTCAAATGTATGACCAGCCAGTAAGGTGGTCCCCATATATTTTTTTATTTTTTTTATATTTTTTATGAAGGAAATGCTCAAAACATGCTCTATCTGCAACCTTTTAGGTGGTCCCCATACATTTGTCTATTTTATATATTTTTTATGAAAGAAAAGTCCAAAACTGCTCCACAGTACACCCTAGAGGGGATACATGTAAGACAGACCACCATTAATATGTTTGTCTGTTGAAACACGCTAGCCGCGAAATAAACTAGGAGATTCAAATTTTGCATAAATGTGTCTTATGGCTGCAGATCAGTTGGGATTGAAATAGGCATAGAGGGAATTTTTTTCCCTAACAAGGACTGTAAATACCCCCTAATTTTTAGACTATTTAAGCAATTTGGTTTAATTTAATTTCTGTTTTAAATGCACTTGCAATTTGTTCGTACATTCCTCATGTAGCGTAAAAGCACCAAGAAGTAAATAAAAGTTTTAGTGGGCGAAATGGGACAAAAAGGGGATAAAAATGGTGCCAATGATACGACAGCAGATATAAACATGAAATTTGGAATGTACATCCCTCTAAATGCGTAGATATGTAAAATAGAGGTATTTTTCAAAATACGTATTTTTAAGGTATACAATTGGAAAAGAGGGATAAAAATGGTACCAACAAAACCTCTGAAGTTGAAATCATGAAATTCGCTGTATACATTCAACTGACTGTGATGATGCGAAACAAAAAGGATTTTTTGAAATTTGTACTTTTAGGCGGAAGATGGGGAGGATGGGGATAAAAATGGTACCATCCAAACGGCTGCAGCTATAATAATGAAATTCGTTGTGTATATTTCTTTGACTGCGTAGACGCGAAAAGTAAAGAGATCTTTCGCTATTCGTGCCTTCAGGATCTAAATGGGATTAAATTTGGTACCAAACAAACGGCTAAAGTTAGAATCATGATATACAGTATTTGTACTCGTCTGAATGCGTTGGCGCGGAAAATAAGACCTTAAAAATGTACTTTTAAGGTCAACATGGAAAAAAGGAGTGAAAGTGGTACCAAGCTAACGGCTGTAGCTAAAATCATGAAATTAGGTGTGCATATTATAGCCTGAATCAAGAAATAGCAAATGGGGTAAATCGGGCTTGAGGGAAATTGTTTCTACCTAATAATATTTAGAGCACATTTTTGAAGATTGATGCATAATGTTAACTTATCGATTATAAATACTTGAAGTTTTATATTTATAAATATTAGAGGACTATTAATATTATAAAAAGAATAAATACTATTTATATAACATTTAACCATAACAATGACAAATACAACCTTCAGGTAAACCAATGTCTGAAAAAGAAAGCGAAAACATAATTATTTTATTCATGAACTAAACGAAATTCCTATACAATATATGGTTTCCGAGATATATTCCAATAAAATAACCACTAATATGATGAAATTTTCAACTATTTGAAATTTTATGAATATTGAATGCATCCAAAGCAATAAGAAGCCACGATATCGCACAAAACATTCTTGAGAATGTTTAATTGGAAAGATCTTTGTAGAGTTCAATCTGCTGAGTGAGGGTATAGAAATCATGTCATGAAGAATCATAGTTTTTCTGGAATACATACATGGAATGCATTTCGCCATACGTTTGCATTAATTCTGCAAATCTCCACTAGTTCTTCAGCATAATTTAAATCAATAAAAATAAATAAATGCCTTAGATGTTGAATTTGAAAAGTGTTTTTAGTTTAATTTGCACAAAAACCACACAGTCACGCTCAACTGCAACTGCAACTGAAATCGAAAAATCTTAAACTTCAAAATCCGTTGGCGTCGTCTGTCTCCTTGAGACGACTTCAACGATCTATCACTCGCTGGCGCACAAAAGAAACTCCATCCATCCCATCCATGAAAAGTGAAATAAAAACTTCAACAAGTTGCTGAAAGTCAAACACTTTGTGGCGACAACTGAGCACCAAATTAAAAAAAAACTATGGATGAAAGGAAAACACACTGAATACAGCGGAAAAACCATTTGTTGTGCACAACAACAAAAACAATTTCATAATGAAACGGATTTGCAAATACAAACGGGTGGGGGAGGCAGCACTGAGCACATTTTCACAGCCATGAGAAGGAAGGAATCAAATTATTTCCAAGCAAAAAGGACTTCGTGTTCGGTCGGGTCGAATTACCACCACACAGTGAGACATAGCATTAGCACTTTTCAGGGGATTTTTTCCCGCTGGAAAGGAACATTTTTTTTGGGAGACCTTGCAATTTTGTAAAATTTTTAAATATTTACCCATTACCGACCTCTGTACCCATATGAGGACACCCTTTTAATGTCAGACAATTCTTTTAGGCTTTAATGGGTTAAAACATCTAATTCATAGTCTTGAAGATAATGCACCAGATATTTCCTGCACGTCATTACCCAAAATGTTTGCTGGTTTCCATTATCACTCAAAACTCAGCGTTTACTTTTGCCGTCCGCTAAGTTGTGTTTGTTAAATGACGTTGATGCTGATAATACTGACGATGCACAGTGGTACAAAATTAGTATATATAAACTCATTTTAAACCCAAAAAGTACGAATTTCGAAAAATCCTTTTATTTTGTGTGTCTACGCAATCAGAGGAATGTATACACCCAATTTCATTATTCTAGGTGCAACCGTTTGGTTTGTAGCATTTTTTCCCTCTATTCCCATTTCATCCCTCAAAAGTACGAATTTGGAAAAAAATACTTTTATATTATGTATCTACTCAATTAGAGGAAGGTAAACATCAAATTTCGTGTTTCTAGCTGTTGCCGTTTGAAAGGTACCATTTTTATCCCTTTTTGTCCCATTTCACCCCCTACGAATAAAAATCACTTTGTGGTGCACGTTTTTGTTATAGGGGGGAGTGCGCACACCAAATACCAAGTAAGTACAAGCAGACATATTGAAAAATGTGCTTAAATACTCTAAAATATTAGTGAATTTTTAGTCCTTGTGAGGGACAAATTTTTCCCGTTGGGCCGATTTCGCTCAGTTTCAATCCCAAACGATCTACGGCTATAAGACGCATTTGTGTAAAATTTGGACGTCCTACCTCCTTTCGTTTAGATGCTTTATAGGGTCTCAAGTCGATATTTCAAGGTGTTACAAACGGAATGACAAAGTTAGTAACCCCCATCCTGGTGGTGGAGGTTATAAAAATGGTACCAACCAACCTAAAATAATGAAATTCGGTGTATACATTCCTCTGATTGCGTAGACTTGTAAAAAGGTATTTTTCGAAATTCGTAAGCTAAAATGGAAAAAGGGGATAAAAATTGTACCAATCAAATGGCTGCATACATTCCTCTTACTGCATAGACACGCAAAATAAAAAGATTTTTCCTAATTCATACTTTATTTTTATACCCTACACCACTTCGTGGTCTAGGGTATTATAAGTTAGTTTCGCGCCAAATGTTTGTAACACCAAGAAATAATCGAGCTAGACCCACCTTTAAGTATACCGATCGGCTTAGAATCACCAGCTGAGTCGAATTAACGACGTCTGTCTGTCCGTCCGTCCATCTGTCCATCTGCTGTCCATCTAAGCTTGTTCGCACTCTACAGGTCGCAATTGTTGTCCGATTGTCATGAAATTTGGCAGAAGTTATTTTTTCTGGCCAAGGACTATCGGTGCTTGGAGGAAATCGGTTCAGATTTAGATATAGCCACCATACAAATGTCGCTCCCGATTTGACACCCTAGAAACCACATCTTATACCCGATTTTCTTTAAATTTGGCACAACATCTTATAGTCCAACTAGAAACATGTATGCAGAAATTGGGTATGATCGGTTCAGATTTAGATATAGCCCCCATACAAATGTCGCGCCCTATTTCACTTTTTCCGCTTTAGAAACCACATATTTTACCCGATTTTCTTTAAATTTGGCACAACATCTTATACTCCAACTAGAAACACCTATGCAAAAATTGGGTAAGATCGGTTCAGATTTAGATATAGCCACCATACAAATGTCGCTCCCGATTTGACATTTTCCACTCTAGAAACCACATCTTGTACCCGATTTTCTTTAAATTTGGCACAACATCTTATAATCCAACTATAAACACCTATGAAAAAATTGGGTAAGATCGGTTCAGATTTAGATATAGCCCCCATACAAATGTCGCTCCCGATTCGACATTTTCCACTCTAGAAACCACATCTTGTACCCGATTTTCTTTAAATTTGGCACAACATGTTATAATCCAACTAGAAACACCTATGCAGAAATTGGGTAAGATCGGTTCAGATTTAGATATAGCCCCCATACAAATGTCGGCCCTATTTCAATTTTTCCGCTTTAGAAACCACATATTGTACCCGAATTACTTTAAAATTGACACAACATTTTATAATCGAACTAGAAACATCTATGCTGAAAGTGGGTATGATCGGTTCAGATTTAGATATAGCCTCCATGCAAATGTCGCTCCCGATTTGACATTTTCCACCCTAGAAACCACATCTTATACCCGATTTTCTTTAAATTTGGCACAACATCTTATAATCCAACTAGAAACACGTATGCAGAAATTGGGTAAGATCGGTTCAGATTTAGATATAGCCACCATACAAATGTCGCGATTTCACTTTTTTCGCTTTAGAAACCACATATTTTACCCGATTTTCTTTAAATTTGGCACAACATTTTATAATCCAACTAGAAACACCTATGCAGAAATTAGGTAAGATCGGTTCAGATTTAGATATAGCCCCCATACAAATGTAGCGCCCTATTTCACTTTTTCCGCTTTAGAAACCACATATTTTACCCGATTTTCTTTAAATTTGGCACAACATCTTATAATCCAACTAGAAACACGTATGCAGAAATTGGGTAAGATCGGTTCAGATTTAGATATAGCCCCCGATTTGAATTTTTCCGCTCTAAAATCCACATATTGTATCCGTTATTCCTTAAAATTGGCACAACATCTTATAATTCAACTAAAAAACCTATGGTGAAAGTGGGTAAGATCGGTTCAGATTTAGATATGGCCCTCATACAAATGATGCTCCCGAATGTTTAACCGATTTTGGCCAAACTTTACATATTATATTTCACCAATAAACATACATGGTGAAAGCGGGTCACATCGGTCCGATTCAATATTTTTTGTCAAACACATACATTTATCGGATGCAAAAATCCTTCCCGATTTCACTTTTTTAGCGAATTGAATTGTAATGAGAATTGTTTGAGATGCCCATATGTCCATTCTGATCTATTACAGCTCTAGAAACTACATCTTACATAGGATCTTCATCAAATTTTGCAGATCATGATATTTTTCAACTATAAATACCTACCGTGAATGAGAAATATATATTCCCATGTTTTGGACCAGGCCCAAAATATTGTTATAGACCCCCTTTTGAAATGCCGGTCCGATTCATCCTATTACTACTGTATAATTTGTATTCGTCTATCGGATAATTGGAACAATTACCATATTATTAACCATATTCGTTAAATATGACTAAAGATGAATTTATAGTAACTGTATAATTTATATGAACTACATAAAATTGCTCCCATGAAATACCTGGGTTTAGTAATCAAAGCGAGGTACATATGAAGGGAGTGGTGTAGGGTATTATATAGTCGGCCCCGCCCGACTTTAGCATTTCCTTACTTGTTAATGATTAAACTGTCCAACAAATGTAAACTTTTTGATTGGAACAGAGCAGCTAAACTATAATTCTGAAAGGGCTTGTTTAGTAGACCAATTTTGCAGAATAAATGTATAGTTCAGCTGGTCTGAGTTTCTTCTTACAGTGGATCAAAGTTTTCAAAGACCTGGCATTATTCGCCTACAAGATTCAGTTGACTTATGAATTGAAGGCATACAACTCCCCTCCCATCCCCTTCTTTATCACCAGAGATACAAGCCGACCGATTTTAAGCCGACAAGCCGCCGCCGCCGCATGGATCTGCACGAGCCGCGCCGCCGCCTATTTCGTCGGCTCAAATCGACTTCAACACGCCGCCGATTTCATCGACTCATATCGACTTCAACCACGCCGCTGAGATTTGACGGAGTTCTAACTCAGTCAAATCTTACTACCAAAATATACAACCCACTTAAAATTACAAAAGAAAATATAACTGTCGACTTAGACAACCTACTACTGTGAAATATATTGACCTTTCTTTGAATTTAGTATCCCACATATGATGACGTCTAGAGAAAGTTGAATGATTGTATTTTGATTTGAAAGTCGCATTTATATAAGTCAATTCCAGTACGAGTGGCCATGTGTTCCTATAAATAACAATAAGGCTGTTTTTCTTTAAGACTGGATAACTAAGCTGTGATAAGAAAAAACCAAATAAAAAGTTAAAATTTAACTCAAAATATTTTTTTAAACTTATCACCAACAGCAATACCAATAAAAACAAATTTTAACAAAAATATTTTATGTTAAAAATATTGGACTTAGCATGGATAATTATCCGAAAAAGTCAACAGAATTTTTTGTTTTTTTTTTTTTTTAAATTTGTTTTGATACAAATATTTATATTGTTGTTGCAGACAATTCATTTTTTATTTTGGGTAAAAAATTAAATTTTTATTAACGTTTTTGTTATCGCAGCTTCTTCTCCTGGCTTAAAGAAAAACAGCCTTATTAAACAACAGCTTCTCTATTGTGCTTCTTTAGTATGTCAAAGTAGGTGTAGTATTATCATTCATTGGAAAGATTATGATATTCAAGATATCTGGTCAAATATGCCTCACACGAAAAGCTGTGATTGCAAAAATATTTATTAAATTCATCCATATTATAAATTTTGAGAATGGATTCCCACTTCCAAAAAATAATTGTATGGGATAATATTATTAAATTATGGGAACATTGCCTAATATTAACGAATATTGAACTATAATATATATATTGAATAAAAGAAAGGGTGTTAAAAAACAATACAAATTATTCCTTCCATTTTCCCAAAATTGTCAAATAAATAGGGGTGATCGAATGACAGAACGAGCCGACAAATCAGCCGAAAGCCGCCGCCGCCGACCCATTTTGAACAGCGCCGCCGCCGCCGATAATTATGGTTCGGCTTGTAACTCTGTTTATCACTCAGTGTACTCATAAGACCAACAACAAAATATTTCTAGAGTGAAATTATTTTAAACCTAAAAGTATGCAGTGCTAAATATACATGTTCCAATTAGTCGATATATTTATTGGAATGATTTGGCAGGATATTGGGAATAATTTATTAATTAACCAAAAAACGAAAAGCCATTTTCCCCTGATTTTTTTGCAAATGTTGAGCTGATATATTAAGCCTTAGTTTTTTTTATTAAGTTATAAGAACTGGTTGTCATATATCAATATATTTCGAAGTCGTTAAAAATAAAAGTTAGCATTTGACCGTTCGGCGTGGCGTGGTCAATTTCCATTTAACTGTGAACTCATAGGAAATCAGTGATAGTGATTGTGATATATTAAGGTGTATATTAAAATAAGAAATAAATGACGATTTTCATTTTAGGTTAAATGAGAGATAGGCTTTGTTGCAGGCAGATTAAAACAACTTTTTTTGATCCAATTTGACAATATGAGGGATGAGTTCGAAAGTTTAACATCCTAACACTGTTCCTTCTAATTTCAGCCACAGTTTGTATGCAAATATTCCACTGTGCTATGCAAGGACGATGACAATGTTGTTGCCAACTAGTTGTTGTTGTTGTTGCTGATGGTGGTGTTGGTGGCACGTTGTGGATGCTATCCATCCTTTACTTAGAGAGTCATTTATGTATCCTACACTTCTATGTTGCCACTCATTTGTAGTCGTACTTCTTTTCGCGTTTAATTTAATGGAGATTAATTACATTTCAAGCTAAAGTTAATGTCACTTTTGCTCACCGTGTGAGAGGGGCAAAAAGAGGGAGAGAGAGGATAGCGAATGCTAGCCCGCTCATAATTTCAAGAGGAGTTCCAAGGACTCAGAGAGTTGTTGTGTCTTTGCTTGCACTTCCATTTTGAAGAGGAATTGTGGTGGTTGCGGCCATACAAGAAGAGTTTGTTTTATGACAATTTATTGTCCTCTCCCGCAACCCCCTCCATGAGGTGACTATAAAAAAGGGTTTTGTATATTTCAACGCCGCAGTTGGAAATTACTACAGAAGAAAGAAAAAAAAACAAAATAAATAAATAAATTGTAAATAATTAGTTTGGTTTTAAGGACAATTCATTGTTTTCAAAAGGACGAAAAGGTTGTGCAATGACTTGAATTCAAGATGATATGGGTTTTTAATAAATGAGGACGTTTTTCTCTTGAAAAATGTAATTTGAACCTTATAACACACACACACGTGCAAATGACATCATAGCACTCTGTTCTGAGTTTCGTGACTATTTGAATCCGACAATAAGTCAATATTTATTTCCATGCTTCAAATGTTTTTCATTAATTTTTTTAGTTTTGCAAGAAAATTTAATTTCGATTCAGAAGAACAAGAGTTTTAAATATGAATTCGAGTGATTCAAATCAACCCGACTAGAAGAGTTAACTAATAGCCTTGTCACACTGCATGCGAAATCTAGCAGAAATGACAGATTTAAGGTAGATATACAAATATCAGATCCCACACAAATTTGACATTTCTAAATCGTTATTTCAGTTAGATTTCTCATGCAGTGTGACAAAGCTATAACCAACATTACTGGCGAACTGAGGTAATTCGATTTGATGTGCTGCCACCTAACGATCAAATTTTGTATTTTCCAAACAAATTTTAATCTATAGAATCGATGAAACAAATTTTAAATAGGTTGAACCCTTACGAATGCATATTAGTTTTGTGATATTTATTTGCTATTATAAATATATATTAAAGAATATGAGAAATGTGTATTGTAGAATTCTATATAAAATTTGCACCTTTTGACAAACTAAAGTTCTGTTTTCGAAGAGCAAAAAGAACATTTTGAGTATTAACTGTCATTTCTGGGGGGGGACTTACAATCTTAGGCAACAAATTATCCTCTGTGTGAATAAAATCAATGGATTAAATAAATTATGATCTACCTCGTGAGACTTCTTCACGCAATCTGTGCTCATATCGTTTTCAGCTAGACATGCATTAGTTATGAAGAGACTGCCAACTGCCTTTGGAAGCTGTAAATGAAAATCACAAAGGAATTTGTAAAAAGTTTGTTGATTTTTAATTAATTATTTATCAACATTCTTATTGATTGATATTTATCGTTTTTTATTTATTTATTTGTAAACTTTTCATTTATTTGTCAATCTATTTATCTATATATAAATTTACTTAACGTTTTATATTTAATTTATCGTTTTATTTATTTATTTTTATCGATTTATATGGATTTAATCGATAAATATGGATTGTTAATATTGATGAAATTTATTTAACTTTTTATTTATTTATCTATCGATTTGACTATTTATTTGTAGATTTTTGATTTATGTACATATGTATAGATTTATTTATTGACTAATTTATATATTTGTGGATTAATTCATTTATTCATCATTTGATATATTTATTTAACGTTTTATTTATTTATCTATCGATTTTTGTTTTGTTATACCCTACACCACTTCGTGGTCTAGGGTATTATAAGTTAGTTTTCCGCCAAATGTTTGTAACACCAAGAAATAATTGAGCTAGACCCACCTTTAAGTATACGGATCGGCTTAGAATCGCCAGCTGAGTCGATTTAACGATGTCTGTCTGTCCGTCCGTCCGTCTGCTGTCCATCTAAGCTTGTTCGCACTCTACAGGTCGCAATTGTTGTCCGATTGTCATGAAACTTGGCAAAAGTTATTTTTTCTGGCCAAGGACCATTGGTATTGAATTTGGAGGAAATCGGTTCAGATTTAGATATAGCCCCCATACAAATGTCGGTCCCGATTTGACATTTTCCGCTCTAGAAACCTCATTTTGTACCCGATTTTCTTTAAATTTGGTACAACATCTTAAAATCTGACTAGAAACACCTATGCCGAAATTGGGTAAGATCGGTTCAGATTTAGATATACAAATGTCGCTCCCTATTTCACTTTTTCCGCTTTAGAAACCACATATTGTACCCGATTTTCTTTAAAATTGGCACAACATCTTATAATCCAACTAGAAACACCTATGCAGAAATTGGGTAAGATCGGTTCAGATTTAGATATAGCCCCCATACAAATGTCGCTCCCGATTTGACATTTTCCGTTCTAGAAACTACATATTGTACCCGGTTTTCTTTAAATTTTGCAGAACATCTTATAATCGAACTAGAAACACGTATGCAAAAATTGGGTAAGATCGGTTCAGATTTAGATAAAGCCCCCATACAAATGTCGCTCCCGATTTGACATTTTCCGCTCTAGAAACGTCATATTGTACCCGATTTTCTTTAAATTTTGCAGAACATCTTATAATCGAACTAGAAACACGTATGCCAAAATTGGGTAAGATCGGTTCAGATTTAGATATAGCCCCCATACAAATGTCGCTCCCGAATTCACTTTTTCCGCTTTAGAAACCACATATTGTACCCGATTTTCTTTAAAATTGGCACAACATTTTATAATCGAACTAGAAACACCTATGCTGAAAATGGGTATGATCGGTTCAGATTTAGATATAGCCCCCATACAAATGTCGCTCCCGATTTGACTTTTTCCGCTCTAAAATCCACATATTGTACCCGTTTTTCTTTAAAATTGGCACAACATCTTATAATCCAACTAAAAAACCAATGGTGAAAGTGGGTAAGATCGGTTCAGATTTAGATATAGCCCTCATACAAATGTTGCTCCCGAATGTTTAACCGATTTTGGCCAAATTTTACATATTATATTTCACCAATAAACAGACATGGTGAAAGCGCGTCACATCGTTCCTGGTTTCAATATACCCCCATACAAATGTCCTTTCCGATTTAACATTTTTTGTCAAACACATACATTTACAGGATGCAAAAATCCTTCCCGATTTCAATTTTTTACCGAATTGAATAGCAATGAGAATTGTTTGGGTGATGCCCATATGTCCATACTTTGGTATGACTTTGGTATACTACTGTATAATTTGCATTTGTCTGTCGGACAATTGGATCAATTACCATATTATTTACCATATTCGTTAAATGTGACTAAAGATGAATTTATAGTAACTGTATAATTTATATGAACTACATAAAATTGCTCCCATAAAATAACTGGGTTTAGTAATCAAAGCGAGGTACATACGCAGGGAGTGGTGTAGGGTATTATATATTCGGCCCCGCCGACTTTAGTCTTTCCTTACTTGTTTTTTTTTTACTTTTTATTTATTAGAGCATCGATTTATTTATTTATCTGTTTTATTTTATTTATTTGTTTTTATCGATTTATATATTTATTTATCGTTTTATTTTTAACGATTTAGGTACTTAATTATTTCTTGACTTATTTATTTATCGATTTTTGTATTTATTTACGTCCTATTTATTGGAATATTGTTTTGTTATACCCTCCACCTCCAGGATGGGGGTATACTAACATTGTCATTCCGTTTGTAACACCTTGAAATATTGACCTGAGACCCTATAAAGTATATATATTCTTGATCGTCATAAAATTCTAAGACGATCTAGCCATGTCTGTCCGTCCGTCCGTCTGTCCGTCTGTTGAAAGCACGCTAGTATCTAAACGAAAGGTGATAGAACGTTCAAATTTTCCATAAATGCGTCTTATAGTCGTAGATCGGTTGGGATTGAAACGAGGTGAAATCGGACCAAAGGAAATTTTTTTTCCCTCACAAGGACTAAAAATACCCATAATAATCCCTAATATTCTAGCGTATTTAAGCATGTTTTTTGAATATGTCTGTTTATATTTGCTTGATATTTGGTATGCGCATTCCCCTTATAGCAAAAACATGCACCATAAAGTGATTCTTATTTGTAGGGGGTGAAATGACAACAGCTAGAAACACGAAATTCGGTGTGTACATTCCTCTAATTGAGTAGATACATAATATAAAAGTATTTTCCCCAAATTCGTACTTTTAGGGGTAAAATGGGAATAGAGGGATAAAAATGGTACCAACCAAAATGCTGTACCTAGAATAATGAAATTCGGTGTATACATTCCTCTGATTGCATAGACAAGTAAAATACACGGATTTGTCAAAATTTTTACTTTTTGGGGTTAAAATGAAAAAAAAGGATAAAAATAGTACCAATCATATGACCGCAGCTAGAGTCATGAAATTCGGAGTATACATTCCTCTGACTGTCTAGACACGGAAAATAAACAGATTTTTCGAAATTCGTACTTTTTGGGGTTAAAATGAAAAAAGGGGATACACATAGTACCAATCAAATAACCGCAGCTAGAGTCATGAAATTCGGAGTATACATTCATCTGACTGCGTAGACACGTAAAATAGACGAATTTTTCGAAATTCGTACTTTCAATGGATACAATGGTACAGAGGGATAAAAATAGTACAAACTAAACGACTACAGCTAGAATGATGAAATTCTAATTGCGTAGAAACGTCAAGGGGGTAAAAATGGTACCAATCAAATGGGCGCAGCTAGAATCATGGAATTCGGCGTATACATTCCTCTTTTTTCCAAATTCGTACTTTTTCTTTTACGACAAAAATTGGTTGAATGAATGAAGTTAGGTTATATTGCATTATATACGTCTGATAATGGATTTTCAAAATTTGTATTTTTGGAATTATAATAGAATGGAAATACAACCAACTGTAGCACCCATTATCTACCAATATTTGGTATTTAAGCTTTTTGAAAATATAAATATAAGAATATTTATTTTTTAAAATGAAATATTTTGAAATAATAAATATTTTATATTTATTTATAAAATTATTTTTTCAATATTTGTATTTGTTTTGGTTTGGCTATATTAAAGAATTTATATTTTCCTGTAATATTACTGCACTTCTACGAAAACCGAAAATCTCTGTGGAATGCAATCCATGGTGGAGGGTATATAAAGTTCGGCCCGGCCGAACTTGACGCCATTTTTACTTTTTTTATTAGTCTTTTATCAATTTATATATTTATTTATCGTTTTTAAAGATTTATATATTTATATATTTATTTATTATATTTATCGATTTATGCTTATGAAATTTGACGTAGAATATTTTTTCCATTCACACCCCCTACTAAAATTCTGTTTTGTGGCAGAGTTTAGAATCGATTTGAAAAAAGTACGAAATAAACACTAAGTTTTGACTCATTTCTGGCATTAAAGTTGAGTTTTGAGTTTTTGTGTATTCATATACTTTTATAGTAGAATTTTAATTTAATTTCGACAATTCGTTCCGCTTTAGCGAAAATATTTTACAGAAACAAGGGGTATAGCAACAACTGATCCTGATATATGTACATATATTGTGGATCATCATCATGAAGTCAGGTAAATCAATGATTTTGTGGTGGCGATCCGCATGATTTTAATTAAGTACGCTGCTTGGAAAACTTAAAAAAGATTTCGTAAAAACTTGGCAATAATAATATTAAATGTCATCACAAAACATTTAATTCTTTAAATTAGTGATACCCTCATTAGCTTTCAATAGCAACTGTGACGACTGGGCAACCGCATTTAACAGAGGCAAGCTGGGTAGAATGTTTGTTTGTTTGAAAAAGGGTACACTGAAAAGAAAATGCCAGCAAGCATTTTGTGCAGTTTATCATAAGGACATTTTGTTTGTTATAACAGTATATATTCTGTCAATATTGGCAAACAAGATTTACTGTTAAAAAGGCCTGTTAACAATTTTTTGTTGTTTAGTTCCTACTTAATTCGTTCCCCCATGAAATTGAAGACAAATTGGATTTAGTCGTGAGAATTCGTGTATCCAATTATGCGAAATTTTAAATTATTCAATTAATCGTTTATTTGAAAATAAAGAATTTCCAATTAATCGAATAAAGGAATTGCAGAAATTCCCTCAAATATATTGTCTGATAGAATACAAGAACAATTGTATGCCAATTCGAAAATTTCAGCGGACATATTAGTTGTTTCAACAGGCATGTTAGATGTTTCAGCAGACATATTATTTGTTTCAACAGAAAGTTAGCTGTTACAGCAGACATGTAAGCTGTTTCAGCAGACATGTTAGCTGTTTCAGCAGACATGTTCGCTGTTTCAGCAAACATGTTAGCAATTTCAGCAGAAATGTTAGTTATTTCAACAGACATGATAGCTGTGTCAGCAGACATGTTAGTTGTTTCAACAGACATGTTAGCTGTTTCAGCAGACATGTTAGTTCTTTTAAAAGAAATGTTTTAACATACATCTTAGTTGTTGCAACAGACATGTTAGCTGTTTTAGCAGACATGTTAGTTGTTCCAACAGACATGTTCGCTGTTTCAACAGACATGCTAGCTGTTACAGCAAACACGTTAGCTGTTTCAGCAGGCACGTTTACTGTTTCAACAGACGTGTTACTTGTTTCAACAGAGTTGTTAGCTGTACAGCAGACATGTTGGCTGTTTTAGCAGACATGTTCGTTGTTTCAACAGACATGTTAGCTGTTTCAGCAGACATGTTATTTTATTGTCCGTTTTAACAGACAGTCTGCTCTTTCCTTCTCAGCTGACATTCTAACTTTTACCCTTTTCAGCAGACACAGTCTGTTGTTTTACCAAAATGTTTTGCTATCAGATTTCACATTTTTTTGTTGAGTGCACTGCATGGGTGGAAATGACACAATGACACTTAAACCGCCATCGCTTCATTTCAAAAAGTGGAACTTGCAAAAACTTTTGATAGAAATCTTCTTTTTCACAACCGTTTTTCTATTTTTTTATTATTCGTTTGTGGCATTGTCGCCGCCGACTTGGATGACAATTTCCTGGCCACGACCACCAAACCTGTCACAGCGATTAGAAAGGTGTGTTCCAAAGTATACACTGAGCAATTCTTTTGCCATTTTCATTTTCTCTTCCATTTTCCGTGTTATTCTTGTGTTCAAAACGACGACCATTATTTATTGAACGCAAAGAGCAGGGGAACGAAATGTGTTGCATGAAAATGCAACAGCAAAAATAGAAAATACAGGAAAGACTGTGATTTTATCGGATATTTGCTGAACAGAAATGAAGTGAACTGTTGCACACCCTACGGCAGCAACGGCAAAGTTCAAGGACTATTGAAAACGTTTGTGGTAACAGCGCTTGGGCTGGAAGGAGAATGATGCAAGAATAAATGCAACACTGGTGTTCAAATTGTTTGCTTGTAGCCTGGCGTCGGATAGTTTTTTGGGCGGTGATTTTGTGAATGCAAACACATTTTGTTTTTTCAAAAAAAGTATAGTGTCTAAAGGGATGTACCGGTGGAACTTGGCAAACAAATTGGGTGAATATCCAACTGCTTAGTCATCTCCTGAAGCGATGCGCGGCAGTCTTGGGTGGTTATTATATCTGTGGATATTTTATTGGCCTATACTATCTGGGAAGATTGTATAGGCAAAAGTGTAATTTCGTTTTCAAACAGTGGTTTACCAGAAGATTGTACTTACTCAAAGTGTTGTATTTTCTCCAATTAAAACCAAAATCGCGAGTCGGCCGATGTCGCGGCAATATTGATGCTCTAGGGTCTCAGTTAATCATTGCAAAAATTATAAAATTACATAAAATTTAATACAGCAAAAACAGCAGTTGAACAAATTTTTGCACAGCATACCTTTAGGGGTAATATTTTTTTGGCATTAAAATATGTGCATTAATTTGTACCTTAAGTTTGTGAAAGAAAGGTTATTCAGCAGTGTGTGAATAACAATTTTAAGACTCCGACGAATAGGTACTCGAATCGGTACATCTATAGTGCGTCTTCCATCGTTCCCATTGGGAAATATGCTCTACATCTTCTTCGAAATTTTGTCGATAAGTTGGCTCATCATGAGAATAATTTGATTACGGAAATTTTTAATTTTCAAAGAGAATTTGGCTGGTCAGATGTTAATTATCTGTCACCAATCGGAATTTTAAAGGAAAATATTTCGATGGAATCGGACATGACGACTTCTCATTTTCATGAATTCTACGCTTCAACACGTGCTAACACACTCTGAGGTTAGACATTTATTATATTTTTTCTTTTGCTTTTTGTTTGTTTTTACTTAGTCTTAAGCTGATATTTAGTTTGTAGTTATTTTTAAGTCTTAGGTTTAGTTGTCCACCGGAGTTCTACCTCCAAGATCACCTGTCAAAGTGCCTGGAGCACGCACTGTAACACATTAGTTTTAAACTTATTTAATACGAAACCTCTTCAAATAAGCATGTAGCTGATACACAACCATTGATTACAAATTAAAATAATACATTATAGTTTTAAGTTTTCTATGTTATTATTCCAATATTATCTGTTTAATGTGTATAGAAGTCTCAATAAAGCAAATCTTAATCTTAATCTTATACATTAAGACCAACAACAAAATATTTCAATAGTAAATTTAGTATAACCCTAAAAGTATGCCGTGCAAAATGTACATGTTCCATTTAGTAGGAATGATTTGGCAGAATATTTGGAATGATTTATTAATTAATAAAAAATTGAGGGCTATTTTCCCCCGATTTTTGGCAAATGTTGAGCTGACATATTAAGCCTTATAGGGAGCCAGCAACGTTGTTCCTACACTATAAGTATCACGGCTTAAATATGTTGATATGTTCCTTTATTTTTGAAAAGAAATTTATGTCTGTCAAACCTTCGGGGGTGACTTTGCCCCCATGGCTAGTATTTGATTATTTGGAAAGCTCTTACATCTACGAGTTATCAACCAACCAGCCAGACCAGTCTGGGGGTTGAAAGTGCCTGCCAGAAAGACTTAAAGTCCGGGGCCAGCATCAAATATCCTTAAACTATAAGTGAAAGGGCCAAAACTTTTATGGTAATTTCCTTCCATTGTTCAAAAAAAAATAATGTCTGGCAAACCTTCGAAGGTGCATTTGGTCCCCTGCACCTTTTAAGGTCGAATAAAACTAGTGTTATTTCCAACACTTCCCTATAAGTAAAACTACCAAAACTTTTATGGTCAATTCCTTACATATCTGACAATCCTTCGGGGGAGGCTTTGGGCCCCCTGCAATTTTTAAGGTCGAAAGAGGTAGTGATATTTCTACCACTTCCCTATAAGTACAACTGCCACATCTTTTATGGTCGCTTCCTCCAATTATATTTATTTAAATTGGAAACACAAATTAAATTCTATTCGTATTCATTCTTCTGAATTGTTCTTCTTTTATTGAAACATATGTATTTTAAACAAACAATTCCGTCAATTTCTGCGCAATCTTACACTAGAGCAGTTAGTCAATAGTGTTTTCCAATTTGAAAAGCCTAAATAAATCCAGCAAATGTTGTACAAAATGTTTGTAGACTACTTTTGTTTTTCGACAATGGCTTATCCGAATCCCAAACGCGACAATTTTGACGTTTAACGAAGCCATCCAGCTGAAAATAAGCTTCAACGCCGAAGATGATTTAGTTCGAAAAATGTTGGACCACATTTTTAGTGTTATTTTTCGACAATGGCTTAACCGAATCTCAAATGTGCCAATTTTGACGTTTAACGAAGCCATCCTGCGGAAAATAAGCTTCAACGCCGAAGATGATTTTGTTCGAAAAATGTTGGACCACATCTTTAGTGTTATTTTTCGACAATGGCTTAACCGAATCTCAAATGCGCCAATTTTGACGTTTAACGAAGCCATCCAGCTGAAAATAAGCTTCAACGTCGAAGATGATATTGTTCGAAAAATCAATAATAAATTCTTAAATTAATGCTCAATCAAGACAATATATTATTAAGCCATCGAAGCCATCCAGCTGAAAATAAGCTTCAACGTCGAAGATGATATTGTTCGAAAAATCAATAATAAATTCTTAAATTAATGCTCAATCAAGACAATATATTATTATCTCCTGTAATACTCTAAATTTTTATAATCTCACTTCAACTTTGGGTAGCGTAATGTAATAAGTAATTCGTTCTCACCCTACAAAATATCGCCTCTTTGCTGTATCTTACACATTTCGCAGATTTATATGGTGGCTTTTATTAAAAGTGAATGGAAACGGATGTGTAGTCATTCCGAAACATTTGATTGAATAGCTGTGAAATGGATTGCATTGGAATTTCATTTGTGAGTGGAATGACGGACGGAGTAAATGAATGGGCGGGCGGACGGTCGGTGATGGTCGACCAAAGACGATTTGATTGATGGGAATTTCCAACATTTCCAAAAATGATTTATTAATAAATATGTATAATTTTTTCACTTAACCAACATACTTATATATGTACATATGTACGTTAGGGCGTACCTCAAAAAAAAAGTTCGCCGTACACCTTCGAATATGAAGTATTATTGAAAGGTAGTTTCAAAAAAAAAATTTTTATTTTTTTATGCCGAACGTAGGGGTCGCGCTTTTACATTTTTCTATATAACTTGTATTTATAAACGGATTTTAAAGTGTGATACATCGATGTTTTTGTCTCGACGAGGCCGATTTTTTTTGTCTTTGAAGTCATTGAGCTCAAGCACCCCCTTCTGGTACTTACCCATCATTTCTCAGTTGCTACTACCCTAATGTACCACTCTAATAATCGAAAATTAAAGCTCGCATAAAATCATGAATCATGTTTGAGCTCAATGACTTCAAAGACAAAAAAATCGGACAAAAACATCGATGTATCACACTTTAAAATCCGTTTATAAATGCAGAAGTTTTATAGAAAAATGTAAAAGCGCGACCCCTACGTTCGGCATAAAAAAATAAAAAAAATTTTATTGAAACTACCTTTCAATAATACTTCATATTCGAAGGTGTACGGCGAACTTTTTTTTTTTACTTGTAACCTGGTACGCTCTAATGTACGTAGCTACATGGAATGAAAAGTTTTTTGTTTTCGTTATTTTTTATAAGAAAACTATTGAAAAGTTTGGTTGTTGTTCTTGTTAGGTGGAAACTTTATAATGTCTCTATATTCCGGGATACGTGGCAAATTTGAAAAGTTGCCAACTTTTCGATGTGAGGAAAACAAAACGCACGTTATTAACCAACACAACCAGCCAGTCTTGTGCTATTATCACTCTCTAACATCCGGTGGCGTTGGTGTAGCACTTCCGGTTGTGTGATAGCTCACCTTAATTAAACGCTCATTAGAGGGTTGCTGACCTTTTCAGTGAGGGGGGGGGGGGGTGGAGTGTTTGCAAAAGTTTGCCAAGATATTAAAATTATATAACCCACACCCTCCTTCCCCCTCCCCAATGATGTTGTTTAAATTAGATCATTTTGTTTCGTTTCGTTTCCTTTCCTTTTCGTTTTTTTTTACTTTGGTGCGGGAATGACCATTTCAAATATCCATCTTCGCCGCTACAAATTGCAATGAAATGAAGCAATTTTCAAAATAAATTGAAATAAAACATGGAAAGTGAAAAGCAGCAGCAACCACATCAACAAATTGCGGTTTAACCACAAAACCCCTTAAGCATTGTTGTTGGGAAATTTAACACCATATTATTTTATTTATTTTAATGAAATTTATTATTCAATTTACATATCTACAAACATACAGACAAACCTTCATGCTCAGACTTTCTTCCTCTGCGTGCGTTGTTGTATTGTGTTGTGGAAAAAAATCACCTTTTTCCTTTCAATGGCCAACAAACTGCTTCGTCGTTTCCGGGGAAGAAAAGGCATCCAATTTCATTTTGTTATAATACAATCCGTAAATGTGATTGTGGTGGATAAGAACAGTGGCACAAAAGTGAAATCTTTGCGCTAGCATTTAGGACAAGAGCGGAGTTGTATAAATGTACTATAGCTTGTCCCAAAAAAATGTGATGTATCTTTTTAAGTACTTCTAAGACGATAACACTATACAATAGAAATTTTGTTTCTTACGTTTTTTGACTTTCTAGACTCGAAAAAGATTTAAAAAAAAATATGAATAATTTTTTCATTTTTTACTAAAATTCCAATTCCGAAGCTCTATGTATCTATAAAATTTTCTGATGTTTTTGTCTTTCTAAACTCGAAAAAGATATTTTAAAACAAGTAAGGAAAGGCTAAAGTTGGGCGGGGCCGACTATATAATACCCTACACCACTCCCTGCGTATATACCTCGCTTTGATTACTAAACCCAGTTATTTCATTGGAGCAATTGTATGTAGTTTATATAAATAATACAGTTACTATAAATTCATCTTTAGTCATATTTAACGAATATGGTAAATAATATGGTAATTGATCCAATTATCCGACAGACAAATACAAATTATACAGTAGTAATAGGACCGACATTTCAAAAGGGGGCCTATAACAACATTCTGGGCCTGGTCTAAAACATGGGCCTATATATTTCTCATTCACGGTAGGTATTCCTAGTTGAAACATATAATGATCTGCAAAATTTGATGAAGATCCGATGTAAGATGTAGTTTCTAGAGCTGTAATAGATCAGAATGGGGCCCCATTTGGGTTATACCAAAGTATGGACATATGGGCATCTCCCAAACAAGTAAGGCAAGGCTAAAGTCGGACGGACGTTCTATCTCATTACAATTCAATTCGGTAAAAAAGTGAAATCGGGAAGGATTTTTGCATCCTGTAAATGTATGTGTTTGACAAAAAAATTTAAATCGGAAAGGACATTCGTATGGGGGTATATTGAAACCTGGAACGATGTAACCCGCTTTCACCATGTATGTTTATTGGTGAAATATAATATGTAAAGTTTGGCCAAAATCGGTTAAACATTCGGGAGCAACATTTGTATGGGGGCTATATCTAAATCTGAACCGATCTTACCCACTTTCTGCATAGGCGTTTCTAGTTGGATTATAAGATCTTGTGCAAATTTAAAGAAAATCGGGTACAAGATGTTGTTTCTAGAGCGGAAAATGTCAAATCGGGAGCGACATTTGTATGGGGGCTATATCTTAATCTGAACCCATCTTACCCAATTTCTGCACAGGTGTTTCTAGTTCGATTATTAAATGTTGTGCCAATTTTAAAGAAAATCGGGTACAATATGTGGTTTCTACAGCGGAAAATGTCAAATCGGGAGCGACATTTGTATGGGGGCTATATCTAAATCTGAACCCATCTTACCCAATTTCTGCACAGGTGTTTCTAGTTGGATTATTAAATGTTGTGCCAATTTTAAAGATAATCGAGTACAATATGTGGTTTCTAGAGCGGAAAATGTCAAATCGGGAGCGACATTTGTATGGGGGCTATATCTAAATCTGAACCGATCTTACCCAATTTCTGCACAGATGTTTCTAGTTGGATTATTAAATGTTGTGCCAATTTTAAAGATAATCGAGTACAATATGTGGTTTCTAGAGCGGAAAATGTCAAATCGGGAGCGACATTTGTATGGGGGCTATATCTTAATCTGAACCCATCTTACCCAATTTCTGCACAGGTGTTTCTAGTTCGATTATAAGATGTTGTGCCAAATTTAAAGATAATCCAGTACAATATGTGGTTTCTAGAGCGGAAAATGTCAAATCGAGAGCGACATTTGTATGGGGGCTATATCTAAATCTGAACCGATCTTACCCAATTTCTGCACAGGTGTTTCTAGTTGGATTAAAAGATGTTGTGCCAATTTTAAAGAAAAACGGGTACAAGATGTTGTTTCTAGAGCAGAAAATGTCAAATTGGGAGCGACATTTATATGGGGGGTATATATAAATCTGAACCGATCTTACCCAATTTCTGCAGAGATGTTTCTAGTTGGATTATAAGATGTTGTGCCAAATTTAAAGAAAATCGAGTACAATATGTGGTTTCTAGAGCGGAAAATGACAAATAGGGAGCGACATTTGTATGGGGGCTATATCTAAATCTGAACCGATCTTACCCAATTTCTGCACAGATGTTTCTAGTTGGATTATAAGAAGTTGTGCCAAATTTAAAGAAAATCGGGTACAAGATGTTGTTTCTAGAGCAGAAAATGACAAATCGGGAGCGACATTTGTATGGGGGCTATATCTAAATCTGAACCGATCTTACCCAATTTCTGCACAGATGTTTCTAGTTGGATTATAAGAAGTTGTGCCAAATTTAAAGAAAATCGGGTACAAGATGTTGTTTCTAGAGCAGAAAATGTCAAATCGAGAGCGACATTTGTATGGGGGCTATATCTAAATCTGAACCGATCTTACATACTTTCAGCATAGTTGTTTCTAGTTCGATTATTAAATGTTGTGCCAAATTTAAAGAAAATCGGGTACAAGATGTTGTTTCTAGAGCAGAAAATGTCAAATCGGGAGCGACATTTGTATGGGGGCTATATCTAAATCTGAACCGATCTTACCCAATTTCTGCACAGATGTTTCTAGTTGGATTATATGATGTTGTGCCAAATTTAAAGAAAATCGGGTACAAGATGTGGTTTCTAGAGTGGAAAATGTTAAATCGGGAGCGACATTTATATGGGGGCTATATGTAAATCTGAACCGATTTGCCTCAAATTAAATAGCGTTCGTCCTTGATCCACACAACTTTTTTGCGCCAATTTTTGTTAAGATCGGACTATAATTGTGACATGTAATTTTATTACAACAATAGATGGACAGACGGACAGGCGGACTCTGTTAAATCGATTCAAAAAGTGATTCTAAGTCGATCGGTATAGCTAACAATGGGTCTATCTCGCCTCCTTTTGGGTGTTACAAACAAATGCACAAGGACATAATACTCTCGTGGAGTGTATAAAAATTGTCGTTACACTTGATCCGGATGATATACGTATGAAACTATGTGAACAATGGAGTTAATTGGCGTTTTTAGTTTTTCATTTCCTGTTGCCTCTTCGCAAAGAATATCCAAAGGATAGAATTTTTTCAAAAATTATTTTAAACACTGTGTCACTAAGTGTCAAATTGAAGAGGAGAATATCCGTTAAATATACTTCAAATATCATGATTCTATCTGTATTAGTTCAGCATTAACACCCATTCCAAATTTACCCCTTAGTTTATTTAGATTATTCATTTTTATGCACTCCACGAGAGTATTATGTCTTTGTGCATTTGTTTGTAACACCCAAAAGACGAGTTAGACCCTTCGTTTATTATACAGATCGGCTTAGAATCACTTTCTGAGTCGATTTGGCAATGTCCGTCCGTCCATCTATTGTTGTAATAAAATTACATGTCGCAATTATAGTCCGATCTTAACAAAAATTTGCAAAAGTAAGTTTTGTGGATCCAGAACGAACGCTATTTAATTTGAAGCAAATAAGTTCAGATTTAGATATAGCCCCCAGATTTAGATATGTCCCGATTTGACATTTTCCGCTCTAGAAACAGCATATTGTACCCGATTTTCTTTAAATTTGGCGCAACATCTTATAGTCCAACTTGAAACACTTATAATGAAAGCTGGTAAGATCGGTTGAGATTTGATTTTTTCCGCTCTGTTTTTGTTGGCGAAAAAGCCATAGAAAACATAAAAAGAAATTGAAAAAATATTTGGTTTTAACTGTTAATTTTTTTTAATTTTTTCTCGAAAGAAGGTTAAGATCTTCCACAAACATCCGCATAAGATTCCACAATATAGTTCTGACAATAAGAATTCTCTCAGACATAATAATAACATTAAATAGTATTAACTATTTTAATGTTAATTTTATTTAAGACTTATTTCCATTATATATTAGTTAACCTAAAATTTGGCTAAGTTCCAAAATGGTTTGCTTTAGATGATAGCTATAGTTATAGTACCTTTTAAGAGCTAGTACCTTTTAAGAAGCTTAAATTTATCAATTTTACGAAATTTGCCAAATTTTGAAATTTATGATATTTTTCTTCCAAAAAACTCTATCGCCCCACTGTGCCATGAGCGAGTATATAGTTTATGCACGCCGATGTACATCTCTGTAAGACTCGTATTTAACGGATTACAAATAAAACGATATGTAAGGTAATGGTAAAGTGTTAGCCAAGGTAACAACACCGCAAAATGTCGCACCTGGGGGAACACACACAAACACAGAGAAAGAAAGAGAGGAAAATTATCCCCCGGGTAAACACAGAGAACGCAGCATGCACAGCGGCACATCCTCACATTCATTGCCTCCATGGTGGGTGTGTGCGTGTGTGTGTGTGGTTGAGTTACCAGTGTTCAGGCGCTTAGCCAACCATTCGGGTATGATAGGAATACGACACCCAATGTTTGTTTGGAATTCCTTGAGGTATTCCGGGGAAAGTGCAAAAATGAATGAACGAATGGTGCAAAATACGCAATCTACCTTAAGGATGTAAGTTAATATTTATCTTACAACAGCTTCTCACAAGAACAGGGACAGAGACAGGAACAAGATACCAACGACAACAGCAGATACCTGTGCTGAGCAGACTGCTGCAGTGCTCATATCATGCCACCGACTGCAATCAGTTTCATCGAGAATAAGTGAAGTTCCAGCTCTTCTTCGTCCTATAGTCCCCATGTGTAGTGGGGGAGGGGTACTGTTCCCTGTTCAGCCATGAACACAACTACATGGCAGAGCTTGTGCGATCGTAAGTTTATACCTTGCCAGGTAAGCTTGTCTGTGTGTGTGTGTGAGTGCGTAAGGACATTCATATATGTATGTGCATATCCTGGGTATGTGGATTTTTCTCCAGCAGGGATATACAACGGAATTGTAAGTAATGCGAGTTGTAAAACATTAAATGAATTTTGTTTAATTTTACACTCATATAAAATAAATTAAATTATAAATTCACTCTCTCCATTCCCTCCCCTACCCCCCTCTCTCTCTCCTCCAGTTGTCGTCCCCTTCAGGGTAAATGTTAATAAAGAAGTGCTTTCGCGTGTTCTACGTTTTTTGTTTGTTTAATAAACATAAATTGGAAATGAAAGCAACAAAGTAGTTAGTGGAACTACTTAAAAAAACAATTTATTTTGAAAAATGCTTGAAATGGGAAAATTCTTTGAATTGGACAAGGAATTGGACTAATGACTAATTATTCAGATCGGCTATTATACAGAACAAAGGGAAAACGAAGCAACTTAATTGGTTTTGGAAAAATTAATAGAGTTAAAGAACTCCATATTTAATATAACACAGTATTCCAGTAAACCTAGCCATAAAGACTATTGAGAGAAAGTGGGAGAAAATCGAAACTTTTACCAAAATACCGCAGGACTTATTTTTACAAATATTTAAAATATATATATGAACAAAGAACAGGAATGCCCATGGGCTCCCCGGCTTCCCCTGTGATCGCTGACATTATTATGGAAGAGCTACTAGATGCAACAATGGAGAAATTGACGATGAAACCAAGAATTCTCACAGAATATGTTGACGATACTGTTTGGGATACTAAGGAAGGAAGAAGTTGACAATACATGATCCTAAAAACACTGAACTCATTTGATCGACAAATACAATTTGGAAAAGGAAGAAGACAATAAACTCCCATACCTCGACTCGATAATTCATAGACAAGGAAGCCTGCTTAAATTGAATTGGTACCAGAAGCCAATACCATCTGACTCATAGACTCATACATTTTCAATCCAAACGCCATAGACGGACAATTTCATAAATAGGGTATTCAATATAAGTGACTCATCATTTCACATAGAAAATGAACGCAAAATCAAAAACATGCTACGATTAAATGACTTCCCAAACCAAACCATCGACGATCTAATAAGACGACATACTAAGATGAAACAAGTAAAAACGGCGTTAAGTTCGGCCGGGTCGAACTTTATATACCCTCCACCATGAATTGCATTCCACAGAGGTTATCGGTTTTCGTAGAACTGCAGTAATATTACAGGAAAATATAACAAATACAATACCAGAACAAATACAAATATGGAAAAAATAATTTTATAAATAAATATAATATTTTAATTATTTCAAACCATTATTTATTTCAAATCAAAAATAAATATTCTTATATTTATATTTTCAAAAAACTTAAATAGCATAAATATTGGTAGATAGTGGTGCTACAGTTGGTTGTACTTCCATTCTATTTTAATTTCAAAAGTACAAATTTTGTAAATGCATTATCAGACGTACATAGTGCAAAATAACCTAACTTCATGATTCAACCAATTTTTGCCGTAAAAGAAAAATTACGAATTTGGAAAAAAAACTTTATATTTTGCGTGTCTATGCAGTCAGAGGAATGTATACACCGAATTCCATGATTCCAGCTGCGACCAATTGATTGGTACCATTTTTACCCCTTAACGTTTCTACGCAATTAGAATTTTATCATTCTAGCTGTAGTCGTTTAGTTGGTACTATTTTTATCCCTCTGTACCATTGTATCCCTTGAAAGTATGAATTTCGAAAAATCCGTTTATTTTCCGTGTCTACGCAGTCAGAGCAATGTATACTCTCAATTTCATGACTCTAGCCGCGGTCGTTTGGTTGGTACTAAGGGGATACACTTTTTCCATTTTAACCCCAAAAAGTACGAATTTCGAAAAATTCGTCTATTTTCCGTGTCTACGCAGTCAGAGGAATGTATACTCCGAATTTCATGACTCTAGCTGCGGTCATTTGATTGGTACTATTTTTATCCCCTTTTTTCATTTTAACCCCAAAAAGTACGAATTTCGAAAAACCTGTTTATTTTAAGTGTCTACGCAATCAGAGGAATGTATACACCGAATTTCATTATTCCAGGTGTAGTCATTTGGTTGGTACCATTTTTTTCGCTCCGTACCGATTGTATCCCTCGAAAGTACGAATTTGGAAAAAAAACTTTTATTTTTCATGTCTACGTAGTCAAAGGAATGAATGTATACTCCGAATTTCATGACTCTAGCTGCGGTCATTTGATTGGTACTATTTTTATCCCCTTTTTTCATTTTAACCCCAAAAAGTACGAATTTTGAAAAACCCGTGTATTTTACTTGTGTATGCAATCAGAGGAATGTATACACCGAGTTTCATTATTCTAGGTACATCCGTTTGGTTGGTACAATTTTTATCCCTCTATTCCCATTTCACCCCTTAAAAGTATATAAAAAATACTTTTATATTATGTATGCACTCAATTAGAGGAATGTACACACCGAATTTCGTGTTTCTAGCTGTTGTCGTTTAATATGTACCATTTTTATCCCTTTTTTGCCCCATTTCACCGCCTAGAAATAAGAATCACTTTACGTTTTTGCTATAAGAGGAATGCGCACCAAATATCAAGCAAATATAAACAGACATATTCAAAAAACATGCTTAAATACGCTTAAAAATTAGGGTTTATTATGGGTATTTTTAATCCTTGTGAGGGAAAATTTTTTCCCTTTGGGCCGATTTCGCCCCGTTTCAATCCCAACCGATCTACGACTATAGGACGCATTTATGGAAAATTGGGATGTCATAGCTCCTTTCGTTTAGAAGCTAGCGTGCTTTCAATAGACGGACGGACATGGCTAGATCGTCTTAGAATTTTATGACGATCAAGAATATATATACTTTATAGGGTCTCAGGTCGATATTTCAAGGTGTTACAAACGGAATGACAAAGTTAGTATACCCCCATCCTGGAGGTGGAGGGTATAAAAAAATAAAAATGACAAAGAGAAGGAGAAGCAGGAGAAAATTTACAAACCGCTGACGTATATACGAGGATTTTCCGAAAGGTTCGAAAATGTTGACGTTTATAACAAAGACAACTTTTAATTGGATCTCAAAACAAATATTACCGTTAATAATATATTCAGTAAAACTAAATCTAAGATCAAACAAGTAAGGAAAGGCTAAAGTCTGGCGGGGCCGACTATGAGATACACTCCACTTTCTATAGTTCAGTTCTGTAAAAAGTGAAAACGGGAAGGATTTATGTATGTTTCCTAATCATAGGCTAATATGACCTGGTCCAATTTGTCAAATCGAGAAGAATATTTGTATCGGGGCTATATCCAAACATGGAATGAAGTGACTAACTTTCTCTATAAGTTATTCCAGTTCAGGTATAACGTGAAGAAATTCGGTGAAAATACGTGGTTTCTAGCATGGGAGCTATATGTAATGTATGACCCATTTCCACCATCGGTGTTTCTAGTTGAAATATAAGATATTTTGCAAGATTTGATGAAGATCTGTTAAAATATGTGGTTTTTAGAGCGGAAAATGTCAAATCGGGAGCGACATTTGTATGGGGACTATATCTAAATCTGAACCGATCTAGCCCGCTTTTGCCACAGGTGTTCCTAGCTAGATTATAATGTGTTGAGCCAAATTTGAAGAATATCGGGTACAATATGTGGTTTCTAGAGCGGAAAAAGTCAAATCGGGAGCGACATTTGTATGGGGGCTATATCTAAATCTGAACCGATTTGCCTCAAATTAAATAGCGTCCGTCCTTGATCCACAAAACTTACTTGTGCCAATTTTTGTTAAGATCGGACTATAATTGCGACCTGTAATTTGATTGCAACAATAGATGGACAGACGGACATTGCTAACTCGACTCAGAAAGTGATTCTAAGCCGATCTGTATAATAAACGATGGGTCTAACTCGTTTCCTTTTGGATGTTACAAACAAATGCACAAAGACATAATTCTCTCGTGGAGTGTATAAAAAATACCGTTTAATGACGACAAGTCCAACATATGCCAAAAGGTATATGTTGGTACTACCAAAACGAAACTAAAAACCAGACTTTCTTCACATAAATCGGACCAAAAAGCAACTGACAAGCCAATAGAGCAAAAAACAGCTCTAACGGCACACCAATAGAGCAAAAAACAGCTCTTGCGGTCCACTGTACTCTGACAGGCCATACGCCAAACTTCAAAGACGTACAAATATTAGCAGATGAGAGAAATTATAAGCGAAGATTTACTCTTGAAGCATTGAACATTATTGACGTTCCCACTGAGAAGAGAATGAACTACAAAACAGACACAGATGATTGCGCGAAAGCTTATCGACATATCATACAAAAATACAGCCGACAAAGAGAGACTTTTAGTTGACACAACAACAATTTGTGCAGACAACAGGTTTTAACGTAATTATTATTGAATTTTTCGTGATATTGATAGTGAATATTTGTTATAAATTGTATATATCTTTGTTTAGGGTTTATCCCCTGATGATGGTTGACGAAGGCAACCGAAATATTGGGAAAATAAAATAGAAATAAATAATAAACAACACCACCAGTTTTTTCATGACCTCAAGCTGAACCAATCAAAAAGAAAACAAATCACATTTGATTACACTGTGCAACATTTTTGAAGTCATTTCAAAATAACCATATACGGACACCGCTACATGATAAAAGACCAAAAAAAAAAGACCCGTGTTTTTTTTTTCCCCCAAAGTCATGCACTTTTTGTTTATGGGCCCCCAGAGATTTGAGGCCTCGGTGTAATTTTTGGAAAAAAGAGATCATATTCTCAGGCTCATATCTTGCAAACCGTTCGGAATTTTGATTTACTCTCTGAGGCAAAGTTCTAGCTCTTGTCATAAAGAACAAAAATTGTGAACATATAAAATCAAAAAACCTTCATCTTCAAGGTCAAAATCGCAAAAAACTTAAAAAAATTCGATTTTTTAACCTTTTTCCCCTGTTCAGGTCCATAGGTAGCAAACCGCTGAAAATTCAGGGAAACAATCAACTACAAAAATGTACCTAAGATCTCAATAAACAACTTTCTAGAACATATGAACTTCCTAGGAATTATTCTTAACACCGTTTAGGTAGCGCTTAGGTAGCCGCAAAATTGAAAAATTTCCCAAAAATTTCACTGTGCAACATTTTTGAAGTCATTTCAAAATAACCATATACGGACACCGCTACATGATAAAAGACCAAAAAAAAAGACCCGTGTTTTTTTTTCCCCAAAGTCATGCACTTTTTTTTTATGGGCCCCCAGAGATTTGAGGCCTCGGTGTAATTTTTGGAAAAAAGTGATCATATTCTCAGGCTCATATCTTGCAAACCGTTCGGAATTTTGATTTACTCTCTGAGGCAAAGTTCTAGCTCTTGTCATAAAGAACAAAAATTGTAGTTGATTGTTTCCCTGAATTTTCAACGGTTTGCTACCTATGGACCTGAACAGGGGAAAAAAGGTTAAAAAAATCGAATTTTTTTAAGTTTTTTGCGATTTTGACCTTGAAAATGAAGTTTTTTTGATTTTGTATGTTCACAATTTTTGTTCTTTATGACAAGAGCTAGAACTTTGCCTCAGAGAGTAAATCAAAATTCCGAACGGTTTTCAAGATATGAGCCTGAGAATATGATCACTTTTTTCCAAAAATTACACCGAGGCCTCAAATCTCTGGGGGCCCATAAAAAAAAAGTGCATGACTTTGGGGGGAAAAAAAACACGGGTCTTTTTTTTTTTTGGTCTTTTATCATGTAGCGGTGTCCGTATATGGTTATTTTTTTTCGTGTTGCACTGTGTTATTAATATTTTAATTTTCTTGTCCATATGACGTTATGTATATATAGTACAAAATCTATTGAAGAGGGAAATGCAATCATGCTAGCTGGATCACTACGTAAGTTTACTAAACTAACCTATATAGTATTTGATTGAACAGCAAACATACTGTAGATACAGCTAACATGTCTGCTGAACTAACAAATGGTATGCTGAAAAAGCAAACATGTTTGTAGAGTAGACAAACGTTGGTTCTGCTCTTCTAGCCGACAAGTATAGCTACATATATTTGCAGAAGTTCCAATATTTTACATGGGTTATACTCTCCACCATGGATAGCATTCCTCAGTAATACTCTCAGACTATTGTACTATTACACTTACGTAAAATTAAATATTAGGAAAATTATGATTTTTTGTTAATAACGATATTTGTTAAGTAAATTTTGATGTTTCATTATTACAATTTTGAAATAGAATTACACAGTGCAAAACGAAAAAATATAACCATATACGGACACAACTACGTGATAAAAGACCAAAAAAAGACCCGTGTCTCCCAGTTTAGCCCAAAGTCATGCACTTTTTTATGGGCCCCAAAGATTTGTGGTCTCGGTGTCATTTTGCAAAAAGTGATCATTTTCTCAGGATCATATCTTGCAAACCGTTTGGAATTTTGATTTACTCAGTTGTCATCTTCAAGGTCAAAATCGCAAAAAACTTCAATTTGATCTTTTTCAGGTCCATAGGTATCAAACCGTTCAAAATTCAAGGAAACAATCAACTACAAAAATGTACCTAAGATCTCAGTAAACAACTTTCTAGAAAAAATGAACTTCCCAGGAATTATTCTTAACACCGTTTAGGTAGGAAAAGTATGTCTTGCATGACTGTTTCTGTCAATGGCCAGTCTGGCTACAGTGCGTATGAGTGATATCATCTTTAATCAACAGCACGTATACGCTACCTACACACACTACTGCCTGTATGATTTGTTCGGCGAAATTTGATGATGAAGTTTTTTTTGATTTTTTGTGTTTACAATTTTTGTTCTTTATGACAATAGCTACACCTATGCCTCAGAGAGTAAATCAAAATTCCAAAGCCTGAGAAAATGATCACATATTTGCAAAAATGACACTGAAATCCCAAATCTTTGGAGGCCGGTTAAAAAAGTGAATGACTTTTGCGATTTTGACCTTGAAAATGAAGTTTTTTTGATTTTGTATGTTCACAATTTTTGTTCTTTATGACAAGAGCTAGAACTTTGCCTCAGAGAGTAAATCAAAATTCCGAACGGTTTTCAAGATATGAGCCTGAGAATATGATCACTTTTTTCCAAAAATTACACCGAGGCCTCAAATCTCTGGGGGCCCATAAAAAAAAAGTGCATGACTTTGGGGGGAAAAAAAACACGGGTCTTTTTTTTTTTGGTCTTTTATCATGTAGCGGTGTCCGTATATGGTTATTTTTTTTCGTGTTGCACTGTGTTATTAATATTTTAATTTTCTTGTCCATATGACGTTATGTATATATAGTACAAAATCTATTGAAGAGGGAAATGCAATCATGCTAGCTGGATCACTACGTAAGTTTACTAAACTAACCTATATAGTATTTGATTGAACAGCAAACATACTGTAGATACAGCTAACATGTCTGCTGAACTAACAAATGGTATGCTGAAAAAGCAAACATGTTTGTAGAGTAGACAAACGTTGGTTCTGCTCTTCTAGCCGACAAGTATAGCTACATATATTTGCAGAAGTTCCAATATTTTACATGGGTTATACTCTCCACCATGGATAGCATTCCTCAGTAATACTCTCAGACTATTGTACTATTACACTTACGTAAAATTAAATATTAGGAAAATTATGATTTTTTGTTAATAACGATATTTGTTAAGTAAATTTTGATGTTTCATTATTACAATTTTGAAATAGAATTACACAGTGCAAAACGAAAAAATATAACCATATACGGACACAACTACGTGATAAAAGACCAAAAAAAGACCCGTGTCTCCCAGTTTAGCCCAAAGTCATGCACTTTTTTATGGGCCCCAAAGATTTGTGGTCTCGGTGTCATTTTGCAAAAAGTGATCATTTTCTCAGGATCATATCTTGCAAACCGTTTGGAATTTTGATTTACTCAGTTGTCATCTTCAAGGTCAAAATCGCAAAAAACTTCAATTTGATCTTTTTCAGGTCCATAGGTATCAAACCGTTCAAAATTCAAGGAAACAATCAACTACAAAAATGTACCTAAGATCTCAGTAAACAACTTTCTAGAAAAAATGAACTTCCCAGGAATTATTCTTAACACCGTTTAGGTAGGAAAAGTATTTCTTGCATGACTGTTTCTGTCAATGGCCAGTCTGGCTACAGTGCGTATGAGTGATATCATCTTTAATCAACAGCACGTATACGCTACCTACACACACTACTGCCTGTATGATTTGTTCGGCGAAATTTGATGATGAAGTTTTTTTTGATTTTTTGTGTTTACAATTTTTGTTCTTTATGACAATAGCTACACCTATGCCTCAGAGAGTAAATCAAAATTCCAAAGCCTGAGAAAATGATCACATATTTGCAAAAATGACACTGAAATCCCAAATCTTTGGAGGCCGGTTAAAAAAGTGAATGACTTTGGGCAAAACTGGGAGACACTGGTCTTTTTTGGTCTTTGGTTATGCTTATATTTTTATGACTTTAAAAATTACACACAGTGTTATTTAATTAATTTAATGACCACGCCCACTATATATCAAAGTAATTCTTCAGAAAGGCAAAACATGAATTTCGAAATTCTATTATCTTTCAGGTTCACAATGGAATGTATGTGCCTAATTTTTACCACCATTTTATTCCTAATATATGTTTATACTTTTGTATTGCGCACCTACGAAGTCTGAGAAATTAATAAGTAGAATTTCATGATGATTATCCAAAAAATGTTCAAAAAATTCTTTATGTAGGACGTCTACACAATCAGAAGAATGTACACGCCGAACTTTATAATTATCTATCCCGTAGCCCTTTGTTGCATATTGTTACCCATCCTATCGATTAGAGCGTCATATGGCTTTCAGTCATTTAAGTAGGTCAATTGTGTACCGCTGGAAGCTTCCAGACTTCAACTATAGCATATCACTAAATTAAAAAAAACGTTTAAATTTAAATTCTTCTAAATTGATTTGAACTAGGATATTGTCCTAGCTCAAGATCATTTTGCATCTATATTTAATAGAGTGAAAATTTATTTACAACTGTCATGGTGGCATTTATTACTTGGCTGCAGACCACCACGATCATGATTTCGACCATGTCAAAAGTCATTTCAAGTGGCTTCGCAGCGACTTTTCAACATCAAGCCCGGCCTCTATAAGGAGACGATTCTCACAAACGAACGAGAAGCACAACTCACTTGCCGAATTTGCGTTTAAAAAACCGCAACCCAAGTAATAAAGTACGCATGCCATCTTACAAGCATCTCATTGAGTTGCATATGTAAGAATGTGTGAATGCAGGTATAGTTACCCAGCAATACTTCTGCCGTGCCAACGCTCATTTGTTTTAGTTTCTTTTTCGATTGATTACAGCCCAAAAAAATACAAAAGAAAAAACTAAAACAAATGATTCTTCTAAATTATTTTCAAATCATAGGTGTCCATCACGGTCTGTTTCCGTGTTCCAATTCCAATTTGCTGTCTCCCACTTTCAATTGATTTGATTATTTGGCAGCGATATGAAATCTAAAACAACATCAAACCGGAAATCAATTTTTCTCTTCAACAGTCACAAAACAAATTAATAATGTTTGTATTAAATGGAGATAGGGCTCGTAGACACGAACACACAAACATAGACAAATGTTTATGTAAGTATGCGGGAAAGTAAATAAAGTTTATTTTAATAATATAGAAATCAGTTACACTGTGGGCTAATATGAACATTAGAATGGGTCACGAATAAAAATTGTTGCTGCCACTACCCCGGGAAACGAAGATTAGATTGTTTAATGCTGATAATATTTCGTCGCTGGGTCAAGGCATCTTTAAGAACCATGTTTTAGTCGTGTAATTATACCCTACACCACTTCGTGGACTAGGGTATTATAAGTTAGTTTCGCGCCAACTGTTTGTAACACCAAGAAATAATTCAGCTAGACCCACCTTTAAGTATACGGATCGGCATAGAATACCCAGCTGAATCGATTTAACGATGTCTGTCTGTCCGTCTGCTGTCCATCTAAGCTTCTTCGCACTCTACAGGTCGCAATTGTGGTCCGATTGTCATGAAATTTGGCAGAAGTTACTTTTTTTGGCCAAGGACGATTGGTATTGAATTTCGAAACTTCAATAATAATAACCGATTTTTCGGTTCCGATTTAGATATAGCCCCCATACAAATGTCGCTCCCGATTTGACTTTTTCCGCTCTAAAAACCACATATTGTAGCCAATTTTCTTCAAATTTGGCTCAACTCCTTATAATCTAACTAGAAACACCTATGGTGAAAGTGGGTTAGATCGCTTCAGATTTAGATATACTTTTATTTATATATACAAATGTTGCTTCCAAATGTTTAACCGATTATGGCCAAACTTTACATATTATATTTCATACAGATGTTCTTTCCGATTTATCATTTTTTTCAAACGCATACATTTACAGGATACAAAAATCCTGGAGTGGAGTGTATCATAGAGTCGTCTCCGCCCGACTTTAGCCTTTCCTTACTTGTTTTATGTTGAATTTTTGGCCACATTTTTCTGTATTAATAGAATTGGAAGTCATTTAAATATAAATATTTATTTTTATCTTAGAATAGGTCATCGGTCGTACCATTTCACATTTTAAATTTGAACTACCGATTACTTTGACTTCGAAAGGTAGAATAACATAATTTTTTATTTTCAGGTTTATGTTTGACATTTGCAAAATGGGACGCTATACGCTCGAACAAAATTAGGAAATATTAAAAACTTACTTCCAAAGTAGTGAGTCTTTAACGCAAACTGCAAGAAATTTACGTGGACAAATTTCGTGTTTTCTGCTGAAGCTCATTTTCCTGTCAATAAGCATAATTATCGCATATGGGGTTCAGAGAACCCACGCGTGACTATTGCATGCACAACGAGTCACTGTTTGGTGTGGATTCTGGGCAGTACTGTAAAACTGGGATGATCGGATGAGGTACTGCCGAGCCAGTCGTGGTGGTCATATGAATGATATTGCGTTCCATTATTAAATGACAAAGTTCAACATTTCCAATAAAACCAGAAATTTGAAAAAATATCAGTACTATTTTTTATAGCCGATTCTAATTTAAAATTTTAATTGGCCCACCCTATTGGTCGGTTAGATAGATTTTTTTTTTTCAAAATGACAGTTTAAGTAAAAACGACGTTAAGTCCGGCCGGACCGAACTTTATATAACCTCCACCATGGATTGCATTCCACAGAGGCTGTCGATTTCCCAGTAATATTACAGGACAATATAATTTTTTAATATAGCCAAACCATAACAAATACAAATATTAAAAAAATAGTAATATTTTAATTATTTCAAACCACGCTTATAAGGCAATACTACCAATACGTTTACATATCGAAATATTACTTCAAATCAATTCCAAAAAGTAAAAAGCTCAAATGCCATAAATATTGGTAGAGTAGGTGCTACAGATGGTTGGATTTCAATTCTATTTTAATTAAAAAATAAAAATTTTGTAAATCCATTACCTCACGTACACAGTGCAAAATAACCAAACTTCATGATTCAACCAATTTTTGTCATAAAAGTAAAAAGTGCGAATTTGGAAAAATCTACTTATTTTGCGTGTCTATGCAGTCAGATGAATGAATACACCGAATTCCATGATTTTAGCTACGGCCATTTGGTTGGTACCATTTATATCCCCTTTTTCCTATTTTACCCCCTTAAGAGTACGACTTTCTAAAATCTCTTTATTTTACGTGTCTATGCACTTAGAGGGATGAACTCACCGAATTTCATCATTCCAGCTGCAGCCGTTTAGCTGGTACCTTTTTTATTCCTCTGTTCCCATTGAAGGTACGAATTTGGAAAAAACCTTTTTTTTATTTATTTGTCGTATCTACACAGTCAGAGAAATGTATACACCGAATTTCATTATTCTAGATGTAGTCATTTGGTCGGTACAATTTTTATCCCACTATGCCCATTTTACCCCCTTAAAAGTACGACTTTCTATAATCTCTTTATTTTACGTGTCTACGCAATTCATTCTAGCTGTAGTCTCTGTACACATTGTATCCCTTGAAAGTACGAATTTGGACAAAACCTTTTATTTTTCGTGTCTACGCAGTCAGAGGAATGTATAGTCCGAATTTTATGACTCCAGCTGCGGTCATTTGGTTGGTACTATTTTTATCCCCTTTTTCCATTTTAACCCCAAAAAGTACGAATTTCAAAAAAAATCGTTTATTTTACGTGTCTACGCAATCAGATGAATGTATAGTCCGAATTTTATGACTCTAGCTGCGGTAATTTGGTTGGTACTATTTTTATCCCCTTTTTCCATTTTAACCCCAAAAAGTACGAATTTCGAAAAAATCGTTTATTTTACGTATGTACGCAATCAGAGGGATGAATTTCATTATTCTAGGTGCAACCGTTTGGTTGGTACCATTTTTATCCCCCTATTCCCATGTTACCCCTGAAAAGTACGAATTTGGAAAAAATAATTTTATATTAAGTATCTACTCAATTAGAGGAATGTGCACACCGAATTTCATGTTTCTAGCTGTTGTATGTACCATTTTAATCCCTTTTTGTCCCATTTCACCCCCTACGAATAAATATTACTATATTACTATTTTTCACCATATTGAAAAAATATGCTTAATTACTCTAAAATATTAGGTGTTAGGATTAGGAATATATATACTTTATAAGGTCTCAGGTCGATATTTCAAGGTGTTACAAACGGAATGACAAAGTTAGTATGCCACCATCCTGGAGGTGGAGGGTATAAAAACATTACACGAGAAAAACATGATATTTAGGAAACGAAATATTTTCTAAATCATCAACAAACATTCCAAACTTTATTTTCGTAGGGTGACTGGAAATTTTATTTTCTTTTTGCATGATCCACCACCCAATCTAATGTAAATATATTCGTATGTGAGAGATTTAGGTTGCATGACCATTTCACAAGGGCGAATAAAGTGTGGCACAACTCTTCATGATGATGATGCATATGCAACAGACGACTCCTTTTTTAACCTATTAACGCCCACCATATACAGTCAGTGTACACTATTTCAAGGTTTTCGTGCTTTTTTGGTAATTTTTAATATGAATGTAATCGTCAGAATTAAAGGCGTCATAAAATTGGACATTTAAATCGCAGACACAAGTGACTTACACCCACACTAGATTCAAAATTAAAAAAATAAATAACTCTGAGAATGTTATGACATAATTAATTCAGAAGATTCATAAAAAAATTTACAGAAATAAAGTAAAATATTCTAAAATATAAAAGCAATATAAACAATTTAATATTAAGTAAATAAGTCCATAAAAAATAAAAACATTGAAATAGTCCAGTCATTAGTTCTTACAAAGTGTTATTTAAAAATACCGTAGGATATATGTATTCATATTTGATCTCTCTTGAAAGTTTCCAGATGACAATTTTTAATTGTATTCCACTTTTTAACAATTTCTTGCTGGTTTCTAAAAAGTGATCACAGTTTACTGTCCTTTTGCTCGTAGGGACAATGAATTTTAATGTTTGAAATAAAATTTTAAATTTTTGACCCGAAAAAAGTGATCACAAATTATTGTCCTTTTGCTCGTAGGGCTGCTACTTTAGAAGTTATGAAGGGTTAAAGTTATGAAAATGAATTTTCTTTTTTTGATACGAAAAAAGTGATCACAGATTATTGTCCTTTTGCTCGTAGGGCTGCTAGTTTAGAAGTTATGAAGGGTTAAAGTTTTGAAAATGAAATTTGTTTTTTTGATACGAAAAAAGTGATCACAGATTATTGTCCTTTTGCTCGTAGGGCTGCTACTTTAGAAGTTATGAAGGGTTAAAGTTTTGAAAATGATTTTTTTCGAAAAAAGTGATCACAGATTATTGTCCTTTTGCTCGTCGGGCTGCTAGTTTAGAAGTTATGAAGGGTTAAAGTTTTGAAAATGAATTTTCTTTTTTTGATACGAAAAAAGTGATCACAGATTATTGTCCTTTTGTTCGTAGGGCTGCTACTTTAGAAGTTATGAAGGGTTAAAGTTTTGAAAATGAAGTTTAATTTTTTGATACGAAAAAAGTGATCACAGATTATTGTCCTTTTGCTTGTAGGGCTGCTAGTTTAGAAGTTATGAAGGGTTAAAGTTTTGAAAATGAATTTTCTTTTTTTGATACGAAAAAAGTGATCACAGATTATTGTCCTTTTGCTCGTAGGGCTGCTACTTTAGAAGTTATGAAGGGTTAAAGTTTTGAAAATGAATTTTCTTTTTTTTTGATACGAAAAAAGTGATCACAGATTATTGTCCTTTTGCTCGTAGGGCTGCTAGTATAGAAGTTATGAAGGGTTAAAGTTGAATTGAATTTTCTTTTTTTTGATACGAAAAAAGTGATCACAGATTATTGTCCTTTTGCTCGTAGGGCTGCTAGTTTAGAAGTTATGAAGGGTTAAAGTTTTGAAAATTAATTTTCTTTTTTGACCCGAAAAAGGTGATCACAGATTATTGTCCTTTTGCTCGTAACGCTGCTAGTTTAGAAGTTATGAAGGGTTAAAGTTTTGAAAATGAATTTCAATTTGTTGATACGAAAGAAGTGAACACAGATTGTTGTCCTTTGCTCGTAACGCTGCTAGTTTAGAAGTTATGAAGGGTTAAAGTTTTGAAAATGAATTTTCTTTTTTGACCCGAGAAAGGTGATCACAGATTATTGTCCTTTTGCTCGTAGGGCTGCTAGTTTGTCCTTTTGCTCGTAGGGCTGCTAGTTTAGAAGTTATGAAGGGTTAAAGTTTTGAAAATGAATTTTAATTTTTGTGATCACAGATTATTGTCCTTTTGCTCGTAAGGCTGCTAGTATAGAAGTTATGAAGGGTTAAAGTTTTGAAAATGAATTTTCTTTTTTTGATACGAAAAAAGTGATCACAGATTATTGTCCGTTTGCTCGTTGGGCTGCTAGTTTAGAAGTTATGAACGGTTAAAGTTTTGAAAATGAATTTTAATTTTTGTGATCACAGATTATTGTCCTTTTGCTCGTAAGGCTGCTAGTTTAGAAGTTATGAAGGGTTAAAGTTTTGAAAATGAATTTTCTTTTTTGATACAAAAAAAGTGATCACAGATTATTGTCCTTTTGCTCGTAGGGCTGCTAGTTATAAGTTATGAAGGGTTAAAGTTTTGAAAATGAATTTTCTTTTTTGACCCGAAAAAGGTGATCCAAGATTATTGTCCTTTTCTCGTAAGGCTGCTAGTTTAGAAGTTATGAAGGTTTAAAGTTTTGAAAATGAATTTTAATTTTTTGATACGAAAAAAGATATCACAGATTATTGTCCTTTTGCTCGTAAGGCTGGTAGTTAAGAAGTTATGAAGGGTTAAAGTTTTGAAAATGAATTTTCTTTTTTTTTGATACGAAAAAAGTGATAACAGATTATTGTCCTTTTGCTCGTAAGGCTGCTAGTTTAGAAGTTATGAAGGGTTAAAGGTTTGAAAATGAATTTTCTTTTTTGACCCAAAAAAGGTGATCACAGATTATTGTCCTTTTGGTCGTAGGACTGCTAGTTTAGAAGTTATGAAGGGTTAAATGTTTGAAAATGAATTTTCGTTTTTGACCCAAAAAAGGTGATCACAGATTATTGTAATTTGTATACAAGCTGAAATAAATAAATCAAATCTAAATTGATGCTCAAAATAATCAATAATTTTGTTTTTAATATTTCCCGTATTCCTGGGAAATTCAAAAAATTTTCCCGGGAATTCCCGGACCCCAAACCCTAGTCATGTAATGATGATGTATTTTTTATGTTGTATTTTTGAATATAATTTTTTTAATGTTTTGCTAAAATTCCAATTTGCTGCAAAGGTACCCGAAATATTTGTCATTTTGGAAATATAGTATTAGACCTACACCCGGTTATATGTTAAATTAATGAAACTCATGATGGCTACAAATATTGCAAATTATACTTTTACATAGAGACTGGGTGGTTTGGGAACAATCTTCATTTGGGGAAAAAATATTTTTTTCGAAAAAAATCTTTTTTTGCTGACACGAAAAAAACATAACACACAATATCTCTTTTCTTTTTTGTTGCATAGTGTAATCTTTAGATTTTTCCCTGGTAATGGAACTCAGTCTAATATATGCGTAGATGTTCTTGTGTGAGGGTGCGTGTGTGTTGATGATGTTTTTGTTCCCTATATTCATTCCTCTGTTTCTTTTTATTATTTATTTTTTATCAATATTTCCGGTTGGAAACACCGTAGTTTTGTAAACGTGTTAGTGTTATCCATTAAATGTGTGTGTGTGTGTGTGTGCATATCATTTGTATGCGAGTGTGTTGAAGTAGACTATAGAAATCATATGGATGGACAGACAGACGGATAGAAAGATAGACAGACAGACAGACCAGCATCTCTTCAACTGAAGCATTGGTCATGCTACTACAACAATCCATTCATGCTGGTAGTATGCATGAACTCCCCATACTCCAGCTGCCTGTCCACATACTGATCAACTCAAGCAAATTATAGAAAGAAGTAAAGAATGGTTGACGTCGGACCAGGTCGAATATATGATAACACTATGCAACACATTTTTTCCGAAGGGTCATGTATGTATAATATTTTCCGATATATTTTGGCTTTCTAGAGTCGAAAACGATATTTAAAAAAATTATGAATATATTGTTTAATTTTTACTAATATACCAAATTTCGCCGAAGGTACATTAACTATTTCTACTGTAATTTTGGAAATATGAGTCCGATTACACTGGCTTATATGTTCAATTAAATTTAACTCAAATATTGTGAGTTAAATTTTCACACAGAACCACTGGTTTAGGAACAGCCTCCAAAAATTTGGGTACTATTTGTATTTATTTTTTTTTTTGAAAAAAATCAATTTTTACTGGCACGAAAAAAATCGTAAATATCTAAAAATGTCGGAAAACTCATTTTATTTTATTTTTTAATATCTAACATCCTATCGCAAAAAAAAACAATGTGTAGCGGTTGTATATTTTGATATCATTTATTTTATTCGTTAATTTGTATTCAAAATAACTAATAACGTAACGTTTGAATTTACCCCAACTTGTTAAACCAACTACCAACTACTATCATTGGCTATTATTTCTAAAACAAGTAAAACCATACAAATATAAATTCATAATCACTTTATGACACTATATGACCGTAAGAACTCTAGTGGCTAAAGTGAATCTGAGAACGAGTACTGTCGATTTATCACTTACTCGGGCCAGATAATAATATTCATATCACCCCTAAATATCATTTATTACAAATGTTTATATGTTAAAAATATATTGATTAGTGTAGAATTTATGCTACTCTTTGTTGGCGATTTTTTAAATCATAATTTATAATTTTTGTTTAAATTGTTTAGTTTTTTGCATTTCATTTGACATTTCTCAATTTCAGACTTACTCAATTTGAACCATGGAAAGATACACAATCGAACAACGAGTTAAAGTTATTCAGGCTTATTATGAAAATGGGCGTTCAAATCAAAATGCATATCGTGCACTTCGAAGAAATTCATCTACAGTGATGAACGTGCATCATGTGGATTCGTCGATAAGCAGAATTGCCGCATTTGGGCGAATAACAATCCAAGAGTGATTGTCGAAAAACCCAGAAAGAGTGATTGTTTGGTGCGTTTTATGTGCTGGCGGCATCATCGGTCCGCATTACTGTGAATTGTCTTCGCTATCGTGAGATGATAACAAACTTTTTATGGCCCGAATTGGAAGATATGGATATGGACGATATGTGGTTTCAACAGGACGGTGGCACTTGCCACACAGCTAACGAAACAATGGCTCTTTTGCGCGACAAATTCAATGGCCGTGTCAATTGGCCGCCAAGATCATGTGATTTGACACCGTCGCATTTCTTTCTTTGGGGTTTTTTTTGAAAGAAAAGGTGTACGTCGATAAGCCAGCAACAATTCAAGAGCTAAAGGATGAGAAAATTCGGCACATTAACGGCATAGAACCTCAATTATGCGTCATCGAGAATTTGGACCATCGGATGGAGCTGTGTCGCCGAGGTCGAACCATACCAATATTATCATAATAAAAAGAATTGACAATAATTTCCTAAATAATTTGTGTTTTATTCAAAATCATCATCGGCCCTTAAAATGTAACCACTCTTTATATATTATTTTATATAATATGAAATGGGGCTTCTAAAAAATCATGTTTATACCCTACACCATTTCGTGGACTAGGGTATTATAAGTTAGTTTCGCGCCAAATGTTTGTAACACCAAGAAATAATGGAGCAATACCCACCTTTAAGTACACCGATCGGCTTAGAATCACCAGCTGAGTCGATTTAACGATGTCTGCCTGCCCGTCCGTCTGCTGTCCATCTAAGTTTGTTCACACTCTACAGGTCGCAATTGTTGTCCGATTATCATGAAACTAGGCAGAAGTTATTTTTTCTGGCCAAGGACCATCGGTATTGAATTTGGAGGAAATCGGTTCAGGTTTAGATATAGCCCCCATACAAATGTCGCTCCCGATTTGTCATTTTCCGCTCTAGAAACCACATCTTGTACCCGATTTTCTTTAAATTTGGCACAACATCTTATAATCCAACTAGAAACACTTATGCTGAAAGTGGGTATGATCGGTTCAGATTTAGATATAGCCCCCATACAAATGTCGCTCCCGATTTGACATTTTCCGCTCTAGAAACCACATATTGTACCCGATTTTCTTTAAATTTGGTACAACATCTTATAATCCAACTAGAAACATCTATGCTGAAAGTGGGTATGATCGGTTCAGATTTAGATATAGCTCCCATACAAATGTTGCTCCCTATTTCACTTTTTCCGCTTTAGAAACCAAATATTGTACCCGATTTTCTTTAAAATTGGCGCAACATCTTATAATCCAACTAGAAACACATATGCAGAAATTAGGTAAGATCGGTCCAGATTTATATATAGCCCCCATACAAATGTCGCTCCCTATTTCACTCTTTCCGCTTTAGAAACCACATATTGTACCCGTTTTTCTTTAAAATTGGCACAACATCTTATAATAAGATCGGTTCAGATTTAGATATAGCCCCAATACAAATGTTGCTCCCGAATGTTTAACCGATTTTGGCCAAACTTTACATATTATATATCACCAATAAAAATACATGGTGAAAGGGTCACATCGTTCCAGGTTTCAATATACAACCATACAAATGTCCTTTCCGATTTAACATTTTTTGTCAAACACATACATTTACAGGATGCAAAAGTCCTTCCCGATTTCACTTTTTTACCGAATTGAATTGCACTGAGAATTATTTGGGTGATGCCCATATGTCCATACTTTGGTATAACCCAAATGGGACCAATTCTGATCTAGTACAGCTATGATCTATTACTAGAAACTACATCTTACATCGGATCGTCATCAAATTTTGCAGATCATGATATTTTTCAACTAGGAATACCTACCGTGAATGAGAAATGTCGGTCCTATTACTACTGTATAATTTGTATTTGTCTGCCGGAACATTGGATCAATTATTTACCATATTCGTTAAATTCGACTAAAGATGAATTTATAGTATACTTTATAATTTACATGAACTACATAAAATTACTCCCATGAAATACCTGGGCCTAGTAATAAAAGCGAGGTATATAAGCAGGGAGTGGTGTAGGGTATTATATAGTCGGCCCCGCCCGACTTTAGCCTTTCCTTACTTTTTTTTAATTTTTTTTTGCGTCTGCAAAGACTATCATAACTTTTACATTTATCCATAGATACATATAAACATTTTATAAACATACGTTACAGTGTTAGCCATTAAAAATAAAAGCAAAAGTAGATTCGATTTCCCAAAATTTTGGAGGCTGTTCCTAAACCACTTTTTCTATGTTAAAGTGGAATTCGCAACATTTGTACACATCATATTTGCCCTTTAATTCAACATGTAAGCGGGCGCGATCCTACCAATATATCCATAGTGAGAGACAAGTATTAAAGGTACATTTTCACTCTAGGCCGATTTCGCCCATTTGCAACTCCAACACATGCACATCGAATTTCGTTCATACAACCAGTTTTACGATTCTAGCACCATTTGCTTGCAACAAGTTTTATCCCTTTTACCCCATTTTGTTTGAATGCTACCATTTTTATCACTTTTCGACTCGTTTTTCCCTAAAAGTACAAATTTCCAAATAAATCCAATTTATCCAAAATTTATTTCTGCTAATTTTGAATCTAAAAGTACGATCGTTCTATTTTTCGAGTCTACCAGAGCGAAATATACACCGGTACCAATTTTATCCCGTTTCTCTAAAAATACAAACTTCCAAAAATACCGTTTACACAAGCAGAGGAATATATGGATCGAATTTTTAGTTAGAGCCATTTGAAAATATCCCTTTATTTTTCGAGTCTATGCAGCCAGAGCGAAATATACACCGACTTTCGTTATTCTAGCTGCAGTCGTTTGATTGGTACCAATTGTATCCCCATTCTCCCCGTTTTCCCTAAATGTAAAAATTTCCACAAATTCCTTTATGTTAGGCATTTACATAATCAGAAGAATTTATGCATCGAATTTTATGATTATAGTTGCAGCCATTTGCATGGTACCAAATTTATCCCTTTTTGGCAATTTCGGCCCAAAAAGTGTGAATAACGAGAGGTAGCTTTATTTTTCGAGTCGACACAGCCATAGCGAAATATACACCGACTTTCATTATTCTATCTGCAGTCGTTGATTGGTACCATTTTTATTCATAAAAGTACAAATATCGGAAATTGTCTTTAGCTTTTACGTTTATACAGGAGAATGTACATACATAATTTTATGATTCTAGCTGCAGCCCCTTTGTCGGTATCAAATTTATCCAATTTTCCACACCTTCTCCTTTAAAGGTACGAATTTAATAATATCGCTTTATTTTTCGAGTCTCTGCAGTCAGAGCGAAATAAACTCGACTTTCATTATTCTAGCTGCATGCGTTTGCTTGGTACCAATTTTCCCCCTTCGCATCCTTTTCCCTAAAAGTACGAATTTCAAAAAATTTTCTTTGTGCTACACAATTAGAAGAATTGGTCGGTACCAAATTTATCCCTTTTTCCACACTTTCCCCTTTAAAGGTGCGAATTTCGAATGATCGCTTTATTATTCAAGTTTGCGCAGCAAGAGCGAAATATATACCGATTTTCATTAACCTAGCTGCAGCCATTTTATTGGTACTATATTTATCCCCTTTTCATTTCTCCCTAAAATTAAAAATTTAGATTTTTTATTTTGCACGTCTATACAGTCTGGGGAATGTACATTAGGGCGTACCTCAAAAAAAAAGTTCGCCGTACACCTTCGAATATGAAGTATTATTGAAAGGTAGTTTCAAAAAATTTTTTTTTATTTTTTTATGCCGAACGTAGGGGTCGCGCTTTTACATTTTTCTATATAACTTCTGCATTTATAAACGGATTTTAAAGTGTGATACATCGATGTTTTTGTCTCGACGAGGCCGATTTTTATGTCTTTGAAGTTATTGAGCTCAAGCACCCCCTTCTGGTACTTACCCATCATATCTCAGATGCTACTACCCTAATGTACCACTCTAATATCAGAAAATTAAAGCTCGCATAAAATCATGAATCATGCTTGAGCTCAATGACTTCAAAGACAAAAAATCGGCCTCGTCGAGACAAAAACATCGATGTATGACACTTTAAAATCCGTTTATAAATGTGGAAGTTATATAGAAAAATGTAAAAGCGCGACCCCTACGTTCGGCATAAAAAAATATAATTTTTTTTTTAACTACCTTTCAATAATACTTCATATTCGAAGGTGTACGGCGAACTTTTTTTTTACTTGTAACCTGGTACGCTCTAATGTACATACCGAAGTTTTTAATTCTAGCTGCGCTCCTTTGGTCGGTATCAAATTTATCCCTTTTCCACACTTACCTCCTTTAAAGTACGAATTTCAAAAAAATCCCTTTATTTTATGTGTATATGTAATTAGAGGGATGTTCATATTGAATTTGAAGTTAATAAATGTTGTCGTTTGATTGGTACCATTTTTAGTTCTTTTTTACCCCATTTCAATCCCTAAAAGTATGGTCTGAATTTACCAAATATCAAGTAAATACAAGACAGAAATATATGATTAAATACTCGAAATATTAAGTCTTAGCTTATTGGTATTATTTCATTTCCTTGTAAGGGAAAATGTTTTCCCTCTGAACCGATAATGGAAAACTTCAAACCTAATCTTTTTGACGGTAACAAAAAAAGGTCAAGACCTATTCGAAGTAATTAGGGATGGGTGACCAAAATAGCTTGAAATAATGTGGAAGTCTATTAGAGAGGTTAATGAGCACTGTAGACATGCCTACATTCTTCTTGGTGGCAGTTCTAGCAACATTTAAACTCAAATTAAATTTCAAAAAATCGTTTCTATATTTTTTAGTTATTTAAGGATTCCTTCAAAACTATTCCTTCTAATTATAGTTTTATTGCTTTTTTGGCTGTCTTTTTATTCCAGGCCACATCAGTGTGATGTAGGGTATACAAACTATGCCAATGAAACTCTCCACTCTTCTTTTATGTTTGCAATCGAGTGATGTGTGTGAGCGTGTGAGTGTGTGATATATTGTATTCTGGGCGATACGGAAAGACGTCCGATGATGTATGGGTTTTCCATGTCTAACGACAGTTGAATCAACAGACAATAAGTTATCTTCAACAAAAAGGATAAATGGACAAGTCCTGCTTTTTTGTTCTGTTCTGTTCGGTGGTGCATGACAGTAGTGTAGTGTGCTTCACTGGGAGGGAGCGAGTGGCCACAGAGACAAGGACATGACTGGTAATGATGTTGGTAATGGTGGTTACACATGAGAGTATTGAACAAATATGTCTGAAATTACTTGGCATTTGTGATGTCGGACATCAGATCAGAGTACAGAGCAGAGCAGAGTAGTAGTAGTAGAAGAAGAGGAAAAAATAATAATAAGTTTAAATATTTATTATGTTGTCGGTTGATTTGTAACACAAAGACACACAGAAATGGACAAAGAGGATTTCAATTTCTGGAAATGCTTCATTTGTCTCTGAAGGATTAAAGCAAAAAAAAAACAAACGAAGGATAAAGGAATATAAATAAATGAAATAAACAAATAAACTCCGGCAGAAATGGCAAATTTTGTGTACAGAAGCTATTTGTGGGTCAAAAAGAGGAAATGTTGGTAAGAGTAAGTAAAACTGAGCAAAACTTACATATTTACTAAAATGTATTAGAATAAATTCAGATACAACATGATACAAGTTAATTAAATATTTACTTGTATCACACACATTTCAGTCGCATCTCAAAATCCCAATTTGTATATGTATCTCGCATTCGAGGAAATTCCCTTAAACAACTTCCAAAAAAGTTGCTAATATGTTAATTTCTTGTAACATTCTAAGAATAAAGAAGTGAGTGAGAACGACTTTTTCGTAAGGTATGAGATAACCTGTATTTATTTAAATCCATAAATGAATGTCTATCATTTATTTTTTAAAGATTATTTTATACAAATGTTGCCCGCGACTACACACAAAATATATATTAAAATTCAAATAAAATTTTAATTAATTTTGGACCTATAAAGGAAATTCACAATTTCAATTAAAAATATTTGTAAAGTTTATAATTCAAATAATATTATATTGATTAAAAAAATAATTGATACTTTTAATTCAATTTAGGCTTTAAATCAAATAATATTTTAATTGAATCAATTAGACATTTAATTGATAATTTCGAAAATATTGATTAATATTAATTAATTAAACAATTTAATTGCTTTTTTATTACATAATTTAAATTTAAGTTAAACAAGTAAGGGAAAAGTTTCCGCACGTGAAAGATTAAAATTTCCACCAACTGCAATGTCAATCAATGTGTGTATAAAAACAAAGTTTGATAAAATAATTTTATGTTAAAACAAAGGAAAGGCTAAAGTCGGGCGGGGCCGACTATATAATACCCTACACCACTCCCTGTGTATGTACCTCGCTTTGATTACTAAACCCAGGTATTTCATGGGAGCAATTTTATGTAGTTCATACAAATTATATAAATTATATTCATATAATTTATATGCTATAAATTCATCTTCAGTCAAATTTAACGAGTATGGTAAATAATGTGGTAATTAATCTAATTGTCCGACAGACAAATACAAATTATACAGTAGTATACCAAAGTCATTTCAAAGTATGGACATATGGACATCACCCAAACAATTCTCATTTCAATTCAATTCGGTAAAAAAGTGAAATCGGGAAGGATTTTTGCATCCTGTAAATGTATGTGTTTGACAAAAAATGTTAAATCGGAAAGGACATTTGTATGGGGGTATATTGAAACCTGGAACGATGTGACCCGCTTTCACCATGTCTGTTTATTGGTGAAATATAATATGTAAAATTTGGCCAAAATCGGTTAAACATTCGGGAGCAACATTTGTATGAGGCCTATATCTAAATCTGAACCTATCTTACCCACTTTCATCACAGATGTTTCTAGTTCGATTATAAGATGTTGTGCCAATTTTAAAGAAAAACGGGTACAATGTGTGGATTTTAGAGCGGAAAAAGTGAAATCGGGAGCGACATTTGTATGGGGGCTATATCTAAATCTGAACCGATCTTACCCAATTTTTGCATACGTAATTCTAGTTGGATTATAAGATGTTCTGCAAAATTTAAAGAAAATCGGGTACAATGTGTGGATTTTAGAGCGGGAGCGACATTTGTATGGGGGCTATATCTAAATCTGAACCGATCTTACCCAATTTTTGCATACGTATTTCTAGTTGGATTATAAGATGTTCTGCAAAATTTAAAAAAATTCGGGTACAATATGTTGTTTCTAGAGCGGAAATGTCAAATCGGGAGCGACATTTGTATGGGGCTATATCTAAATCTGAACCGATCTTACCCAATTTTTGCATACGTGTTTCTAGTTGGATTATAAGATGTTGTGCCAATTTTAAAGAAAAACGGGTACAATGTGTGGATTTTAGAGCGGGAGCGACATTTGTATGGGGGCTATATCAAAATCTGAACCGATCTTACCCAATTTTTGCATACGTGTTTCTAGTTGTATTATAAGATGTTCTGCCAAATTTAAAGAAAATCGGGTATAATATGTCGTTTCTAGAGCGGAAAATGTCAAATCGGGAGCGACATTTGTATGGGGGCTATATCTAAATCTGAACCGATCTTACCCAATTTTTGCATACGTGTTTCTAGTTAGATTATAAGATGTTCTGCAAAATTTAAAGAAAATCGGATATAATATGTCGTTTCTAGAGCGGAAAATGTCAAATCGGGAGCGACATTTGTATGGGGGCTATATCTAAATCTGAACCGATCTTACCCAATTTTTGCATACGTGTTTCTAGTTGTATTATAAGATGTTCTGCCAAATTTAAAGAAAATCGGGTATAATATGTCGTTTCTAGAGCGGAAAATGTCAAATCGGGAGCGACATTTGTATGGGGCTATATCTAAATCTGAACCGATCTTACCCAATTTTTGCATATGTGTTTCTAGTTAGATTATAAGATGCTGTGCCAATATTAAAGAAAATCGGCTACAATATGTGGTTTCTAAAGCGGAAAAAGTGAAATAGGGAGCGACATTTGTATGGGGGCTATATCTAAATCTGAACCGATCTTACCCAATTTTTGCTTAGGTGTTTCTAGTTTGATTATAAGATGTTGTGCCAAATTTGAATAAAATCGGGCACTATATGTGCTTTATAGGGCGGAAAAGTCAAATCGGGAGCGACATTTGTATGGGGGCTATATCTAAATCTGAACCGATATATTAAAATTCAAATAAAATTTTAATTAATTTTGGACCTATAAAGGAAATTCACAATTTCAATTAAAAATATTTGTAAAGTTTATAATTCAAATAATATTATATTGATTAAAAAAATAATTGATACTTTTAATTCAATTTAGGCTTTAAATCAAATAATATTTTAATTGAATCAATTAGACATTTAATTGATAATTTCGAAAATATTGATTAATATTAATTAATTAAACAATTTAATTGCTTTTTTATTACATAATTTAAATTTAAGTTAAACAAGTAAGGGAAAAGTTTCCGCACGTGAAAGATTAAAATTTCCACCAACTGCAATGTCAATCAATGTGTGTATAAAAACAAAGTTTGATAAAATAATTTTATGTTAAAACAAAGGAAAGGCTAAAGTCGGGCGGGGCCGACTATATAATACCCTACACCACTCCCTGTGTATGTACCTCGCTTTGATTACTAAACCCAGGTATTTCATGGGAGCAATTTTATGTAGTTCATACAAATTATATAAATTATATTCATATAATTTATATGCTATAAATTCATCTTCAGTCAAATTTAACGAGTATGGTAAATAATGTGGTAATTAATCTAATTGTCCGACAGACAAATACAAATTATACAGTAGTATACCAAAGTCATTTCAAAGTATGGACATATGGACATCACCCAAACAATTCTCATTTCAATTCAATTCGGTAAAAAAGTGAAATCGGGAAGGATTTTTGCATCCTGTAAATGTATGTGTTTGACAAAAAATGTTAAATCGGAAAGGACATTTGTATGGGGGTATATTGAAACCTGGAACGATGTGACCCGCTTTCACCATGTCTGTTTATTGGTGAAATATAATATGTAAAATTTGGCCAAAATCGGTTAAACATTCGGGAGCAACATTTGTATGAGGCCTATATCTAAATCTGAACCTATCTTACCCACTTTCATCACAGATGTTTCTAGTTCGATTATAAGATGTTGTGCCAATTTTAAAGAAAAACGGGTACAATGTGTGGATTTTAGAGCGGAAAAAGTGAAATCGGGAGCGACATTTGTATGGGGGCTATATCTAAATCTGAACCGATCTTACCCAATTTTTGCATACGTAATTCTAGTTGGATTATAAGATGTTCTGCAAAATTTAAAGAAAATCGGGTACAATGTGTGGATTTTAGAGCGGGAGCGACATTTGTATGGGGGCTATATCTAAATCTGAACCGATCTTACCCAATTTTTGCATACGTATTTCTAGTTGGATTATAAGATGTTCTGCAAAATTTAAAAAAATTCGGGTACAATATGTTGTTTCTAGAGCGGAAATGTCAAATCGGGAGCGACATTTGTATGGGGCTATATCTAAATCTGAACCGATCTTACCCAATTTTTGCATACGTGTTTCTAGTTGGATTATAAGATGTTGTGCCAATTTTAAAGAAAAACGGGTACAATGTGTGGATTTTAGAGCGGGAGCGACATTTGTATGGGGGCTATATCAAAATCTGAACCGATCTTACCCAATTTTTGCATACGTGTTTCTAGTTGTATTATAAGATGTTCTGCCAAATTTAAAGAAAATCGGGTATAATATGTCGTTTCTAGAGCGGAAAATGTCAAATCGGGAGCGACATTTGTATGGGGGCTATATCTAAATCTGAACCGATCTTACCCAATTTTTGCATACGTGTTTCTAGTTAGATTATAAGATGTTCTGCAAAATTTAAAGAAAATCGGATATAATATGTCGTTTCTAGAGCGGAAAATGTCAAATCGGGAGCGACATTTGTATGGGGGCTATATCTAAATCTGAACCGATCTTACCCAATTTTTGCATACGTGTTTCTAGTTGTATTATAAGATGTTCTGCCAAATTTAAAGAAAATCGGGTATAATATGTCGTTTCTAGAGCGGAAAATGTCAAATCGGGAGCGACATTTGTATGGGGCTATATCTAAATCTGAACCGATCTTACCCAATTTTTGCATATGTGTTTCTAGTTAGATTATAAGATGCTGTGCCAATATTAAAGAAAATCGGCTACAATATGTGGTTTCTAAAGCGGAAAAAGTGAAATAGGGAGCGACATTTGTATGGGGGCTATATCTAAATCTGAACCGATCTTACCCAATTTTTGCTTAGGTGTTTCTAGTTTGATTATAAGATGTTGTGCCAAATTTGAATAAAATCGGGCACTATATGTGCTTTATAGGGCGGAAAAGTCAAATCGGGAGCGACATTTGTATGGGGGCTATATCTAAATCTGAACCGATTTCCTCCAAATTTAATACCGATGGTCATTGGCCAGAAAAAATAACTTATGCCAAGTTTCATGATAATCGGACAACAATTGCGACCTGTAGAGTGCGAACAAGCTTAGATGGACAGCAGACGGACAGACGGACGGACAGACAGACATCGTTAAATCGACTCAGCTGGTGATTCTAAGCCGATCGGTATACATAAAGGTGGGTCTAGCTCGATTATTTTTTGGTGTTACAAACATTTGGGGCGAAACTAACTTATAATACCCTAGCCCACGAAGTGGTGTAGGGTATAAAAATTTGGACTTACCCTGGATAATTATCCAGTATAAGTCAAAATTAAGTTCAAAAAAGTCAACACAAAATATTTTTTTATATAATTATTTATACTGTAATTCGCGACAAAGTGAAAAAAAAAATATTTTTTGTATTTTGAGCAAAAATTTAAATTTTTATTAACGTTTTTGTTGTCGCAGCTTGTTAAGCCGGCTTAAAGAAAGGCAGCCCTAATATATAATACAAAGGATACAGATTTTTAAAAATTATTTTACATACTTATTTACACCCTGTGGTACCGTTATAAGTTTCAGATGGAAGCATGGATTTATGAATTTAGTTTTAACAGATATTCTCTTCTTTTTATACCCTACGCCATAGGGTATAATGACTTTGTGCATTTGTTTGTAACACCCAAAAGGAAGCGAGATAGACCCATTGTTAAGTAAGTCGATTTAGCGATGTCCGTCCGTCCGTCCATCTATTCTTGCAATCAAAGTACAGGTCGCAATTGTTGTTAGAACTAAATGCATCTTTGCACAAGGAAGTTTTATGGGATAAGGACGATTGCTTTTAATTTGAAGCAAATCGGTTCAGATTTAGATATAGCTCCCATACGAATTTCACTCCCGATTTTACTCTTTCCGCTCTAGAAACCACATATTACAACAGATTTCCTTCAAAATTGGCAAAACATCTTATATTTCAACTAGAAACACCCATGGCGAAAATAGGTCAGATCGGTTCAGATTTATATATAGCTCCCATACAATTTTCGCTCTCAATTTGAGTTTTTCTGCTGTAGAAGCCACATATTTTTTACAGATTTTCTTAAAATTTGGCAATATATCTTATATTTCCACAAGAAACACACAGGATGAAAATGAGTCAGATCTGTTCAGATTTATATATAGCTCCCGGCTTGATTTTTCCGCCCCAGAAACCACGTATTTTCACCGAATTTCTTCAAATTGAGCATAACACATTATACTTCAACTGAAAGAACCTATTGTGTAAGTGTGTCACAAATATTCTTCTCGACTTGAGCAATTAGTTCAGGTCATATTAGCCTATGATTAGGAAACATACAAAAATTCTTACAGTTTTCACTTTTTTACCGAATTGAATTGTATTCGGATAGAAAGTGGAGTGTATCATATAGTCGGCACCGCCCGACTTTAGCCTTTCCTTACTTGTTTAGCTTTCTCTATATATAAAAAAATCAATGTGTGCCTGTATGTTGCGTATAGGACGCCAAACCGGTGGACCGATTCACCTGGAAATTTTACTGTATCTATCTTCTGGACAGAGGATGATTCCTGGATAGTGTAGGTCATGATAGGACAAAGGTGGTGGTACCTCCCATACAAACAATATTTTAAAACTATCACAACAGGCGTACCGATGGGTGGATGGATTCGCTCGATAATTTTACTGCAACTAACTTCTGGGAAAGGGATGGTTCCAGGATATACTAGGTGGTTATGCGAAAAAGAGGCGTGGCACCGCCCACACAAACTATATTTTAAAACTATCATAAAACACGTTCCGAAGTGCGGATTCCCTTGAAAATTTTATTGTGACTAACTTCTGAACAGAGGATAGTTTCTGAATGGTCATGATACAAATGGACGTGAGACTGCCCACACCAACTATATATTAAAATTATCACAAAACGTAACGAATGACGGATTCTCTTGAATATTTTACTGTATCTAGCCTGTGGAAAGGGCATGTTTTCTGGCTATAACAGGGGAAGACACGACAAATGGGCCGCGCACAAAAACTATATTTTAAAACTATAACAAAATACATTGATTCACTTGAATATTTTATTGTAACGAACAGAGGATGACCCTTGGCTATAAAAAGGTCATGCTACAAAAAGGGATGCGGCTCCACCCAAACAACAATATTATAAAGTAACACGTGCCGATTTTTTTCTGCCGCTACGTTCAGGTAAGGGTTTGGTTCTTGAATATAAGAGGTCATGGTATGAACAATTGGCGCGTCTCCTCATACTCGAACCAAGCAAGGTGTTCCAGTAGATGGGTAGCAAAATGTTTACGCTTCATATGCATTGGGCCTTGTTTATACCGTACACCCAAACAACGCACAATGTTGTTATACCCTACACCACTTCGTGGTCTAGGGTATTATAATTTAGTTTCGCGCCAAATGTTTGTAACACCAAGAAATAATCGAGCTAGACCCACCTTTAAGTATACCGATCGGCTTAGAATCACCAGCTGAGTCGATTTAACAATGTCTGTCTGTCCGTCTGTCCGTCTGTCCGTCTGCTGTCCATCTAAGCTTGTTCGCACTCTACAGGTCGCAATTAATGTCCGATTGTCATGAAACTTGGCAGAATTTATTTTTTCTGGCCAAGGACCATCGGTATTGAATTTGGAGGAAATCGGTTCAGATTTATATATAGCCCCCATACAAATGTCGCTCCCGATTTGACATTTTCCGCTCTAGAAACGACATATTGTACCCGATTTTCTTTAAACTTGGCAGAACATCTTATAATCCAACTAGAAACACCTATGCAAAAATTGGGTAAGATCGGTTCAGATTTAGATATAGCCCCCATACAAATGTCGCTCCCGATTTGACATTTTCCGCGCTAGAAACGTCATATTGTACCCGATTTTCTTTAAATTTGGCAGAACATCTTATAATCCAACTAGAAACACCTATGCAAAAATTGGGTAAGATCGGTTCAGATTTAGATATACCCCCCATACAAATGTCGCTCCCGATTTGACGTTTTCCGCTCTAGAAACGTCATATTGTACCCGATTTTCTTTAAATTTTGCAGAACGTCTTATAATCAAACTAGAAAGACGTATGCAAAAATTGGGTAAGATCGGTTCAGATTTAGATATAGCCCCCATACAAATGTCGCTCCCGATTTGACATTTTCCGCTCTAGAAACGTCATATTGTACCCGATTTTCTTTAAATTTTGCAGAACATCTTATAATCCAACTAGAAACACCTATGCAAAAATTGGGTAAGATCGGTTCAGATTTAGATATACCCCCCATACAAATGTCGCTCCCGATTTGACGTTTTCCGCTCTAAAATCCACATAGTGTACCCGTTTTTCTTTAAAATTGGTACAACATCTTAGAATCCAACTAAAAAACCTATGGTGAAAGTGAGTAAGATCGGTTCAGATTTAGATATAGCCCTCATACAAATGTTGCTCCCGAATGTTTAACCGATTTTGGCCAAATTTTACATATTATATTTCACCCATAAACAGACATGGTGAAAGTGGGTCACATCGTTCCAGGTTTCAATATACCCCCGTACAAATGTCCTTTCCGATTTAACATTTTTTGTCAAACACATACATTTACAGGATGCAAAAATCCTTCCCGATTTAAATTTTTTACCGAATTGAATTGCAATGAGAATTGTTTGGGTGATGCCCATATGTCCATACTTTGGTATGACTTTGGTTAACTACTGTATTTGTATTTGTCTGTCGGACAATTGGATCAATTACCATATTATTTACCATATTCGTTAAGTTTGACTAAAGATGAATTTATAGCATATAAATTATATGAATATAATTTATATAATTTGTATGAACTACATAAAATTGCTCCTATGAAATACCTGGGTTTAGTAATTAAAGCGAGGTACATACGCAGGGAGTGGTGTAGGGTATTATATAGTCGGCCCCGCCCGACTTTAGTCTTTCCTTACTTGTTATTTGAGAATGTTATTAGTTAACGTGAGAGGACCCACCCAAATAGGGATAGCTTTAGCTATTGCTTCCCCCGGTATTGCTGCTACATTATTGGATGGATGTCGAACGGCACATTCAGCATTGAAATTGCCATGGATTATGCAATTTGTCGATTCTCCAACCTGTAATATTGGCAAAAGTTCAGGCATGGCGAAAATCCTCAAAACATGCAAGCTGATTGTGTGGGATGACTGCACCATGGCACATAAGAAATCCCTACTAGTGCTTAATCGGACACATCAAGATTTAAGATCAAATACACAACCTTTCGGTGGAACTCTTATGTTACTAGCTGGAGACTTCCGACAGACCCTTCCAAATTCAGCACCCGCATCTCTGGCGATATGTACAAAAAATTAATCTGACCACCAATATGCGTGTACATCTGCATCACGATGACTTAGAAGCTATATTTTCGAAACATCTGCTGGATGTTGGTAATGGAAAAGTATCAGTTGATGCAGTGAAAATGAGTATTATATTTTCAAAAAATGTCATTCAGTAATCAATTCAGCAATTAATCGACAAAGTCTTCCCACAAATTACCACAAACTATGGAAACAAAGAGTGGTTTTACGTCCGTGCTATTTTGGCTGCAAAAAAAACAACGATGTTAATGCAATCAATAATTTAATTCTAGAAAAAAATTCTAGGTGATTGCACACATTACAAATCGATAGATAGTATCATGAATGCGGATGAAGTTATCAACTATCGAATTGAATTTCTAAATTCTTTGGACCTTACAGGAATTCCGCCGCACAAGTTATCTCTTAAAATTGGTTCACCTATAATTCTGCTAAGGAATGTTAGTCCTCCTCGATTGTGCATTTGTACTAGAATTTATGTCAAGAGACCAACGCCCAAAGTCATTGATGCAACGATTTTAAATGGAAAATCAAAAAGGAAATATATCCTTATAGCACGCATTCCGACGATTCCCACCAATATACCATCCGATTTCAAACGACTACAGTTTCTGATTCGCCTAGCATTTTCAATGACTATAAACAAAGCACAGGGACAAACACTTGTAGTTTGTGGATTGAATCTGGAAAATCCATGTTTTTACATGGATTACATATGTTGCTTGCTCTCGAGTCCAAAAACTTCAATGTACTTGAACAAGGTGGAAAAATTGTAAATATCGTGTATCCCGAAGCACTCCAATGAAATACTGACTAACTTAACTAATAGACACAAAATACATTCTGAGAAATAATTGCCATAATTAATTAACTCTCAATAAATGTTTCATTTTCTTTAAAGAAACACTGCAAAAAACTACTTAAATTTATGAATTTAAATAAATAAGTATTAATTTAAACTAATTTACAGAAGTAAAAATATACGAAACAAAAATTGCGAGCATACAAAGTTACACACCTAAGGAAGACGAAATCCCGTGCAACGTCGGGTACAAAAAGATAGTATTTAATAAATTTTGTGCTTTGGGATTTTAGTTCTCTTCATTTTCTGTTAAGAGACGGGCAACTATTTTATATTTTAACTTGTCCTTTTAACTCTTTGCTCCTAAGAAGAAGACGTCAGGGAAATTAGCAAAAAAATATGTGAAATGGCAGACTTAACAACTGCAAACCAAACATACTGGTTTGCAGTTGTTAGCTGAAATAGCAAACAATTGTTTGCTGAAACAGCATTCATGTGGTTGTTGAAATAGAAACAGAAATGAAATTCAAGTGTTTTCTGAGACGACAATAATTTGTCTGCTGAAAAGGCAATCAATTGTTTGTCATTTTAGAAGACTTTTGCTGCTGAGGTAATAATTTCTGAAACAGCAGACTTTCTCTGCTGTAAAAGGGAAAGCAGACCTCTAACCTCTGAAACAGCAATCAATTGTTTGCTCAATTTGTAATCATTTGTTTATTGAAATTGCAATTGTTTATTAAACTTGTAATCAAATATTTGCTGTTTTCAAAAACATTTGCTGTTTTAACAGCCAATTGAAGCCGAGGTGGATAAAGTCGCTCCCATTACAGCCAGGTTGCAAAAAATGGTCAGTCTCTTGACTGTTTGAATAGTTAATCTCTTCTCCTCCACAAACTGTTCGCACTCCCGCGCTTTAGTATGCGTTAGATAATAACAATCATTTGTTTTGCCTGCAACCACTGTCCCCAAAAAATGGCTATAATCCCATCAGTATCACTCCACCCTTTATTTATGCCGGTGATAAAGTGTTGTCTAAATGAAATCTTAAAAACTCTCGCAGTTAACGGAGCAACTCGAGCTTGAGCAGCTTTGCTAATGAATGTATAAATCTCTGGGAGATACTTAACAAACCATTGGTATGCGGCATAATTTCGACCATTTCTTTTAGATTTGCACTGTTTGTTTTGGTCTGGTCTGGTCTGGCCAGCAACACTAAACTTGTGTCATTGTCAGCGGGTTTCAACTATTCACAATTCATTCGGTCGGTGTTGCTGCTGTTTTATTTAAGTTTGTCATTAGGAAATGTCCTCGATGGGCGGTGATAACCATAAAAAATAAATTACCCGAGGACAGAGAAAGTGAGACACGCACACATTTACACTTACACAGAGACCTCGTTAGTGTTAAGGAAGAGAGAGAGAGAGAGCGGACTCTGTGGATTCCAAGTTTAAACAACATTAAAATATCGCAAGTTGTGCCATGTCAGAGATACGTTGCGAGTACTCGCGATGCCGTTGGAACAGTGGCCAGTTATTTTTGTTTTTTTTTGTATTGGAGGCCAGAGACAAAAGGGGAAACCTGCTGAGTTGAAAACTCTCGGAAGCTACCGAAATACATTGAAGCAGCAGTAGCAGCAGTGGCCAGCAATGACATCGTAAAATGTGGAAGTGTTGTTGGTTTCCCTCACACATATATGGGCGTATTCGCCGGAGATTTAACTCGATTAATCAAAATGGTTGTTAATCGTTATTATCAACTGAATAAACAGGTCGATTTCCGTTGATGATAATGCCTAACAAAAACTCGGACATATACAGGGTGGGCTATTTTAAATTAGAATCGGCTATAAAAAAGTACTGATTATATATTCAAATTTCTGCTTTTATTGGAAAGGTTGAACTTTTTCATTTAATAACACAGAGCAACACGAAAAAATATAACCATATACGGACACCACTACGCTCAGTGGAATCCAGTCTAATAATACGACCATTGAGTTATTCTAAGACAAGAATAAAAATTTATATTTAAAATGCTTGCCAGGGTCAAATAATTCAGAAAAAAAGTTGGAAAAAATGCAGCACAAAACAAAGTGATAAACATGTTTTTAGAGGAGTTTTCAGGAAATTTTTTGCAGACCAACGTGGTCCAGTATAGTACTCATATTAAATTTATAAACTTACTAAACATCCTTAGTAATATCAATCATTCGCCTAGATGAATCTTCGGGATGAACTGTCAATATCAATAGAATACATTTCCTGTTTTTTTCTGGTCGATTCTTTGTGGGAGAACTAATCGAAATTCTTTCAAACTTATTGTCCATATCAATCCATCTTAGTCTTAATATCAATAATTAGCCAGGGTTCGTACTTCAACTTTGTTTGTATATAAATATGTCGACAATTTCGCAAAAAGTTCGAACATTGCCCGAGTTTTCGGCTTTGCATCAATATCACATGTTACCTATAATTCTTACAAATCGTTCTAAGAACTTTTGAATCACACAGAGTAATTTGAAGAATTTTTTAAAATTTCCCTAATATTCTTTGAGAATTTAGTACAATGCGCAATAAAGTTTTTCGTAAATACAATTTAACAGAATTATCTGTAATTACAAGCTGTGGCAAAAGTTAGAAGAAATAATGCTAGTACTTCGAAATTAAACACACATCCCTTATATCCTCAAATTATATCAAAAACAATTTTGTGTTTAAATCCGCCCACAACCACGCCTACATCCCATGTAAGTTAAAATGAAAAAACGTTATAAATTTCTTATTTTAATATATATGTGAATACCAATCATTACTAGTGATTTCATTTGAGTACACAATTAAATGAAAATTTTCAGTGCCACACCCAACGCCAAAATAAAAATTTTTGTTTTTTTTTTAAGATTTTTAAAATTTTTGATAAAAATTACTTTATTTTTTAATCGGTGACAAACGGCTATTATAGCTTTTTAAATAACTTAAGATTAATATAACCCAATATCTACATGCGCTCTCTACATGCCATAAAACCTTATATCCCTAAAGTATGCTTTAAATAAATTTTCGAAAATACATTAACAGAGAACAACGAAGAAAGTATTACTTAATTTGGAAAATTTTCTTCCAAATTTTGTTTCTTTTGGTTTTTTCTAACCGAAATTTAATATTCGTTGGAATATTATTTCAAAAGTTAAGCGGATTTTGTTGCACGATGGTTAATCCACCATCTAAAAAAGAGGATAATGAAGCTAAGGACGCATTACCCCCGGATATAAGGACGAGGAATTCCAACAAATTGGGAGATTTATTGCTATCCGCCTGTCTCGATACAAGTTCATCGGATGTTATGAAGCCAAAAGCGCATCGGCCGAATGTGACTGGAGCGAAACCTAAAGAGAAACCCCAAATCATCAATGATATACAAATTATCAATAATGAAGTTCCGAACACGCAAAAGGAACTGAAATCATGTAGCCGAGGAAACTATGATATGGACATCGAAATCCAACTTTCCGAATCAGAGGACGAATTTACTGCTGTTGCAATGAAACGTAAGCGAGTGAATACTGGAAGAAATCCTGGACGTTCTAATGGAAATGTAGATAAGTTATTACATGATAAGGTAGAGGTATGCCAGAATAGATTCGCTTTATTGGATGGTCTAAATATAGAATCCGGGGATATTCCGAGTGACACGAAATCTCGGCCTGCGCCAGAGAGGGATCAGAGGGTGGCTAAAGTTAAATTTTGTCCACCAATCATTCTTCACAATGTTAACATGGCGGGTCTTATCGCGCAGCTTAAGGAGAGAAAAATTGTTTTCAAAATTGTCAATAAGTCTCGCTTCAAAAGCAAATTATATTTAGCTGATGTATCTGCACATTCGGAAATGATGGAACTGCTGAGAAGTAAGAAGTTTGACTCTTATTCGTACACTCCAAGGGAGCTTAAGAGAAATAATTTAATTTTGAGAGGATTATTCCACCAGACTGACGTGGATGAGCTAAAACTGGCTTTGGATATATTGCTACCGGGTTATTTCGAGTCTGTGAAGAAATTTCAGACAGATATGTCGCGTAAGAGGAATGTGGACACCGGGTTATTTTTGGTGACGTTGAAACCAGGGATAAGGGTAGGTGAGGTTATCTCAGAAAGGTATCTTCTGAATCAGGTGGTATCATGGGAGCGCCCCAATGGTAATACTAAGGAGGTTCAGTGCTGGCGATGTCAGAAGTTTGGTCATATCTCGAAGAATTGTAACAGGGAGTTTGCATGCCTTAAGTGTGGTCGCTCTCATATGAAGGGAGAATGTGAGATGGTATCTGTGGATAAGAGCGTTTTGTTCTGTGTTAATTGCGGGGGGAATGGTCACCCGGCTAATTTCAGGGGATGTCCATATTTCAAGCAGTACATGGAGAGGAAAAAGGAGGCACTGATTCGGAGTAGAAATTCAAAGGATGTTGTTGTTTCTAAGGTGAATAGAGCCTTGCAGGGATCGGCGTTGGTATCAGAGGGAAGGACTTTCTCCAGTTTATTTGGTAGTTCACGGAATGAGGAAAAACCTATGTTGGTAAGACCTAAAATTATTGAGGAATTTTTGAAAGTAGCTAGGATGATTTGCCAACCTGAAGAGGTTGCATTGGAGGATAAAATTGCGAATTTCATGGGAAGATATTCTACGTTAACGAGGGCTCAGGCAAGAGCCGAATGTTTGGATCTGTTGAAGGAGGTTAGCAATCGTTATGACCCGTAGATATTTAAATATTTTAACATTTAATGTGGGATCACTTGTTGATCAGAGTAGAAGAATCGACTTAGTTGACGTGTTAAAAGTCAACCAAATTGATGTTGCTTTTGTTCAAGAGACACACTTGAATATAGGACAGAGGTTATTTTTGGAAAATTATACGTTTCTTCGAGACAGAAGTGCATTGGAAAGTGCGTTGGAATAGTGCTGAAGAATTCGATTGAGTTTAACAGGGTGAATATTGATAATTTATCTTTTCCTAATATTTTTATAGAGATCAATTTGATGGTTGATGGCTGTCTTAGGAGATTTATTTTTGGTTGTTTGTACTTCCCTTGCAATGCCCGTTCTTCTGTTATATTTAATGGTTTAACGGCAATTAGGAATTTCTCCTTGAATTACGACGGTGTTGTGCTAGGTGGAGACCTTAATGCCAAGAATGTTATTTGGGGTGATATTGGTGGAAATGTTAACGGGAATGCCCTCTCGAATTGGTTAAATCAGTATTCGCATGACTTCGTACGTATTTCGGACACAGCCCCTTCGTATCCAAATGGATGCTCTTTTTTGGACCACTTCGTAATTAGCACTAATTTGATAGACGATCAGAACCGGAATTATTCCGTCACAACCCTTCCATCCTTTTCCGATCACTTTCCTCTGAAATTGCGTTTAGGTCTATCTAATTTGGAGATCATTATGTGCCAGACACGTTCATTCGTATCATACAGGAATACGGATTGGGGTGGTTTCAGGTCCGATGTGGCAGGGAGACTTGTCTTGGATTTCCCTCCTTTAGATAGGAATATTCGGAATGATGAAATTGATTCTTTTGTTAATAAATTTTCTTCTGTCATTAATGAGGTTTCGGATATCCATTCGGCCAGGGTCGAATGTTCTGGTAGGAGATTTATTATTTCGGATCGGATCAAGAAACTTATTAGGGTGAAATATTTTTGGCAGAGGCAACTTAAGAGAATTTTTCATAGGACGTTGAACAGGACTCATCCCGAATATATACGTCTTTCTGGACAGATTCGCTTGATCAAGTTGAGATTGAGCAAGCACGAATTTTCCATGAACGTGTTAGAAAAATTAGACCTGGACCAAGGGCTTTCAAGGAGATATATGGAATCATTGGAAACAGGAAAAGGGCGAGATTATCAGAGATTTCTGTTGATGGTGAGAATGTGGAGAGTTTGGATGCGAAACTGAGTTGTCTGAAGGATCATTTCGGTTCGATTTATGGTGGTTCTTCCCCCGATAGGGATACTCACGAAATAGATGATACAGTTCAGAATCGCTTAGGTTCCCTTCCTGATAATTTATACACTTTCAGTCGAGATTTTCCTGCGGATAACTCTCAGGGGAATCCTGGGCTAGTATCGCCGAATTCTGTAGCGACTTATGCAAGGGCACTGAATAACAAAAGATCCACGGGTTTGGATGGAATTTCCAATTTTATTATTAGAAGGCTGCCCATGGAAGCATTTGGATTTTTGGCGGTCAATTTCAATAATTGTTTGAGTGTTGGTTATTTTCCTGATGCTTGGAAGGAGGCTAAGATATGTCCGTTGAGAAAGAAACCTGGAATTTCTGATATAGGCAATATAAGACCAATATCTTTACTGTCGAATGTAGGGAAACTTTTCGAGAAGGTGATAATGGATAGAATGGATGTCAATGTCGAGGGGGAATATATTCCTGATTACCAATTTGGTTTTCGGAAGGGCCATTCGACGACACATGCATTAATGAAATTTCATGGTGACATTATAACCAATTTGAGGCAGCGAAGGTGTACGGTGGTCGTTTCTCTTGACATAGAGAAGGCTTTCGACAGGGTATATCAACAAGGAATATTATTTAAGATGCTTAGAATGGGATTTGACCCGCATATAGTAAGACTGCTTCGAAGTTTCTTTATAATAGGACATTTTGTGTACACTTGGATGGAATGTGTTCCACACTGGGTGTGGTGAACTGTGGGGTGCCACAGGGCTCGACGTTGTCTCCTCATTTGTACAATATTTTTATTAGCGACTTTCCACACGAATTTGCAGGATCGATTGGTTTATTATATGCTGATGATTCGTTACTTTATGCCCATCATGAGTCGCCTGTCAGCGCACTTTCAAATGTTTCTCGTCACCTTGCGGAGGTTCGTAGGTATTATGAAGAATGGGGTATTAAAGTTAATACGTCGAAATGTGAGGCGATATGCATCCGTAATGCTTCTAGGAAGTGTAAGGCATATGTGGTGCCGGAGAGCAAAGGCCTGAGATTATTTAGTAATGGTATTGAAATACCTTTCATGGGACGAATTAAGTACCTCGGTGTCCACTTCAATAGACTAATGAAATTTAATGAGAACGCTAGAATATTTCTAAAGAAGGCATACAAGATAAAGGGCTCGTTTGGCAAACTTTTCCATAATAGAAGTCTTCCAGTGGAGACAAAGCTTCTGCTGTATAAGACGTGTATACGCCCCGTTATTTTGTATGCCTTTCCTATTTGGTTTGCAATTTCTCCAACTGTTATGAAGGAATTAGAGGTAATGGAGCGCAAGGTTCTTAGGCTTTGCACTGGTAAACATTTTGAACACAGCACGAAACGCTATTCGAATAGAGTGGTTTATGAATGTGCGGATGTTGTTCCTCTGGCTACATATGGTTTGGCCATGTTAGAGAGATTTATTGACAGAGCTCCTCTTCATGAGAATTCTCTGGTGAGGCGGATTGCAGATGACCAGGCGGGATGGAATTGGAATACTTCCAATTATCTCTCTCAGTTTGGTTTTGACGGGCCATTTGATGATCCTCTGGCGACACCGAGATTTTATGTTTCTGCTTGTCCCGGTACAAATAGGGGCTGAGATTTTATCTTTTTCATTTTCGCTCTGTACATATTATTATTTTAGTTTAGTTGTAAGATTTTAGGTTAAGTTTTATTTTTAAGATAGTCTAAGTCAATACATTTAGCAATTGTTCGCTATATGTATGTTAATGCCGGGAGCAAGCATGTAATCTATTCTTACTGGTTCATTTTAATTTATTTCACACACTGATATGAGAAAGTTTGGTACTGTATTTCATATATTATCAGTTCTAAAATAATACATTATAGTTTTTAATACACTTTTTGTTATAGATATATTTGATTATTATAAGCAACAGGATATGAAGAAAAATCAGTCTCAATAAAGAATTCAATTCAATTCAATTCAATATTACTTAATTTTTGGCTTAGAAGGTTTTACCATTACCAGTAATTAAATCGACTTTGGCAGCTATAAGCAGAATATTATTTTTAAAATGAATAAATAAGATAATAGTTTAACAATATTTGTAATTGCCGTTGCCTCGGCCTCGCGAATATAGTTTTATACTGTAGAAAATAAACAATGCTAAATAAATACAACCTTCAGGTAAACCTCTGTCAGAAAAGGAAATCAAAAACGTAATTACACTTTCTTAAATGCAAAAGAACACCTCAAGAGCTCATATTTTCTACGAACTAAATGAAATTTCAATACTATACATGGTTTGCGAGATACATCCCAATAAAATAACCTCTATTATGTTGCAGTTTTCAACTGTTTTAGCATTTATGAACTTTAAATGTATCCACAGCTTAAGTTAGCCGCGATATTGGCCAAATCTTTTAGAATATACTTAAAAGGAATGTTCTTTGTAAAATTCAATCAGTAAAGTCGAGATTTGGGCTCATAACATTTGTGAGTTTTTACCGATGATAATACACTGTGCTACGTGATAAAATACCAAAAAGATCAGCGTTTCTCAGATTTGCCCAAAGTCATGCACTTTTTTATGGGCCCCCAAAGATTTCGTGCCTCGGTGCCATTTTTGTAAAAAGTGATCATTTTCTCAGGCTCCTTTGGATTTTACTCTCTGGGGCAAAGTTGCAGCTCTTAACATAAAGAACAAAACTTGTGAATATATAAAAACCAAAAACTTAATCTTCAAGGTCAAAATCGCAAATCGCAAATTTAAAAAATCGATTTATTTTAACCTTTTCCCCCTGTTCAGGTCCATAGGTAGCAAACCGTTCCAAATTCAAGGAAACAATCAACTACAAAAATTTACATAATATCTCAATAAACAACTTTCTAGAACATATGAACTTCCTAGGAATGATTCTTAACACCGTTTAGGTAGGAAAAATATACCATGCAGGACTGTTTCTGTTAATGGCCAGTCTGGCTACAGTGCGTATGAGTGATATCATCTTTAATCAACAGCACGTATACGCTACCTGCACACACTACAGCCTATATGATTAGTTGGACGACATTTGCGGTTTTGATCTTGAAGATGAAGTTTTTTTTGAGTTCTTTTTTGTGTTCACAATTTTTGTTCTTTATGTCAAGAGCTACAACTATGTCTCAGAGAGTAAATAAAAATTCCAAACGGTTTGCAAGGTAAAAACTTGAGAAAATGATAATTTTTTTTGCAAAAATGACACCGAGACCCAAATCATTGGTGGTCCATAAAGTGCATGACTTTGGGCAAAACTGGGAGACAAGGGCCTTTTTTGTCTTTAATCACGTAGTGGTGTCCATGACTTAAAAAATTACACACAGTGTAATGGAACACAATATCATTCATATGACTACCATGACTGGCTCGGCAGTACCTCATTCGATCAACCCAATTTTCAATACAGCCCTAAATCCTCTCCAAACAGTAACTCGTTGTGGATGCATTCTCAATAGTCATGTGAGGGTTCTTTGAACCCCTTATGCGGCAAATTTTTCTTATTGTCATAGCCACTGATTTGAAAATGAGCTTCATCAGAAAACACGATTTTTCGGTAAAATTCTTCATCTCCTGCCAATGTCAACTATAAATATGAAAATAAAATAAAAATGAATGATATTCAAACTTTCAAAGTGAAAGTAATCGGCAGTTCAAATTAAAATTTTTAAATGGCCTACCCTATATATAATGTGTTGTGATAAAATTTAAAGACGATCTAGCAAATTTACCCCAAATGTGTCTTATAGTTGCAGACCGGTTGGGATTTAAAATGGGCGAACTCGGTTCAGAGGGAATTTTTTCCGTAAAAAGGGCACCTAATATTTAGATTATTTAAGCATTTTCTTTTTAATTTCTACTTTATATGCACTTGAAATTTGTTGTGTACATTCCTCTTGTAGCAAAAAGTAAAACAAGTAAGAACGGTGTTAAGTTCGGTCGAACTTTATATACCCTCCACCATGGATTGCATTCCACAGAGGCGCTCGATTTTCGTAGTAGTGCAGTAAATAAATTACAGGAAAATATATTTTTTTTAATATAGCCAAACCAAAACAAACATAAATATTGAAACAAGTAAGGAAAGGCTAAAGTCGGGCGGGGCCGACTATATAATACCCTACACCACTCCCTGCGTATATTCCTCGCTTTGATTACTAAACCCAGGTATTTCATGGGAGCAATTCTATGTAGTTCATATTAATTATACAGTTACTATAAATTCATCTTTAATCAAATGTAATGAGTATTGTAGATAATAAAGTAATTAACATAATAATTATTGTAGATAGTAAATTAATTAAGTAATTAATTAACTGGAAAAATTGTGCCAATTTTAAAGAAAATCGGGTACAATATGTGATTTCTATAGTGGCAAAAGAGAAATCGTGAGCGTCATTTGTATGGGGGCTATATCTAAATCTGAACCGATTTCCTCCAAATTCAATACTGATCGTCCTTGACCCAAAAAGTAATTTCTGCCAAATTTCATGATTATCGGACATCAATTGCGACCTGTAGAGTGCGAACAAGTTTAGATGGACAGCAGACGGACGGACAGACAGACATCGGTAAATCGATTCAGCTGGTGATTCTAAGCCGATCCGTATACTTAAAGGTGTTACAAACAAAAGGTGTTATTTATTGGTGTTACAAACATTTGGCGGAAAACTAACTTATAATACCCTAGTCCACGAAGTGGTGTAGGGTATAAAAATAATTTTTATAAATATAATATTTTTATTATTTCAAACCACGCTTATAAGGCAAGACTACCAATACGTTCAAATTATATATATATCGAAATAATACTTCAAGTCAATTCAAATTGTAAATATTCTTATATTTATATTAAAAAAAAGCATAAGTACCATACATATTGGTAGATAGTGGGTGCTACAATTGGTTGTATTTGTATTCTAGTTTAATTCCAAAAGTATACATTTTAAAAATCACGCAAGAAAACCTTAATTCACGATTCAACCAATTTTGTCGTAAAAGTAAACAGTACGAATTTCCAAAAATCTTTTTATTTTGCGTGTCTATTCAGTCATAGGTTGGTACCATTTTTATCCCTTTTTTCCTATTTTACTCCCTTAAGAGTATGACTTTCGAAAATCTCTTTATTTTACGTGTCTACACAATTAGAGGGAATTTCATTAATCTAGCTGTAGCCGTTTACTTGGTACTATTTTCATCCCTCTTTTTATCCCCATTGTATCTCTTGGAAATACGAATTTGGAAAAAAACTTTATTTTTCGTGTCTACGCAGTCGGATGAATGTATACTCCGAATTTCATGACTCTAGCTGCGGTCATTTGGTTGGTACTATTTGTATCCCCTTTTTTCCATTTTAACCCCAAAAAGTACGAATTTCGAAAAATCCGTCTATTTTACGTGTCTATGCAATCAGAGAAATGTATACACCGAATTTCATTATTCTAGGTACAGCCGTTTGTTTGGTTTAATTTTTATCCCTCTATTCCCATTTAACCCCTTAAAAGTACGAATTTGGGAAAATTACTTTTATATTAAGTATCAACACACTAAGAAAAAAGTACACCGAATTTCGAGTTTCTAGCTGTTGTCTTTTGATAGGTACCATTTTTATCTCTTTTTAGGGGGAATGCGCATACCCTATATCAAGTAAGTACAAGCTGATATATTGATAAAATATGCTTAGGTACTCTAAAATATTAGGGGTTATTATGGGTATTTTTAGTCCTTGTGAGGGAAAAAATTTCGCCCAGCTTCAATCCCGATCTACGACTATAAGACACATTTATGGAAAATTTGGACGTCCTAGCTCTTTTCGATTAGATGCTAGCGTGCTTGCAACAGACTGACGGACATGGCTATATCGTCTTAGAATTTTATGACGATCAAGAATATGTATACTTTATAGGGTCTCAGGTCGATATTTCAAGGTGTTACAAACGGAATGACAAAGTTAATATACACCCATCCTGGAGGTGGAGGGTATAAAAATGTTTAAGCGGGCGAAATGGGATAAAAATGGTACCAATGAAACGACAACAGCTAGAAACATGAAATTTGGAATGTACATCCCTCTAATTGCGTATATACGTAAAGTAGAGTGATTTTTCAAAATGCATATTTTTAAGGGATACAATTGGAAAAGAGGGATAAAAATGGTACCAACCAAACCGCTGAAGTTGAAATCACGAAATTCGGTGTGTAAATTCATCTGACTCTGAAGATGCGAAATTATTTTTTCTTTTTCGAAATTTGTACTTTTATGTGGAAAGTGTAGAGAGTGGGGATAAAAATGGTACCAACCGAACGCTGCAGCTATAACAATGAAATTCGGTGTGGACATTTCTTTGGCTGCGTAAACGCGAAAAGTAAAAAGATCTTTCGATATTGGTACCTTCAGGATCTAAATGGGATTAAATTTGGCACAAATCAAGCGGCTAAAGCTGGAATCATGATATTCAATATTTGTCTGACTGCGTAGGTACGGAAAATAAGAGGTACGAAATTTTTAAAATTCGTACTTTTAGGGTCAAAATGGAAAAAGGATTGAAAGTGGTACCAAGCAAACGGTTGTAGCTAAAATCATGAAATTAGGTGTGCATATTATATTCTGAATCATATTGGATCTTCAATAATATAACTTTTCCTATCAAAATGGTTCAGACATTTAGGCTGTAGCTGGAATTGAAATTGAAATTCGGAATTGGGGGAAATAATATTTATGGCACATTTTTGAAGATTGCCGCCTAAAGTTCACTTTTCGATTACCCTTGAAGTTTTATATTTATATATTATAGGGGACTATTAATATCATAATAATGAAGCATCACAATTTTCCTAATAATACATTTTCCTGTGTAATGTCGGCAGCCTCTAATTTGCCAGTAATACTGTGGAATGCACTTCGCGTTGGAGGGTATATTAGATTCGGTCCGACGAACTTAACGCCTTTCAACTTATTTTAAGATTCAATAAATAGATGTTGAGCCAGTTATCTAATACGTGCAATGACCCATATGTACTGGCTGTGTGGTCTTGTTGTTGTTGGCCCCGTGTTGTTGCCTTCCCATATTGTTTATTGTTTGCATTTGTTATTATTAATTTTTCTCCAGAGAGAGGACAAAAGGCACCATTGTTTATCCTTTCCTTGTTCTTTTTCTGTTGTAGTGTATGTATGACTAAGTGTGTATGTGTGTGTGTGGCAGTTTTAAATGTTGGTCTTTACGGTGGTATCAGTGTCTGCACGGTGTGTGTGTATGTGTATCTGTGTGTTTGCTGTGATAGTTGATGGTTGGTTTGTGCTTTTGCTTGTTTTGGGATTTTCCGGTTGCTCCCCGAGTGCGGTGTAATGCCAAATGGAGGTGTTTTGTTTGTTTGTGTTGCTGTTGTTGTTGTTCGTTTTCTGAAGTTTTCAGAAGTTAAAATGCAAAAGACAAATATTTTATGGTGTGTATGTACCAACAACACTAGCGCTAGCACAAATAAAACATTGTCCACAACAAGAATTAAAATTAAAATGTGGGCAGCTCCATGGCATTGAGGGTCAGTCGTACAAAAATTTCAACACAACAATTAATTGGTGATATTTTGCTTAGCAAAATCTGGAGAGAATAGATCTGTGAATAGTTTGTCATATTGGAAGGAGCACAGCTTTAGTTCGACACGACTCATAAATTGATTTTTCGAAATTTGTACTATTAAGGGAAATTTGTACTAAAAGGGATAAAAATGGTACCGACTGAAGTCGGTCAAATTCATGTGTGCATATTGCTCTGACCACGTAGACACGCAAAATAAAAGAATTTCTATTATTTAGGGAAGAACGGGACAAAAAAGGGTTTATAAATGGTACTAACTCAAGTAGTGTAAAATGTAATGTCTATATTCCTCTGGCCACATAGACGCGCAAAATAAAAGGATTTTTCGAAATTTGTACTATTTAGGGAGGAACCGTACAAAAAGGGATACAAATTTTACTAACTGACTCCTCTAACTAACTATTCCTCTAACCACGTAGAGGTGCAACATAAATGGATTTTTCGAAATTTGTGCTATTAAGCGGGTGCGCGATAAAAATGGTACCAACCTAGGTATTGCATTAAGATTCATGAAATTCGGTGTGTATATTCCTTTGACTACGTCGACTTAAATAATTGTTTCGAAATTTTTACTTTATGAGAAATTAGTTCTAACAAGTAATAAAAACGGCGTCAAGTTCGGCCGGGCAGAACTTTATATATCCTCCACCATGGATTGCATTCCACAGAAGCTGTCGATTTTCGTAGAAGAGTGTAGGAAAATATAATATTTTTAATATAGCCAAACCAGAACAAATACAAATATCGAAAAAAATATAAATAAATATAATATTTTTATTATTTCAAACCACGCTTATAAGGCAAGGCTACCAATACGTGTACATATCGAAATAATACTTCAAGTCAATTCAAAAAATAAAGATTCTTATATTTATATTTTCAAAAAGCTTAAATACCAGATATTGGTTGCTACCTGCGCCCATTTAGTTGGTACTATTTTTATCCCCTTTTTCTTATTTTACCCCCTTAAGAGTACGACATTCTAAAATTTCTTTATTTTACGTGTCTACGCAATTATAGGGATGTACATTAGAGCGTACCAGGTTACAAGTAAAAAAAAAAAAGTTCGCCGTACACCTTCGAATATGAAGTATTATTGAAAGGTAGTTTCAAAAAATTTTTTTTTATTTTTTTATGCCGAACGTAGGGGTCGCGCTTTTACATTTTTCTATATAACTTCTGCATTTATAAACGGATTTTAAAGTGTGATACATCGATGTTTTTGTCCGATTTTTTTGTCTTTGAAGTCATTGAGCTCAAACATGATTCATGATTTTATGCGAGCTTTAATTTTCGATTATTAGAGTGGTACATTAGGGTAGTAGCAACTGAGAAATGATGGGTAAGTACCAGAAGGGGGTGCTTGAGCTCAATGACTTCAAAGACAAAAAAATCGGCCTCGTCGAGACAAAAACATCGATGTATCACACTTTAAAATCCGTTTATAAATACAAGTTATATAGAAAAATGTAAAAGCGCGACCCCTACGTTCGGCATAAAAAAATAAAAATTTTTTTTTTGAAACTACCTTTCAATAATACTTCATATTCGAAGGTGTACGGCGAACTTTTTTTTTGAGGTACGCCCTAATGTACATAGCGAATTTCATCATTCTAGCTTTATTTTAGTAGGTACTAATTTTATCCCTCTAACCCTTGAAAGTACGAATTTGGAAAAAAGCTTTTATTTTCCGTGTCTACACACTCAGAGGAATGTATACTCCGAATTTCATCACTCTAGCTGCGGTCATTAGATTGGTACTATTTTTATCCCATTTTTTCATTTTAACCCCAAAAAGTACGAATTTTGAAAAATCCGTTTATTTTACTTATCTATGCAATCAGAGGAATGTATACACCGAATTTCATTATTCTAGGTACAGCCGTTTGGTTGGTACTATTTTTATCGCTCTATCCCCATTTACCCCTTAAAAGTACGAATTTGGAAAAAATACTTTTATATTATGTATCTACTCAATTAGAGGAATGTACACACCGAATTTCGTGTTTCTAGCTGCTGTCGTTTAATATGTACCATTTTTATCCCTTTTGTGCCCCCCTACAAATGAGAATCACTTTATGGTGCACGTTTTTGCTATAAGGGGAATACCAAATATCAAGCAAATATAAACAGACATATTCACAAAAAATTTGCTTAAATACTCTAAAAAATTAGGGATTATTATGGGTATTTTTAGTCCTTGTGAGGGAAAAATTTTTCCCTTTGGGCCGATTTCGCCCCATTTCAATTCCATTCTTACTGGCGTATCTGGTGCTGTTCTTATTGATGGATGTTGTGTTCAGTTCTAGTGGCTGAAATTACTTTCATGTAAAAATAATACAAATGTATTCCGCTCTACTTCCGCTCTACTTCCGCTCTACTCTATTTTTAGTCCTTGTGAGGGAAAATGTTTTCCCTTTGGGCCGATTTCACCCAGTTTCAATACCAACCGACTATAAGACGCTTTTATGGAAAATTTTAACGTTCTAGCTCCTTTCGTTTAGATGCTAGCGTGCTTTCAACCGACGGACGGACATGTCTATATAGGGTCTCAGGTCGATATTTCAGGGAATTACAAACGGAATGAGAAAGTTAGTATACCCCATCCTGGAGGTGGAGGGTATAAAAAGGGATAAAAATGGTATCGACTGAAGAATCATGAAATTCGATTTGTATATTCCTAAAAGGATTTTTCGAAATTTGTACTATTTAGGAAAGAGCGGGACAAAAATGGTACCATCTGAAGACTTAAAATCGTGAAATTCGTTGTGCATAGTCCTCGTACCATGTAGACACCCAACATAAATTGATTTTTAGAAATTTGGACTATTAAGAGGGTATTGCAGCTATAATCGCGAAATTCGATGTGTATATTCCTCTAACCACGTAGTCGTGCAAAATAAAAGGATTTTTCGACATTTGCACTGTTAAGGGATATTTGTACTAACATGGGATAAAAATGGTACCAACTTAAGTCTTGTAGATACATTTATGAAATTCAATGTTTTTTCTTCCTCTAACCACGTAGACGTGTAACATAAATTTATTTTTGGAAATTTGTAGTATTAAGGGGAAGCGGGATAGAAATGGTACCAGCCGAGCTAGAATCGTGAAATTATATGTGTATATTCCTCTAACTAAGTAGGCGCGCAAAATAAATTGATTTTTGGAAATTTGTAGTATTAAGGGAGGAGTGGGACAAAACGGGAATTCAGAGCGTAATTCCTCCGCAGATTTGTTTTTCTTTTTGCCAAAAATAGTCAAATTCCCAAAGTGGGTAAAATGTGTTCCAAAATTTGGAATTTGCTGATTTTTACAAATATAGCCGAATTCCCAGAGTGGGGAAGACGTGTTCTAAAATTTGGGATTTACAGATTTCGTATATTTTGCCAAAAATATCCGAATTCCGAAAGTGGGGAAAATGTGTTCCACAATTTGGGACTTGCAGATTTTGTATTTTTTACCAAAATAGCCCAATTCCCAGAGTGAGGGCTTATGGGTAAAGCCAAGATTTTGGGGGGTGTCTGGAAAATTTCACAAAGAGAAAAATAATTTTCTGTATTTTTTGTATTTCTCCCATTTTCCCAATGGAAATTCCCATAATCACATAAATTTAAGAAAAAATATTTTTCCAAATAAAAATGTCACACGCACCGCACAGCAGAGCAGAAAAAATATGACCAGATAAAAAATAAAACAAAAAGAAGAACCGAGTACAAGAGCCATGAATGCATCATCCGAATTGTGTGTGTGTGTTTTTTGCTGTAAAACATTTATTTAATAAATCATAAATTACTCTGCATATATGCGAAAACGATTTCATTTCAAAACTGGCGTTGTTTGTCTTCTTTTTTTGAAAATCCTGTAAAAGTTGTTCATCTTGTGGTTGTCCTTTTCGTTGTTGTTATTGCTGTTGTTTCATTACAATTTATGTTCAGAGTGTACTGAGAGAGAAAAAAAAACAAAACCAAAAACATACAACTTATCTGTTGCTGCTGTTTTTGTTGTTGTCGTTCTTGTTGCTCCTGGGGTTTTTGTGTTCAATTTAAATTCTTACAAATATTTTTATGTCGATTGCCAGTTGTGTGCGTTGTTGTTGTTCGTCTTTTATGTCTCTTCTGTTTTTTTTTCAATCCTTACATAAAATGTGCATCTTATCCTTGTTGTGCTTATGTTGTCCTTTTTCACAATATATGCATGTATGAGCAATTTTTCTGTTCTTTTTGGTTAAGACTATAAAAGGGCTACACTCGGGGAAAACGAACCAAAAAGCGAGACTTTCAAAAAATATTGAGTCAGCAAATCAACAGAAAAAATTATGGATATTTTTAATTTTTACTAAAATTCAGATTTTCGATATTATAATTTTGGAAATATATGACCAATTTGTACAGGGTTTTCCAACAAGAGGTGTTGTTTTGAATCACCCGGTATTTCGGTAGCTGTCTCTTTTGAAGCTTTTATTCTTTCACATTTGACAAGTACGCCATAATTAACAAGTAAGGAAAGGCTAAAGTCGGACAGGGTCGACTGTATGATACACTCCACTTTCTATCCGAATACAATTCGATTCGGTGAAAAAGTGAAAACGGGAAGGTTTTTTGTATCCTGTAGATGTATGTGTTTGACAAAAAATGTTAAATCGGAAAGGACATTTGTATGGGGGTCTATTGAAACCTGGAACGAAATAGGTGAAATATAAAATGTATAGTTTGGCCAAAATCGGTTATACTTTTGGGAGCATCATTTGTATTTGGGCTATATGAACCGGTCTTACCCACTTTCACCATAGTTTGTTTAGTTAGATTATAAGATGTTATTCCAAATTTAAAGAAAATCAAGCACAATATGTGGTTTTTAAAGCGGCAAAAGTCAAATCGGGAGCGACATTTGCATGGGGGCTATATCTAAATCTGAACCGATCTTACCCAATTTCTGCATAAGTGTTTCTAGTTGGATTAAAAGATGTTGTGCCAAATTTAAAGAAAATCGAGTACAATATGTGGTTTCTAGAGCGGAAAATGTCAAATCGGGAGCGATATTTGCATGGGGGTTATATCTAAATCTGAACCGATTTGACCTATTTTCACCATAGATAGAATTTAAACTTTTATATGACCCACCCTATAAACCAAATGGCAGTAGCTAGAATCATGGAATCGGTGTATACATTCCTCTGAATGAATAGACTCGCGAAATAAAGGAATTTTTCGAAATTCGTACTTTGTAGGGTTAAAAATGGAAAAAGGGGATACAAATTGTACCAACCAAATGACCGACCTAAAGTCATGAAATACGGAGTATACATTCCTCTGACGCCGTAGACACGAAAAAAATGTTTTTTCCAAATTCGTACTTTCAATGGATACAATGGGTACAGAGGGATAAGAATTGTACCCACTAAGCGGCTACAGGTTGAATGATGGAAAAAATGGGATAATAATGGTACCAACTAAACCAACTACGCAGACAAGTAAAATAAAGAGATTTTAGAAAGTCGTATTCTTAAGATGATAAAAGGGGATAAAAGTGGTACCAATCAAATGGCAGCAGCTAGAATCATGGAATTCGGTGTGTACATTCCTCTGAATGCATAGACTCGCAAAATAAAAATATGTTTTTCCAAATTCATACTCTTTTACTTTTACGGCAAATATTGGTTGACTCATTAAGTTAGATTATCTTGCACTATTACGAGAGATAATGGATTTTCAAAATTTGTGCTTTTGGATTTAAAATAGAAAATATAAACTACTGTAGCACCAATTATCTATCAATATTTATGGTTTTTAAGCTTTTTTGAAGATTGCTGTCTTATATTTACTTTTTGAATTGACTTGAAGTATTATTTCGATATATATAGTAAAAACTTAGGTAGCCTTGCCTTATAAGCGTTTTTTGAGACAATAAAATTTTTATTTTTATTTGTGTTAGTTTGGCTATATTAAAAACGTTTAAATTTTCCTGTAATGTAAATTCACTTCTACGAAAATCGACAGCCTCTGTTGAATGCAACCTATGGTGGAGGGTGTATAAAGTTCGGCCCGGCCGAACTTAACTCCGTGTTTAGTTGTTTAAATTTTTCTTTGATTATTTTTTTAATTTTTTTCAATTTATTTCAAATATTGTAACTTCAACAAACAGATATTCAGAGCTGTGATATGCGAATTCGGCCCATAGTGGAAGCATTTTTATGTGTACTGAAGTTTTGCATTTTATTTATTTATTATATCCATGTTGTCAATGGATTACCACGAATTTGATTTTAAGTAAACTTCAACCCCAAAAAGTAATACATAATCTCCCAAAAAATCCATGAAACAATTTCTAACATCTAAAGTTACCGTTATTTTCTTATTTTTTGCGGTTAGAGTGTGCGAAACAATATGAAACTAGTAAGGAAAGGCTAATGTCGTGCGGGGCCGACTATAGGATACACTCCACTTTCTATCCGAATACAACTCAATTCGGTAAAAAAAGTGAAAACTGAAAGAATTTTTGTATGTTTCCTAATCATAGTCCAAAATGACCTGACCTAATTGGTCAAATCGAGAAGAAAATTTGTATCGGGGCTATATCCAAACATGGAATAAAGTGACCCACTTACACAATAAGTTCTTCCAGTTCAAATATTACGTGTTATGCTCAATTTGAAGAAATTCGGTGAAAATACTTTATTTCTGGGGCGTAAAAATCACGCCAGGAGCTACATATAAATCTGAACCGATTTGACTCATTCACCTTGGGTGTTTCTAGTGGAAATATAAGATATTTTTGCAAGTTTGAAGAAAATCTGTTAAAATATGTGGTTTCTAGAGCGGAAAAAATTCAAATTGAGAGCGAAATTCGTATGGGAGATATATATAAATCTGAACCGATCTAACCTATTCTAGTTGAAATATAAGATGTTTTGCCATTTTGAAGAAGATCTGTTGAAATATGTGGTTTCTACAGCAGAAAAAGTCAAATCGGGAGCGAAATGAAATGAATGGGAGCTATATATAAATCTGAACCGATTTGACTTTTTTCACCATTCGTGCTCCTAGATTAAATATAAGATGTTTTGCCAATTTTGAAGAAAATCTGTTGAAATATGTGGTATCTAGAGTGAAAAGAGTCAAATCGGGATTGAATATTCGTATGGGGGCTATATATAAATCTGAACCGATTTTTTTCAAATTAAATAGCGTTCGTCCTTATCCCGAAAAACTGCGTTGTGTAAAGTTTCGTTTGGTTCTGGCTACAATTGCGACCTGAACTTTGATTACAAGAATAGATGGACAGACTGACGGACGGACGGAAATTGCTAAATCGACTCAAAAAGTGATTCTAAGTCGATCGGTATAATTAACAATGGGTCTATCTCGTTTCCTTTTAGGTGTTACGAACAAATGCACAAAGACATAATACTCTCGTGGAGTGTGTAAATACATTTGTTTGCAACACATTGTTTTCTTTGAGTGTATTCGGTCGATACACATATATAATTGCTTGAATGTTGTTAAATTTTGTAAAATGAAATATAAAACAAATCTACGTCCACTTGACTACATTTCGGTATGGAATATATGTATACATATATAGTCCTTAGTTGGATATTTGAATCGAATTTTTGAATTACCGAATTAAATTATGAAATAGTCTGAGAATATTTCTTTTTTTTGGAAATATTTACGATGTGCATTGACTTCGAGAGCAGCTTAACTTAAGTTTAGTAAAGGCATTTTTGTTCCAATTCAATTGTTGGGAATGCATATATTTAATTTACACACATCAGGGATGTAAATACATACAAATGTATATATTTTACATACATAAATGTAAATATATATTTATTCATTGCAAAGATTAGGTGAACAAATTTTTGGACCTTGTAGATGTTTTTGAATGAAAAATTGAAAAATGGAATGTGACCAAAATCAGAAATAAAATCCAAAAATGTGTACACCAAGAAATTTGGTCTTGTTCTTCTATTTTTCTGTTGCTGTATACCCTACATCACACAATGTTTCAAAATCCAATTTTTTTAAATTAATTTCTTAAATTTGGAATCGGTACAGTTACCATCCGCAGTCTAAACGATATGACATAGAAATTCCAACTACTCCAAATGTCTATAACTACAGGACACCCTAGTGTGTATGCTGGCTGTCTGGATTTGTATGTATGTTTATAATACATATTTTAGATCAACAATACAATAGTTACTGTACTGAATGCACACACGAATACTTACGTAACAAAGTACCCATATAATGTTAAACATACTCGTCGTCCTTACAGAACTTACAGTAGATTAACTAAAAAGAATACTCACTCGTACGTACGTACGGTACGAGTAACAAAATGTGCCGGAAAACTGTTTTTACAGAATTGAGCCAGAGAAGGGAGTTATGACCGCGCACCACACTCCCAACACATTCTCATTCCATTCGGAATTAACTTGTTGACCATGTCCTGAATAAAATGTTTCAGTGGAAGATTACACATGCAAGGGGAGGGCGAAGCCAACAAATATGGGTCCATATACTATATTTGCATGACTTATTGTCTGAGCAAATAATAAAGATAGGAGAGAAACGCAAAAATTAAATAAAAAGTGTGTTTTTGTACATAAATAGGAAATTTCAAAATCAGAGAGGTGTTTTGAATTTTGGTAGTGCTTTTGAATCCGAGTGAACTTGAATATTAACAGCATCTCTCCTGACGGTATGCATTGGAATAAGTTTGGAGTCCTTAAAAATGAATAAAAATGAACATTTAGACAATTGGGTTGGTTGGTTTTCTGGCACCATACTAGATACTCCGAGAATTGGGTTGCAGTTTTGAACAATTTTAGAATATAAAAAGTTTCTTATCGAAATTCTGGCACTGATTTCTTATTTTACTCTGAAATTTTGAGAGTTGGGTTCTCAATAGTTTTTGAGATATCAGCGAAAATTTGGAAATACTCATGTTTCTATACCCTACACCTCTTCCTGGACTAGGGTATTATAAGTTAGTTTTCCAGCAAATGTTTGTAACACCAAGAAATAATCGAGCTGGAACCACCTTTAAGTATACGGATCGGCTTAGAATCACCAGCTGAATCGATTTCACGATGTCTGTTTGTCCGTCCGTCTGTTCGTCCGCTGTCCATCAAAGCTTGTTCGCACTCTACAGGTCGCAATTGTGGTCCGCTTATCGTGAAATTTGGCAGAAGTTATTTTTTTGGTCCAAGGACGATCAGTAATCGGAAGTCGGTTCAGATTTAGATATAGCCCCATACAAATGTCGCTCCCGATTTGACTTTTTCCGCTCTAGAAACCGCATATTGTTCCCGATTTTCTTTAAAGTTAACACAACATATTATAATCCAACTAAAAACACCTATTGTGAAAATGGGTAAGATCGGTTCAGATTTAGATATAGCCCCCATGCAAATGTCGCTCCCGATTTGACTTTTTCCGCTCTAGAAACCGCATATTGTTGCCTATTTTCTTTAAAATTGGCACTACATCTTATAATCCAACTAAAAAACACCTATGGTGAAAGTGGGTAAGATCGGTTCAGATTTAGATATAGCCCCCATGCAAATGTCGCTCCCGATTTGACTTTTTCCGCTCTAGAAATCGCATATTGTTGCCGATTTTCTTTAAAATTGGCACAACATCTTATAATCCAACGAAAAACACCTATAGTGAAAGTGGGTAAGATCGGTTCAGATTTAGATATAGCGCCCATGTAAATGTCGCTCCCGATTTAACTTTTTCCGCTCTAGAAACCGCATATTGTTCCCGATTTTCTTTAAAATTAACACAACATCTTATAATCCAACTAAAAACACCTATTGTGAAAATGGGTAAGATCGGTTCAGATTTAGATATAGCCCCCATGCAAATGTCGCTCCCAATTTGACTTTTTCCGCTCTAGAAACCGCATATTGTTGCCTATTTTCTTTAAAATTGGCACTACATCTTATAATCCAACTAAAAAACACCTATGGTGAAAGTGAGTAAAATCGGTTCAGATTTCGTTATAGCCCCAGTACAAATGTTGCTCCCGAATCTTTAAACGATTTTGGGTAAACTTTACATATTATATTTCACCAATAAACATACACGGTGAAAGCGGGTCACATCGTTCCAGGTTTCAATATTCCCCCATACAAATGTCATTTCCAATTTAACATTTTTTGTCAAACACATACATTTGCAGGATTCAAAAATCCTTCCCGATTTCACTTTTTTGCCGAATTGAATTGCAGTGAGGTATATAGTCGGCTCCGTCCGTCTTTAGCCATTGCATACTTGTTGGCGAGATGCCCATATGTCCATACTTTGGTATAACCCAAATGGGGCCCATTCTGCTCTATTACAGCTCTAGAAACTACATCTTACATCGGATCTTCATCAAATTTTGCAGATCATTATATGTTTCAACTAGGAATACCTACTGTGAATGAGAAATATATAGGCGCATTTTTTGACACACGCCTCAAGTGTTGTTATAAGCCCCCTTCAAATGTCCGTCCGATTCATCCTAGTACCGCTGTATAATCTGTATTTATCATTTGAATCTTGATAAATTTTTCCAGATCAACATGATCTGGACTACAGGGTATAATGGGGGGTGGGGACGAACGCTGTTTAATTTGAAGAAAATCGGTTCAGATTTATATATAGCTCCCATACAAAATTTGCTCACGATTTTACTCTTTCCGCTCTAGAAACCACATATTTTAACAGATTTTCTTCCAATTTTGCAAAACGCCATAAAATTCAACTAGAAACAGCTCTGGTAAAAATTGACCAGATCGGTTCAGATTTATATATAGCGCTCGCATATAAATCTCTCCTCCGATTTGATTTTTTCCGCTCTATAAATCACATATTTTACAGATTTTCTTCAAATTTTGCAAAACAACTTATATTTCAACTAGAAACAGCTCTGGTCCAATACAGATTTAGCTCCAATACAAAGTTCGCCACCGACATTTTTTCCGCTCCAGAAATAGCATATTTGAACAGATTTTCTTCTAATTTCGACACAACAGAAAGTATTTCAAATAGAAACATCTACAAAACATCAAGTGAGTCACATCGGTTCAGATTTATATATAACTCCCATATAAATGATTCCTGATTTGAATATTTCCGTTCTAGAAACAACACATTTAGCATATTTTCATCAAATTTGGGAAAACGTCTTGTATTTCAACTAGAAAACTTATTCTAAAAATTTTATATAGCTCCCATTCAAATTTCGCTCTCGATTTGACTTTTTCGGGTCTAGAAACGACAGATCTTCTTCAAATTTGGCAAAATATATTATAATTCCACAAGAAACACCCATGGTGAATATAGGTCAGATCGGTTCAGATTTATAAATATATAGCTCCCTCACAAATTTCACTCCTGATTTCACTTTTTCGACTCAATAAACCACTTATTTTAACAGATCTTCTTCAAATCTTGCAAAATATCTTATATTTCAACTAGAAACACCCATGGTAAAAATGGGCCAGATCGGTTCAGATTTACATATAGCTCCCATTCAAATTTCGCTCCCGATTTGACTTTGTCTACTCCATAAACCACATATTTTAACATATCTTCATCAAATTTGGCAAAATATCTTATGTTTCCATTAGAAACACCCATGGCGAAAATGGGTCGAATCGGTTCAGATTTATATATAGATCCCATGCAAATTTCGCTCCCAAATTTTCCGCTCTAAAATCCACATATCTTAACAGATTTTCTTCAAAATTGGCAAGACACCTTATATTTCAAATGGAAACACATGTGGTGAAAATGTGTTAGATCGGTTCAGATTTACATATAGCTCCCGGATTGACTTTTTCCACCCCAGAAACCACATATTTGCACCGAATTTCTTCAAAATGAGCATAACACCTTTTCTAGAACTGAAAAAACTTATTGTGAAAGTTAGTCACTTCATTCCATGTTTGGATATAGCCCCGATACAAATATTGCTCTCGGTTTGACAAATTGGGTCAGGTCATATTAGACTATGATTAGGAAACATACAAAAAGCCTTCCCGTTTTCACTTTTTTACCGAATTGAATTGTGTTCGGATAGAAAGTAGAGTATATCATATAGTCGGCCCGACTTTAGCCTTTCCCTACTTGTTTTTCTTTAGCATTAGTATTTTCACAATCATCACAAAACATTTCAAATTTGTATGGCCCACTTTTTACGTGACCCACGCTAACACACATAAGTACATTAAATAATGCGAGAGGCATCGTGAGCACATTTTTAATTGAACTGTCCATAGCTTTAGTACCAATAACTTGACTCAATGACCCTCCGCCCAAGGCGCTAAATAGTCATTGCTTTACGAAATCAATTTAATACGATACGTGGGAGTACGTGGACACCATACATGTTTATGATTCCTTACATAAATATTTATATAGCAATTTGAATTTATGGAAGATGATTTTTATATTCGCGTATCTATATTCTTCTTCTCTTCGCGTTAATGATAATTTCTAGATGAACATCAGTGTCAAACTCATGGAACGTTTTCAAAGAAATTTCCCATAGAGATTTCCCCTTTTTTCGAAGGATAATGTTCATTTTATGTCCTTCATGCTGCAATGCATTTTTGTTGTTGCTGCTGCTCTTGTCGTTGTTGTGGAATCATAAAAGTGTGCAGAAATTGCACAAATGGTTTATTAAAAAAATGCATTTGACTGACTTATTATTTAACTATGCCAGGGATGTGTGTGGTACAAAGTACATATATACTTGTGTGTGTGTGTCATAGATACATATGCTTTGTAAGCTTATCATAAATATGACATACAAACTTCAAAAAAATACACCACTTCTACTCATTATACACACGCTCTCATAGTTACAAACTCTACTCGAAAGCGATACTCTCGTAGGAGCAGTTGCATAGTAGTTGCATATGTATGTGTCGTAAACATAAACATCAGTTGCATCTACCGAATGCTCGATATGCGACAGTGTGACAGTGCAGTTCAGTTCAGTGCATGCCAAACTCAAACAGGATTCCAATACATATACACACAGCCATACATTGTACATGCATACGCATTGTGGGGGAAAATGTAAGAGAGTGCTGTAGAGAGAGAGAGAAAGCGAGCAGTGGAGAGGATATTGCAACAACTACTTAAAATTGATGAATATGCAACTTTTAATGATATGTCAGCCATATAAGCTAAACTTTCAAGTATGTGTGTGTGTGTGGAAACATGGTAATAAAGGGTGTTGATACGCGTGATTGCTTTCTACATCCAATGGAATAATATTTGCAGAGCTTTTGTGTAATATTTTCTATAAAAAGTCTTCAGAGAACTAGAATCGAACCCGAAGTTAAACCATAAATGTTGAAGTGTAAACACCCCTAATGACAACATTTCTCAATTAACGAGCTTTTTGTGTCATATACGTTTATACTTACAGAACGTAACCGTACAATTACTATTATTTGTCAAATAAGTATTGACTTGATTAATGTTGCCAACAGCATTACCGGCGCACAGTGGTTCAGAATCAACATCAATTGGACAAAATTCAATAACTTTTGTCGTAGTAAACATTTTTGAGTTTTGTAAAAAAATTGAAATTAAACAAGGAGCCAAGGACAATTTTGAGATAATAACCTTGAAAATCATGCATCGAATATGCAGGGTTTTCCAACAAGAGGCCCATTTCCACCTCGGTGGCTACGTCAACAAGCAAAATTGTTGAGTTATTGTTCAGAAGCCTCTCCATCCTCATCGTGTGACTGTTTGTTGCGGTTTATGGTCCGGCGGGGTCACTGCACCTTACTTTTTCGAAAATGAGGTTGGATCAACAGTTACAGTGAATGGATTGCGCTATCGAGAGATGATTAATGATTTTTTATGGTCGGAGTTGGATGATATTGATCTGACCAACGTTTACTTTCAACAAGACGGCGCTACGTGCCACACAAGCAACGAAACCGTTTCTCTTTTACGGGAAAAGTTTCCGGACCGTGTTATCTCTCGAAGAGGTGATCACAATTGGCCACCGAGATCTTGTGATTTAACACCTTGCGACTTCTTCCTTTGGGGCCACGCCAAAAGCCCAACGTCGATTCAAGACCTCAAAGATAGAATTCGTGAGGCTATCGAGGACATAGGGCAGCCACTATGTGATTTGGTTATGGAAAATTTCATAAAAAAGATATGGTCCTGTAAGTGTGGTCGTGTTGGCCGTTTGGCTGATGTTGTTTTTCATTATTAACGGCATACCTTCCTCTTTATTATGAAATAAACATCCGCTCATTTATCTCAAAAAATTACATTTTTCTTTGAATACCAAGATAACACTTCTTGTTGGAAAACCCTGTATTTTAGAAATTAGCCCAAGTTAACAAAGTTGACTACTTTTCGTATTTTTCGATTTTAAAGAAAAGTGAAATTTTTATTTTTTCGTTTTTATGTTTTTTTAACATATTTTTTAGTTTTTTCTTTTGTATTTTTTGGTCTGTAATTAATATTTGATTTGAACTGGGATGTTGTCCTGGCTCAAGACCATTTTACGTTTAAAAAATCGCGCCAAATAATAAAGTTCATATTCGTTTGGGAGAATCATTTGCTTAAAGATGCCTGGTTTGATGTTGAAAAGTCGCTGCGAAGCCACCTGGCGAAGCCTTTCAGTGGGCAGATAATGATCGTGGTAGTATGCAGTCAAGTATTAAATGTCATCACGCCATTTGTAAATATATTTGCATTCTATAAAATATAGATGCAAAATGGCCAGGAGAATATCACAGTTCAAATCAAAATTTAAAAAATATATTTTTTATAATAAACTAAATAATTTTATAATAAATTAGAAGCATTTTTTTTGAAATTGGACAAAAAAATATACTTGTATCTCATACCAAAAAAGATACCACTTTTTTAAAATTTTCGATCCAACGTTGTGTTTACTTACAATTTCATATTTTTCGAAAATTCAAAAATGCATTCAGAAGATCAAATTTGAAAAAGTTTATTAAAATCGGAAAAATGATCTTCTGTCACGCATGGAATTTATCTTTTCGAATGCTTTATGTTGAAAAAACATTTTTCAATTAAAATGAACATGAGAGGTGAATTTTAATTTGGTCAGTTAGTAATATTTAGTGATGGACGCAACAATAATATTCTCGGCTGTGATGAGCGATACACAGCAGTTCAAAAATTCAATTACTTTTGATGTAAACATTTTTGAGTTATGTAAAAAATTAAATTAGGCTAGAACCCAAGGATTATTTTCTGATATTGGAACTGAAAATTGGACAACCGCGTATATTTTGGAAATTTGCCCCAAAATTGATTACTTTCCTTATTTATTTTTTTGGATTTAAAAGAAAAGTATTATTTACTTTTTTATTTTTTTTTTCGAAAAAATACGTATTTGTTCATAACGAGCAAAATGTATGACCATGACGCATATAACAACCTTAAACATTAAAACCATTGACGATATTCATAGCACTATAGAGCGTAGAGGTATGTCTTTGTATTTTTGAAGGTGCTGTCAATTACAAAATGTTGCAGTGGTACGTTATAGCCGGGTTGGCTTTTTAAAGTTTTTACAATTTTAATTAATTTATCTTGATTTTCGAAATGATTACAGTTTTTATACTCTCACTCTGCAGAGTAGGAGGGTATATATTAGGGCGGGTTGATTTTTATTTTAAAAATCGTATAGCAAAAACGTAAACTACATAAAATTCTAAAAAAATTCTCCGAAGAAACCATGTATCTAAAATAAAATCATAATCCGCGCCTCTCGACTTGAAAATGTATATGCCCGCCTTTGCCAAAAAAATAAATGTTAGAAAAATAGCCTTTTCCAAAGAGAAATTTAATTTTCTGAATAAAATTGTTTTAGTAATGTAGTTATTTTGCACTTTATATTTTTTCTACACTCAAATTTTATTTCATTAAAAAAATATTCACCCAAGTAAAAATTTTCAAGTCGAGAGGCACGGATTAGGGTTTGATTTTAGACCCATTGTTTCTTCGGAGAATTTTCTTAGAATTTAATGTAGATTACGTTTTTGCTATACGATTTTTACTTTTTTTTCATCCATACAAATTAACCCGCGTGTAACGCATTGAAGGAGTGACTTAAGACCCTAAGTATCCAAATCTGTTTCACGACTTTCTAAGGTGTCTGAGCCATGTCCATGCGTCCGTCTGGCTGGTGTACATGATAACTATCGAGAGGAGTTAACACCTGGTAATATTTTCCCAAACTTAGTTTAAGTTCGAAGATGGACGAAATTGCCACGCCCCTTCTGATGCCTCCCACACAAATGGTCCATATTCCTATGTTAAATAAAAACCAATGAAACTTCCACTCGGATAGATATATTTTGGTATATGATACAAATTTTATAATTACCTTAAGAATGCAAAACAAGACGGGGTTTGCCACACCCTTTCCAGTACCTCTCACACAAATCACCCTAAACTACGTATAAAGAAAGCTGTTATATCTTCTATACGGATTATCGGAATACTGTGCAATCTGATATTTGACAATGTTTTTATAGTGGTTACATTCGCTTGGAATATGGGCGATATTGCCACACCCCTTCTGGTACCTTCCACACAAAGTGGCATAAACTTTGGTTACAATAAAAACGACATAACATTCATACATTTCATTTTCAATTTGATATTTATAATCACTTTAAATCTAAAAAATATTTACGCTTCAGCCACGCCCCTTCTTCCTTCTTCTACCTCCCACACAATTGCCTGTATCCTATGTAATATTAAATCCTTAAAAAATTATATACTCGTGCATGGAATCCACTATGATATTCGATATTTGATCTTGTTTTTACAATTGTTTTATAAATGTGGAAGCTGGGACCATGTGATATGAATCTTCTAGTACCTTCCACACAATTTATCCTACCCTACGTTAAATTTAATTCCTTTTAACTTCCTTATACATGTTCTCTGAGAGTGATGGTATATAAATATAAGTTGGTTTAGCCGCCAGAAGCTTATTTACTTGTTTATTTCCTTCTTACAGGACTTTTAATTTCCAAAGGTAATAGAAGTTTTAATGAATTGTAATTTCCAAATAATCACGAAATGAAATACTGAAATGCAGCTTTGTTACTGGTGGTCTATAGTTTCAATTCTATAAAGTCTCGTTCTTAGGACGAAAGCCGTGTTGCATGGTACACCACCGGGGTGTAATAATGAAGTTATTCCAAATGTTTTTCTTATTAATTCGATCTTTAGATTTTCACATATATAAGTAAATCACATATCAAGGAAATTTTTCATCATTTTTATATTAAAATTCGTAAATTTTTTAGAGGTGTGAATTGGTGTCTTAGTGAAAACTTTAATTACTTAGTCAAATATCTTCGAGTTTATTTACTAAACGGCCTTTCTTTATTTTCGAGCTAAAATAGTATACCTTTTTTGAATTTTCTCTCGTTAGTCCTTTGGAGTTGTAATAAATGCAAAATAATGGTTATTGTCTGCTATCCGCCGAGACAACACATTAAACGCAAATCGAAGGACTTGTCATACCAAAAACTAAATAAATGGGAGGAATGGAAGTAAAGACAAAATAACAACAAAAGTCATATAAACATGCACAAATATGCACTTAAAAGAATGTGTCAGTACAATTCATAGGAACAAAACGGATAAACAACAACTACAACATGGACGGATGTTAAATACAAACACACACACTCACACATAGACAAATATGTGAATACATACATATATATACGGGTATTTATTAAAGTGGGTTGCCACAGCACTTAAAAAAACAAGTAAGGAAAGGCTAAAGTCGGGCGGGGCCGACTATATAATACCATACACCACTCCCTGCGTATGTACCTCGCTTTGATTACTAAACCCAGATATTTCATGGGAGCAATTTTATGTAGTTCATACAAATTATATTATATGAATAATTTATATGCTATAGATTCATCTTTAGTCAAATTTAACGAATATGGTAATTGATCCAATTGTCCGACAGACAAATACAAATTATACAGTAGTATACCAAAGTTATACCTAAGTATGGACATCACCCAAACAATTCTCATTGCAATTCAATTCGGTAAAAAAGTGAAATCGGGAAGGATTTTTGCATCCTGTAAATGTATGTGTTTGACAAAAAATGTTAAATCGGAAAGGACATTTGTATGGGGGTATATTGAAATCTGGAACGATGTGACCCGCTTTCACCATGTCTGTTTATTGGTGAAATATTGAATTGAATTTGAATTGAATTTAATTTATTTGTTTGTAAAACTAGTACAACAAGATAAATATATCTTATACATGACAGTACTAGTTAGAGAAGTAATATTGAGATACATTTTGAAAGTTACTTATAAGTACACATGAATATATATAAAAATAAGAAAGAAAAAAAAAGAGGGTAAAAACAAGTGTATAAAAATGTATTGATGAAATAAAAATTATTTTGTAAGATTATTGAATCATTTGTAATATTGGTATAGCTTATTTTTAAAAAGATTCGCATTGCTTATTGTTTGTATATTGTGTGGAAGGCAGTTCCAAAGACGTGTACTGAATATGAAGAATTGTCTCTCTGACGTTAAACAATTTATTCGAGATAGGATTAGCATTTTTCCCCTGTTGGATCTTGCAAAGCGGATACGGTCAAAGAGATATGTTGGTTCTTGAGAGTATATGATTTTATGAAGCTGAATTAAACATTTTACTTTCAGCAAATTTTCGAAGCATATATTGAAAATTTTGTATGAGAATTCAGAGATTCTGTCCCGTCGTCTCTTGTTGAAAATATACCGAGCGATATTATTATATGCGACTTTTAATTTTGTAAGGTCATCTGAGTCACAGTTTGCATATACTTCACAGCCGTAAAGAAGAGTAGGTATTAAATACGTTTTGGCAAGCAGTAATCGTATAGGTAGTGGAGTGGATGTCTGAACAGCCCAAAGGTTTCGTAACATACCATGAATTTTTCCAACGATTCCATTTATGTGGTTCGTCCAAGAAAGTTTGCTGTTAAATACAAGTCCCAGATTTTTAGACGTTTGCACACAGTCAATCACAGAGTTTTCAATTCGTAGGCAACATTGTACATCATTTGTAAGTCTTCCATTTTTTGATATAATTAAGAATTTGGTTTTAGCTGGGTTTAGACACAATCTATTATATTTCGCCCAATTGAAAACAAGATTTAGATCGTGGTTTATACTTGTTACACAGGTTTGGACATCTACCGCCTTGGAGCTTTTATAAAGTTGCACGTCGTCGGCATACATTTGAATAGAACACGATACGGGAACATCAGGTAAATCATTAATATACATAGAAAATAGTAGTGGACCGAGAATTGATCCCTGTGGGACACCAGTTGCAATGTGAAGAGAGTTAGATCGGATGTTATCTACGACAACAGTTTGTGAACGATCTGCTAAATACGACGAGATAAGTTTGCAGGCTGTATCAGAAAAATGAAACATTTTTTTGAGTTTTATTATTAAAATTTCATGATCGACGGTGTCGAAGGCTTTGCTATGATCTAATAAAACTAAAAATGATACCATATTGGAGTCCAGTTTTTGACGTATACCTTCAACTACGTCTAGTAGAGTAGTTATACAACTACGTTTCTTTCTGAATCCAGATTGCTTATCAGATAAAAGCTTCTTTTGGTTGAGATATGAGCTCATTTGGTGGTTCATTAAGTGTTCCAATACCTTTGAAAGGAATGGTAATATGGCGATTGGTCTGTATTCGTTATTCTGTTTAGGCAGCGGGACGATTTTAGCTAGCTTCCATTGAGTGGGAAAAATTGATTTGGTAAGGATGGTATTGAATAAATAATTAAAGTGTGGCAACAAAATCGGAAGAATTATTTTTAGGAAAGCAGGATACATCTCGTCCATACCTACAGCTTTGGATTTAATGGCAATAAAGCTAGTTAAAACTTCCGATTCATCAACGCAGCGAAACGAAAAACAGTTTTCCATAGGTGCGATACACATGTCCTTATATACATTTTCAGTACAAGGTGCTACAATACTTTTCACGAAATTCTCATTTAATTCGTTAATATTAAGGTCACCTGTATGAACAGCATTTGTTTGCTTTCCTATGCCAATGTTACGAATTTCTTTCCATTTACGTTTATTGTCAACAGCATTTGAAAATCTACGGTGATAAAAGAGTGATTTTGCCTTGCTGATTTTCTGAACAACAGCTTTTCTTGCGTTTTTATACAGAGTTTGAAGTTCTACGGTTTTGAATCTTTTCCATCTTTTGTAAGCCATATCTCTCTCTGCAATCAACTTATTTATGTGATGGTTGAACCAACATGGTTGTTTATAAGTTATTGCTTTGGTTTTTATAGGAACGCAACTATTAAATATCGAGATGATGTTAGTTTGCAAAAAATTTAGCTGATCATTAACATCTTCAAGTTCGTAAACATCATCCCAGCTTATTTCGGCAAGGCGTACATTTAGAAGGTCCCAGTTTACGTTATAAAAATTCCTAAACGTTATTTTTTGTTCAGCAACACTAACGTGTGTATCGTATATTATGAATAAGAGATCGTGCCGTGAGAAACAGGGTGCTGAGAGCTGATCATATAGCAATACCTTACTTTTCCGATTCATGAAGAATAAGTCTAGTAGACTGCTGTTGCTTTGTGTAAAATGTGTCGCAAATGTTGTGTTGAAAGGCAGAAGACCAAAAGTTTGCATTGCATCCGCAACATGGTTGTCCATTAGTAGATTACAGTTGAAATCGCCCGCAATAATAATATCACTGTAATCCAGAGACAGTTGTTCAATATTTTGTATTAAATATTTGCAATCGACATTTCGATGTGGTCTATAAACGCAACCCAAAAGAACTTTAGTTTTGAAATTTGTAATCAGCTCAACAAAGACATATTCAATACGGCTACTGGTCTCAGACTGGGATTTTATTGAACATTTAATGCCAATTCTAACATAGATGGCGACACCACCGCCAAGTGTAAGTCGATCAGCACGAAATAAATTGAAACCAGCTAATTTGTAAATATTGTCCATAACATCAGGTTTAAACCAAGTTTCCGATACGCAGATAACGTCCACATTAGAATTTACAAAAATTTTACGAAATTCATCCAATTTATTATTGAGACTTTGCGCATTTATATGTACGACCTTCAGACCGTCCTTTTGTTTCGCCAATATTTTAATCATATTCTGCAAGTTGTCTTCAGAACTGTACCTTGATTCGGTTATCATAATATTAAATATAAATAAGCAATACGAACTGCGAATTTTACAAAGTGGGACATTATATATATAAGCTGACAACATGAAAGGAAAATTTTAATTATTTTTGACAAATTATACGTAAAAAAGACAGTTTTAAAAAACAAATTATAGGAGAGACATATGACAGCATTATATTCCTTCATCTGTGGTGATGTTAGCAGCTGAACCTTCACGAAAAAGCTTCTCAAGATCTTCGATTTGCTCGATACAAATCGACTGCTCTGATTTTTCACGTTTCACGTAAACAATGCCACGAATAGTGTACGCTGAATCCAATCGTTTTTGTCTTTTTAGCTTTAAAGCACTTTGAAAGATTTTGTAATTGTGCGCGGTGAGATTTTCGTTTACATAAAAAGGACTATCAGAATTAATAAAACCGATATGTCCTAGCAATAAATTAGTTTTATTCGATTTTCTGAACATCGCAATGGATTTGAGAACAAAGTTTTTGTCAAATGGCGTAAGAAGATGCACCATTATCACACTATCATGGGAAATTGTATTTCGTACTTTTTTATTGCGAATGCGATAAATAGATTTTACCGGGGGAATTTTTATGTTAATACAATTACACACATTTTCAAATATTTTATATACGTTTTCACCGTCAGAATATGGAATGCCATTTATATATATATATAATATGTAAAATTATATATAATATGTAAAATTTGGCCAAAATCGGTTAAACATTGGGGAACAACATTTGTATGAGGGCTATATCTAAATCTGAACCGATCTTACCCACTTTCAGCATAGGTGTTTCTAGTTCGATTATAAAATGTTGTGCCAATTTTAGAGAAAATCGGGTACAATATGTGGATTTTAGAGCGGAAAGGTCAAATCGGGAGCGACATTTGTATGGGGGCTATATCTAAATCTGAACCGATCTTACCCAATTTTTGCATACGTGTTTCTAGTTGGATTATAAGATGTTCTGCCAAATTTAAAGAAAATCGCGTACAATATGTCGTTTCTAGAGCGGAAAATGTCAAATCGGGAGCGATATTTGTATGGGGGCTATATCCAAATCTGAACCGATCTTACCCAATTTCTGCATTGATGTTTCTAGTTGGATTATAAGATGTTCTGCCAAATTTAAAGAAAATAGGGTACAATATGTCGTTTCTAGAGCGGAAAATGTCAAATCGGGAGCGATATTTGTATGTGGGCTATATCCAAATCTGAACCGATTTTCAAATTCAATACCGATGGTCCTTGGGCAGAAAAAATAACTTCTGCCAAGTTTCATGACAATCGGACAACAATTGCGACCTGTAGAGTGCGAACAAGCTTAGATGGACAGCAGACGGACAGACGGACAGACATCGTTAAATCGACTCAGCTGCTGATTCTAAGCCGATCGGTATACTTAAAGGTGGGTCTAGCTCGATTATTTCATGGTGTTACAAACATTTGGCGCGAAACTAACTTATAATTCCCAAGTGCACGAAGTGGTGTAGGGTATAAAAAGCAAAATCTTTTTTATTTTAATTTTAAAAAATATATAAAATTACAGTTTTTGCTCATTAGTCAAATACGAATTGCTGCTTTTCTGAGATTTTCTTTACTTAGTTCACTTCGTAACAACTTCTGTTCTTGACCCACTCTTATATACTGATATGCCTATGTATGTGTCTGTGTGTGTGTTCAACAACTTATTGTCATTTGACACACTTTAACAATATGTACGACATATGATGAGACAAAAAAAAAACAACAAGAACAACACACGACCATTATAGAAATGGAAGATGTTGGTTGGCGTTGTTACTGTAATCGGGCAGGACGAATGGAGGGAGGCAAGTACGCTGACAAGGAGTGGGGTGGGGTTACTGTAATAAGAGCTGACGGTGTCAGCGTATGCATGCATATTCATAGCTAGTCCATAGCTCTGAACATTTGCTGACTCACTCACTTGCTGCTGCTGATGCTGTTCATGATGATGATGATGATGAAACTAACAAAAAATGACTCTGAACTGCAGTAGCAAAATGGATATCTGTGACTCTGACTCTGACTATGGCTGACTAAGTGACTGACAAATACATGCACACACATATATACACATAAGCTTTACAACGTCGTCGTCATCATCATCGTAGCTTTGGCTTGACACGCATTGTAAATGTATATAATGGTTGTAAAATTACATACACTCACATACACATATACATACCATTGCACTTAAACCCATCTGTCACAGTGTCCACATATCCACTCACACATGTGCATAAATGAGTGTGTTCCGGTTTGTGTGCAATCTCTGCCTCTCCCTCTCTCTCCCTCTCTCGTTTGCAAACTCTCAGTATGCCCTGGCGTAGTGAATTTATTGAAATAAAAAGAAAGTGTTACCATAGCAAACAACGACAACAAAAACATGAAAAACAAACAAAAAATTGAGCGGGCCCTAGAAGATGCATGGTTTTAATACAAAGAGAAAATAAGAGTGACAGCTGTTGAGGTTTTTTTTAAGTCTCGGATAAGTGGTGCTACTCTTTCACAAGACAGCCGAGAAACCAGAAAACACACACACACTCAAGCACTTACACGCCGATGTGTAAAGTAGTGGCAGGAGGGCAACGAATTGCCGGGAGCCTTACAGTGACTTAGTAAAATTGGACAGTGTGTCATACAGTTGGGTCCAGGCTGGTGCAATTTAAAAAATATCAGTTAAATCTATGTACATTGTTTTCGAACTTATGCCTAGAAGATGGGCTTAATGGTTAATGTAAGTAAACACGGCCAAGCTGTGTGGCACATTGATTCAAAATATTTTTCTGGAATTATTTTTATAATTTTTGAACGGCAAAGGATATCATGACGAAATTACTCATGCTTAAAGCATAGGTGTTTTCCAGATGATTTGCAACATTATGTCTACCAAGTGGGTTTGATGGCTACTAGGCGAACCTCCACTATGTCAAATAATAAAACGATTGCTAAAATCACAATTATGTACCGATTGAAAAGAAATATACATAAGTGCTCGTGAAAATTGTACTTACGTATGTGTTTACCTCAACTCGATTGAGAGATATTGAGATGCAATAAATAAAGATGTTATATTTTTTGGGAGGACTGTTCTACCTACGCTACTGTTCTCTATACGCTACCTACACACACTACAGCCTATAAGATTTGTTCGATGACCGCTTACACAGCTGCGGTCAAAAAAATAGCAGCGACGAGATAAAAAAATGGCGACAAAGAAAAATTAGTTTTACTTCGAAAATCCTAAAACTTTTTACGGTGATTGAAAGGTGGTATTGTGCCATAATTAAACTGGCTTTAAATAAGAAACTAAGTTTTTGTAATTTTGGGATTAGGTCTTTAGAACCATTTATGTAAAAAATAAGACCAGTCAAAAAAATAGCAGCGCTAATAAAAACTAAACATATTTTGTTTCAATTCACTTTAATTGAAAACTTTTTTTGAACAATAAGTTAAATAAGGACATTTCCTTGAATTTAATACTTAGTTGTATTGACTTTATGACTTATTACTGCTACATACGGCCGTTTCATAGAGTCGACTAGTCTTTTACACTTTTTACCCCATATTTTTTCCCATACCACTATAATATCGTGTCAAAGCTCGATATTGTTTTTCAGTATTGCTAGTGAGACCTCATTTCAGTCATTACACTTAAAATGTTTGATTATATTTAGGTGCGGTGTCTGCCCGAACCATTCCATATCATCAATATGATTGACTTCAAACCACCTTTTTGCGAGTCGACTGGTGTTCTCGGAATAATTGACCTGGTAGAATACCCATTTAAGGGGCAGTCCGTATTCTGTATACTGCATAATATTATGCAGTATTTTGATGTACTGGGCAGAGTCCATGGTAGTTCTGGGCCAATGTATTGACCCAACTACATAATATGAAAAAAAAACGCCCAAGCCATTACGCTTGATCCTCCCTATTTGACTGTTTTGGTACTATATCTGGAGATGTAGCCGTGTTCTGTGGGCGTCTTACAAACTATCGAGGGACTGTCCCACCATACAAAACAATTTTTGATTCAATTGACCATAAAACGTGCACGTGCACTTTTTGGTTGGCTACTGCAGGTGTGTTTTTGCGAATTGCAATTGTTTGTGCCATGTCTTATATTTATAAGTGGGACTTTTTTCGGACTTCTGGCTTACAGATTATCTTTTCTTAGTATTCTACGAACATTTTAGACTCTCAAATATGGACAGACATTGTTTTTACTTTGGTGGCGGGCGTTCGTGGTTTTTTGTACTAGACATTATTATTCGGCGAATGGTTGCAGGTGATATAAACGGATTTTTTTTACGAGTTTTTGATTTTTCTTATTATAATATCGAATTTCTGATCATTTTAATAGAACACTGGAATAAAAGTCGAACTTCGTTATATGATTTTCCCTCAGATTTCAACCTTTTCATATGAACTCGATTTTCTTCTCCACAATGCTGTCCTCGCCCTACTTATGAAGAAAAATAATATAATAACATTTCAGAATTTCATAATATCTTACCTATAACATCAAATCGAATTGAAAAATTGAGATAAAATTCCATGTTCTTGAGATTTTTTGAACACTGCTATTATTTTGACCGGTCCAAAATGTCGAATAATCCAAAAAATTTAAAATTTCTTAAGTAATTAAAATCATATCACCAAATAAACAATTATTTTGTGTTTGTAACCTCATAACGCGGCACTTAATGCAGAAGGAGCAATACAAAAATAATCACACAAATAAATATATGAAAATGTATATTAAGCTGTTGAGCGCTGCTATTATTTTGGCCGCAACTGTATGTTCTATTAAAGGTACTTATGATGGCTATAAACGTTGCGAATATTACTTTCACATTTAGAAATCAATTTATAACAAATGTGATATGAGGACTGCGGTGCGTATGATTAACAACCAGACTAATTTGTGCCACTCATTCGTCATGGGAAATTCATCTTTAGTCAAATTAAATGAGTATGGTAAATAATAAAGTAATTGATCCAACTTTCCATAAGATATTCCGAGTAAAGTAAATATAACATGAACTGGAAAAATTGATCAAGATCCAATGATAAATACAGACTATACAGCGGTAATAGGATGAATCGGACGGACATTTGAAGGGGGCCTATAACAACTCTTGAGGCCTGTGCCAAAATATGGGCCTGCATAGTTTTCATTCAGGGTATGTATTTCTAGTTGAAACATATAATGATCTGCAAAATTTGATGACGATCCGATGTAAGATGTAGTTTCTAGAGCTGTAATAGAGCAGAATGGGGCCCCATTTGGGTTATTCGAAAGTATGGACATATGGGCATCTCCCAAACTAGTCAGGAAAGGCTAAAGACGGACGGAGCTGCTATATGATACACCCGACTTTCTATCTCATTACAATTCAACGCAGTAAAAAAGGAATCGGGAAGGATTTTTGAATCATATCGGAAAGGACATTTTAATAGTGGTATATTGAAACCTGGAATGATGTGACCCGCTTTCACCATGTATGTTTATTGGTGAAATATAATATGTAAAAATTGGCCAAATCGGTTAAACATTCGGGAGCAACATTTGTATTGGGGCTATATCTAAATCTGAACCGATCTTACCCACTTTTACCACAGGTGTTTTTAGTTGGATTATAAGAAGTTGTGCCAATTTTAATTTATATTTCAATTAGAAACACCTGTGGTAAAAATGTGTTAGATCGGTTCTGATTTAGATATAGTCCCCATACAAATGTCGCTCCTGATTTGACATTTTCCGCTCTAGAAACCACATATTGTGCCCGATATTCTTTAAATTTGTCACAACATCTTATAATCCAACTATAAACACCTACGCAGAAAGTGGGTAAGATCGGTTCAGATTTAGATATAGCCCCCATACAAATGTCGTCCCCGATTTGACCTTTTCCGCTTTAGAAACCACATATTTTACAGATCTTCTTCAAATCTTGCAAAATATTTCAACTGGAAACACCCATGGTGGAAATGGGTCAGACCGGTTCAGATTTACATATAGCTCCCACGCAAATTTCGCTTCCGACTTCGCTTTTTCAGTCCTAGAAACCACCTATTTTCACCGAATTTCTTCAAAGTGAGAATAACACGTTATACTTCAACTGGAAGAACTTATTGTGAAAGTTAGTCACTTCATTCCATGTTTGGATATAGCCCCGATACAAATATTCTTCTCGATTTGACAAGTTGGACCAGGTCATATTAGCCTATGATTAGGAAACATATATAAATCCTTCCCGTTTCACTTTTTTACAGAATTGAATTATATTCGGATAGAAAGTGGAGTGTATCATATAGTCGGCCCAGCCCGACTTTAGCCTTTCCTTACTTGTTTTTTTTGGGACTGTTCTTGATATCCATAATTTGTTAATATCGTTTACGAGTTTAGAAAGCCAAAATATATGGGGAAATGTTATGCATTTTAATGTAACTGTCTCAAATCTATTACTGCGTCTACCTTAACCATGTGTAGTATGACTTTCTAAGAGATAATAATAATGAAATCCTCCTTACATGCATATCACCATGTATATAGATAAGTGCCCATGTGAGCATATGTGTGTGTATGTTTCCAGTACATGGTGTTGTTTTCATTGGTTTTGCATTTCCCCAGCAAGTGAAACGCTTGAGAAAACTCATGAAAAATAAGTGTCTTATTTAGCCAGTTAACCTAAAAACATCAAAATTTGCCTCACAAAAAAAAAAATTGCCAAAGAAAAAGAATAAAAAAGTATGTCGTAATTGAATCTATAAAGTTTTCTTTTTCTCAGTTCATAAATAACCCTTTGCTTGGCGTGCGTGCTCAATATCTCATGACCCGCTTTGTGGGCATGAATGCAACTGAAGGCAAAGCAAAAACGAGAAAGGGCTGCAGGGAAGACACAACAAGGAAGATCTATGAGATGCGAGATGTATCTGAAGTTAAGTCACGTTCCTGTGTGTTATGATTTGTTTCAATATTAACAATTTTCTTGAGAGGGAGTGAGAAGGCAAGGGTGGGGTAGGGAGGAGTTGCTGGTGATATTGCCATTGCTGTGTTTGTTGTTGTGGGTTGTCTGTTTGATCCCGGCCTCCGGGGGGGGATTGTAAATGTCTCATTAAACCTTCATTATATGCTACGGATATGGCCACCGGAAAATGTTTGCTTTTGTGTGTGTGTGCGTGTGTGGCCTTTGTTTCTTTCTGTTTGCCCCTTTTGGTAGGCTTTTATATTTTACATTTGTTTTGGGCCAACATTCACTCCCATTGGCCTCCTTTTTGTTTGTGTGCCCTCCTCCCTCCCTCCCTTCTCTTCCGTTGTGTTCATTTTGACATGTGACATTATTTTTTTTATGTTCAATCATTAATTACACTTCACAATACACATGTTCGGACATGTGAATGCTTAATTTCATTTTCATTTTTATTTTCTTCTTCTCGTTTTCATTTTCATTTGTACTTCTCGGCCAAATGCGTCGCCCGTTCTCTGGCTTTTGGGGGACAGAATACTTCACGATGGAAGGCCGGACATGATGTACAGCTTTGTGATCCAGTTGTTTTTCGGCTGACAAAGTGACAAAGGGAATATGTGAGTTTAGTCATTCACTGAACGTATGATTAATATTTTATTATATCTTTAGACATCTGGGCGTATGAATGATATTTGGAATTTAATGCTATGCAATCGTCCGTACATTTCTTCACATCTATAGCAAGCTCGGGATCAAAGAAATTCTCCAGTCATTCGAATTGACTTCCAATATACAGTGGCTGGAAATCGATTTATTTTGGCAATGATTCGCCCAAAGAATGTGGTTAACCCATTAAAGCCTGCTGTTTCTTACTGTTTACTGTAATCGAACACTGGGTCAAAATGGGTTAAATACAATTAAAAACATTGTAATTTTTATAGGCCCACTTTCAGCGAAGCCTCAAAATTTACAGACTAAATAGATGTTTAAATAAAAAAGATTCGAGAAGAGTACAAACAGTTAAAAATAAAGTTTTAACATAGTGAATATTTTTTTCTGAAAATTTCGTCAAAAAACAAAAATACTAAAAAAATAATATCCATATCCATATCGGACCATAATTGACGAAGGTATGAGAAAAAGACTGAAAAAAACTACTATTTAACGATTGTTAAAAAAACTATATCTTTTTAACGAGTAATTAGAAAAAAACTCAAAGTATACCAGGGGGTGTTTTTAGTGGGTAATAAAAAATAAAAAAAAAATGGAGGAAATCAAAAATATTTTTTTAACAGAGGAGACGTTGCGGGGGGAAACTCTGCAATAATTGCTTGGTTCTAACCGCCTTTCCTTTTCTGTTTTTAATGTGAGATCAGTTGCTAATAGAGAATAAATACTTCGAGAGATTGGAGGCTTTAGGGAACTATAGAGCAAACAAAATTAAAACTTTTTTGTCTTTCATGCAATTTCTCATTGAGTAGAGAAATTTTCACAAACTACTGAGTGTTGAAGGAAAAGTGAGAGTTCATTTCAAAATATATTCTTAGGAAATTTATCAAATTCGTATTTTATAGTTTGTAGTTTATAATATTTCAAATCGATTTTCCTTATAATTCACAGTAAGGACGTACATCGATGTACTGTTCAAATATATCATTTTGTATTTTGTATTTTACGATGATTCACAATAAAAGTAATTATAATCTATTTTATTTGAAACTATATTATTCAAAACTTAAAGAGTTACGTTATTGTAATATTTTCTAAAATACGATTTTAGACAATTATTTTAAACTGTCCGATTTGCCGTGGAATGTCCCATATATTCTTGATCGTCATAAAATTCTAAGACGATCTAACCATGCCCGTCCGTCTGTCTGTTGAAAGCACGCTAGCTAATAAAGGAAAGGAGCAAGGACGTCCAAAATTTCCATAAATACGTCTTATAGTCGTAGATCGGTTAGATTTGAAACTGGGCGAAATCGATCCAAAGGGAAATTTTTTTCCCTCACAAGGACTAAAAACAACCATAATAAACCCGTAATATTTTAGAGTATTTATTTTTTCAATATGTCTACTTGTACTTACTTGATATTGCGTATGCGCATTCCCCCGATAACAAAAACGTGCTTCATAAAACGATTTTTATTCATAGGGGGTTGAAATTGGGCAAAAAGGGATAAAAATGGTACATATTAAACGACAACAGCTAGAAACACGAAATTCTGTGTGTACATTCCTCTAATTGAGGAGATACATAATATAAAAGTATTTTTCCCAAATTCGTACTTTTAAGGGGTAAAAAGGGAATAGAGGAATAAAAATTGTACCAGCCAAACGGCTGCCCCTAGTATAATGAAATTTGGTGTATACATTCTTATGATTGTCGAAAAATGAACGAATTTTTCGAAATTCTTACATTTTGGGGTTGAACTAGAAAAGAAGGATAAAAATAGTACCTACCAAATGACCGCAGAGTCTTGAAATTCGGAGTAGACATTCCTCTGACTGCGTAGACACGAATAATCAAAAGGTTTTTTCCAAATTCGTACTTTCAAGCGATACAATGGTACAGAAAAAAATAGTACCAACTGAACGACCATAGTTAGAATGATGAAATGCGGTGTGTACGGCCCTCTAATCGCGTAGACACGTACAATGGAGAGATTTTTGAAGTCGTACTCTTAAGGGGCCAAATTGGGAAAAAGGGGATAAAAATGGTACCAACCAAATGGCAGCAGCTAGAATCATGGAATTCGGTGTATACATTCCACTGACTGCATAGACACGCAAAATAAAACGATTTTTCCAAATTCCTACATTTTTTTACTTTTACGTCAAAAATTGTTTGAACATGAAGTTAGGTTATTTTGCACAATGTACGTGAGATAATGGATGTTCAAAGTTTGTACTTTTAGAATTAAAATAGAATGGAAATACAACCAACTGCAGCACCCACCCACCAATATTTATGGTATTTAAGCTTTTTGAAAATATAAATATAAGAATATTTATTTTTTTACACTCACTCTACAGAGTAGTAGGATATGTATCATTTGGGACAGAAAAACGTGTAATGCATTGAAGGGGTGACTTAAGACCCTAAGTATGTTTGGACCAAATCCGTTTCACGACTTTTTAAGAAGTTTGAGCCATGTCCGTCCGTCTTTGCACATGGTAATATTTTCCCGAAACTTAGTTTAAGTTCCAAGATGGGCGAAATTTCCACGCCCCTTCTGGTTCCTCCCACACAAATGACCCATATTCATATGATAAATTAAAACTAATGTAACTTCCACACGGATATTTGGAATTGGTTAGTACCTCCCACACAAATCACCCTAAATTACGTAAAATTAAAGCTGTTATAACTTCTGTACTTCTGTGTAGATGATCGGAATACTGTGAAATTTGATATTTAGTAATGCTTTTATAGAAGATACATTCGCATGGAATAGGGCGATATTGCCACACCCCTTCAGGAACCTCTCATACAAACTGGCATTAACTTGGGTTACAATAAAACCGGCATAACATCCTTTCGGGAAATCAAAATCATTTGCAATTTTATATTTGAAAATGTTTTTATAATCACTTTAAATCTAAATAATATTTACGCTTTAGCCACGCCCCTTTTAGTACCTCCCACACAATTATCTCTATCCTAGGTAATATTAAATACTTCTTAACTTCTATACTGGTGCATGGGATCCACTATGATTTGATATTTGATAATGTTTTTACAATTGTTTTACAAATGTGGAAGTTGGGATCATGTGACACGAACTTCCTAATACCTTCCACACAAATTATCCTGTGCTAAGTAAAATTTAATTCCTTACAACTTCCGCATTGTTCTCTGAGAGTGGGGGTATATAGAAGTCGGTTTAGACGTCTGAAGCTTACTTACTTGTTTGAATCGACTTGAATTATTATATCGATATGTAAACGTGTCGGTAGCCTTGCTTTATGAGCGTGATTTGAAATAATACAAATATTATATTTAACTATAAAATTATTTTTTCAATATTTGTATTTGTTTTGGTTTGACTATATTAAAAAAAATATATTTTCCTGTAATATTACTGCACTTCTTCGAAAATCGACCGCCTATGTGGAATGCAATCCATGGTGGAGGGTATATAAGTTCGGCCCAGCCGAAATTATCGTCGTGTTTACTTGTTCTGGTAGTTATTGTCGAGTAGAAGAGGAATCTGTATTTGGAATTTTCCAGACACACCCAAAAATCTTGAGTTACGTTTTTTGTTCTTTCCATACCTTTAAGCCTGTAACATAGTTGGCTATTAACCTATCCTTACTTTATCTTTCGATATATATATATAGCTTAACTAAGAAATTTAAGAAATCTGTATACTTTTGTCGAGCAAACAATCTTTTTTAAAAATTTTTCAAATTAAGCAATTTTTTGCACATAATTTTGTTTGGTAACCGTACTACAAGTAAACTTATTTAAGTAACGCATTAAGTAATCAGTAAAACGCAGCTTTACCTTAACAAATGCGTCGGTAATTGACTGAGTTATTGAAGTTTTTATAAACAGCAAATTTGTGCAAAAATGCAAGATTTGGTCATTCCAGTTCAAAACACTCATTATTTTACGAATTGAAGTCCAATACAAATTCATAAAATTCATTATAAAGGATAAAAATGTTAAAAAAACATGACGATCATTTTATTCAAAATTCCAAATTTTGGAACACATTTTCCCCACTTTGGGAATTAGGGTATTTTTTTCTTTTTGGAAAAAAATGGGAAATCTAGTAATATTTTCATAGTTTTTTTTATCATTTTGGCGAATTTTAAGTATTTTTATTAGACTTCAATTCTGCTTTTCAAATCCGTAGAGAAAGTTAAAATCGGGTGATTACCAACTATGTTACAGACCTACTTAGGTGTGCAAAGGTACGAAAACCCGATTTTTTACCCGTAACTCGAAATATTGAGGGTGTCTGGCAAATTTCAAATACAGTTTCTTTTTCTACAGGACAGGACCTACCAGAAAAATAATATCACTTCCCAGAGTTTTTACTTCATTCTGTGTTATTCGTATTCTTAGAAAATGTTGACCTCTTCGTTTAGAGGCTACCTCCTATCTAACTCCTTTCATTTGGAGGCTAGGAGGGAATTTTATAATAACAAAAATATGTATGTTCCTGATCTCCCCCCAAAAAAATATAATCAATTTCATTTAACCTCATGTCACCTCACCCATCTCCCAGTCTCTTCTCAATTGTACGCCTCTGTTTCATAATTTGTTTGATTGCACTGACCTTCTGTGTTTCTTGGCTGGCTTACGACTTACGGCAAAAAAAGCAAAAAAAAAATGAAATTATAAAAAGGAAAGAAATGCATATTAATAAAAATTGTGGATTTGCTTTATACTTTAATGTCACCATGCCGCCACAAGTATGCATATGAATGAATAATTATTTTAATGCGTCGAGGACGCAAGCATCACCGTCACAATCACAATCAACGACCGTAACAGCGGGTCATGGTTTTTGGTCGCAAAATATTTATTAAAAGTGCCTCTGATACTCGTATATTGATATGACCTATATTTCGCCGTAATTATTGTGATTAAAACAATATAATCAATATTTGCGATATTAATTTCGTGGGAAATCCGCCGTACGCCGTAAAGCACACGTGTGTGCGGATGATGTTAAAAGGGCAAGAGAATTGTGATATTAAGACTGCAGTGCGTATGATTAACAGCCAGACTAATTTATGTCACTCATACGTCACACTGTACGCCAATTAACAAACGTGTCATGATCCATGAAGCGTTGCTAGATGACTTTTAGAAAAAGTCTGACAGCCGGGTATTAGTACGTATTTACATAGTCGTGTATGGTAGAATAATTGAAATATTTCAATAAATATCGAGCATTCCATGTCAAATAGAAAAACTCTTTTATCGCACAATTTCTGATATCTTTGATACTTGGTAGAATAACTTAACTCGATAAAACATTTTTTCGCCATCTACCATCCAATTAAAAATTGTGAAAATCAAAAAGACGTGCCGAGGAAAAAGGGATAACATTGTTCGAATGTGTGGAAGCTCGACATAGAAGGATTTTTCGAAATGTATACTTTTTGGTGGAAAACTTTGAGAAAGTTGATACAAATGGTACTTAGCAAAAATCTTGAAATTCGGTGCTTGCACTAATCTGACTGCATATTAGCAAACATTTGGGACAAAATGTTTAAAAAAATGAATAAAACTAGTACCAAGTAATTATTAAAAAATTCAAAAAAAAATGGGATTTTTTATAGAAAATAACATTTAAAAAGTTTAAGTTTAAATTAATTTAAAAATATGTAATTAAATACGCATGTAATTTAATCGCATTTTTATACCCTCCACCTTAGGATGGAGATACATTTATTTCGTCATTCCGTTTGCAACACCTTGAAATATTCATCGGAGACACCATAAAGTTCTGGGTCGTGGTAAAATTCTAAGACGATTGAAAAACGCTAGCCACCGAACGAAATGAGCAAGGAGGTTAAAATTTTCCCAAAATTTGTCTAGTGGTTGCAGATCGGTTGGGATTGAAATCGAAATCGGGCCAGAGGGAAAAATTTTTCCCTATCATGGACTGAAAATACCCCTAAAATTTAGACTATTTTAGTATTTTTTAATTTCTGCTCGGAACGGAACAAAAAGGGATAAAAATGGTGCCAATTATACGACAACAGCTACAATCATGAAATTCTGTGTGTAGTTCCTTCCAATTGCGCACACACGTAAAATAGATTGATATTTCGAAATTGTACTTTCTTGTTCTCTAAAGAAAGGCTAAAGTCGGGCTGGGCCGACTATATGATACTCTTCACGTTCTATCCGAATACAAAAAAGTGAAAACGGGAAAGATTTTTGTATGTGTCCTAATCATAGACTGATATGACCTGACTAGGGTTTGGGTTTCCCGGACTTTTTTCATTTCCCGGAAAAAAATAATTTATTTTAGGTATGTCCAATATGGTTTAAAATGTTAACATTTAGTAACAGATGTGATTTTTAACCCATTAATGCCCACCGTACACGACCGTGTACACTATTGAAAGGTTTTCGATTTTTTTTTTAAATTTTCAATTTGAATGCAATTCATGATTAATAAACTATATGGCACAAGTGATCGAGAAGAACAAAACAAAATAATAATAATAATAATAATAATCTAAAACTAAATATTTTTTATTATTGTAGTTGTTATTAAAATAAAAATTATTAAAATAGTTTAAAAGATATGAATGAATGACAGACAAATAGTCAGAATTGAAGGCGTCATAATATGGACATTGAAATCACAAGCACAAGTGAACTGACACGTAAAGGGTGATTTTTTAAGAGCTTGATAACTTTTTTTTTTTAAAAAACGCATAAAATTTGCAAAATCTCATCGGTTCTTTATTTGAAACGTTAGATTGGTCCATGACATTTACTTTTTGAAGATAATTTCATTTAAATGTTGACCGCGGCTGCGTCTTAGGTGGTCCATCCGCTTAGTCCAATTTTGGCATTTCCACGTTTTTGAGTAACAGAGACCCAATTGGTGCGAACGGCGACGAATCGAAAATTGGTGGTCATCATTAACACTGGCCGATACAGCTGCGATATTTTCTTCAGTTCGCACTCTACGTAAGCGTGTTGGTGGTTTAATGTCCAACAATGTAAATTTGGTGCGAAATTTAGTCACAATAGCCCGAATAGCCGCTTCAGTGGGTCGATTAAACTGACCATAAAATGGAAGCGCGCAATGAACTTTCTTAACAGAGCACGCATTTTGATAATAAAATTCAATAATTTGCAAGCGTTGTTCGTTTGTAAGACGATTCATGATGAAATGTCAAAGCATACTGAGCATCTTTCTCTTTGACACCATGTCTGAAATCCCACGTGATCTGTCAAATACTAATGCATGAAAATCCTAACCTCAAAAAAATCACTCTTTACATTAGATTAAAATTAAAAAAATGTTTATAGAAACAAAGAACCAGTATGGCAGAGCATGTTATGGCGCCTAGAAGAAGATTCATTCGTCTAGAGAGGAAAATATTTTACAGAAACGGGGGGAAAATATTCTAAACTATAAATGCAATAGAAATGTTAATATTTGTTCATTTCAATTAAATAAATTCATAAAAATAAAAAATTTTGAAATAGTGCAGTCATTATTTCTTACAAAGGGTAATGTAAATATACCGTAGGGTTAGAAATATACCCATGTATTAGATTTCTCATGAAAGTTTCCAGGTGTCAATTTCAATATTATTCCTATTTTTAGATCATTTCTTAATGGTTTCATATGTAAAGTAATTTCTTTGAGAAGATTTTCGATTCGAGATCGTCGATTTTTCTGGGAAAAGAAGAAAGTTAAGCCAGATAGCACGATGGGTTACGTATTGGCACTATGTCAGCCATAGTATCAAATGGTCATTATTATTGTCAGTGATGTAAATATATGCATTTGAAATATATTTACATTTTCCCTTTCATATATTAAAACTAAATTAGTGCTCAAAATAAATAAAAAAAATATTTTTTAATATTTCCCGTATTCCCGGGAAAAACGATTCGGGAATTCCCGGACCCCAAATCCTAGACCTGACCCAATTTGTGAAATCGAGAAGAATATTTCTATCGGGCCATATATTCAAACATAGAATGAAGTGACCCACTTACACAATAGGTTTATTCAGTTCAAGTATTACATATTATTCTCAATTATAAGAAATTCGGTGAAATATATATGGTTTCTGTTGCAGAAAAGTAAAGTCGGGAGCGAAATTTTTATGGGAGTTATATATAAATCTGAACCGATCTGACACATTTTCACCAAGGGTGTCTCTAGTGGAGATATAATTTTGCCAAATTCGAAGAAGATCTGTTAAAATATGTGGTTTCTAGAGCAGAAAAGGTCAAATCGGGAGTGAAATTCGTATGGGGGCTATATCTAAAACTGAGCCGATTTCCTTCAAATTAAATAGCGTTCGTCCTTATCCCGAAAAACTTCTTTGTGCAAAGTTTCATTTAGTTCTGGCTACAATTGCGACTTGTACTCTGATTACAAGAATAGCTGGACGGACGAGCAGATAGACTGACATTGCTAATTCGATTCAAAAAGTGATTTTAAGTCGATCGGTACAATTAACAATGGGTCTATCTCCCTTCCTTTTCGATGTTACAAACAAAAGCACAAAGACATAATACTCTCGTGGAGTGTATAAAAACATGCTTTAATAATAGAAAATATTAGGGGTTATCATGGGTATTTTCAGTCCTTGTGAGGGAACAATTTTCCCTGTGGAACGATTTCGCCCACTTCCAATCCGCAGCGGTCTACAACTATAAAACATATTCATGCAAAATTTGGATGACCTAGCTTCTATCGTTTAGATGCTACCGTGCTTTCAACAGACGGGCATGGCCAGATCGTCTTAGAATTTTAGGACGATCAAGAGTATATATACATTATAGGGTCTCGAGTCGATATGTAGTTGGAGGGTATAAAAAAATAAAAACATCCAGCACTGGTAAAACTATAAGAGCAGTGGAGAGTAGATGTTGTGACTAAACACAATTCAGTAGTCCAAGGGATCATAAGTAAGTACTATTAATCGGTCAGTCAAATTAAAAAAAATATAAATAATATCACATATTAATATGCCGAATTTCAGAATTTTATGATGGTAAATAAAATTATTGAAGAATAACCATATATTCCACACCCGTAAGGTGTGCATAGCTAAGGTGACCACCAATTGCTCCGCTTTTTGTTTCCTTGTCCCGTTTAATATTTCTGTTTTACATTATTTTTGGTCCATTATAGCCATTTAAATTTTTGGTATCGAACAAAACTCCACAATTTCTAAAATACTTTATTATTTATCTCTAAACTTTGCTTTAGTTTTAAGGGATCAGCTGAAATTATTAATAGTAATTTCATATCGAGCCCTTAGCGCGGAATGATCGCAAGCGATTATTTTGAAATATTTGCATAAAATGAAATATGTTTTAATGCAAAATGTTTTAATTCCGCCGTACCCAACGAATTATTATTAAAAATTGATCATTTGTTTACATCATACGGTACTTTTGGCGCTTACGATACAAATATTGTACAAATACTGAAAAAACTATGGCGCTTACGATATAAGTTTTTTAGATTAAACCTCGAAATTTTAGTAAAAAACACACTTTTTATTATAAAAAATTTATTAAAACAAGGTAATAAAATAGATAACACTACTTTTATAAAGGGAAAATGAACAGTAAAGTTATTGAAATCGTTAATAAAAAAACTATTTTAGACACATTTGAATTCCTATGATTAATAACTAAATTTCATAAAAAAGTTTTAGGTAATATCGATATCTTCGTTGTCGCTTTCAGCCAATGTGTCTTTGATTTGATCACTATTCATATTCAAATACTAAATTTGGTATCGTTTGGGAATTATTCCTTTCTCACAAAGTCTTTTTAAATCTCTGTATTTCTCCACTGAAATTTTTAGTTGTTCAGAGTAGAGCGGGTTTGGCCCATTGGCAACGATCATTGAATTTTTGTTTGAACGAATAATTAAATTAATATTCATTTCATCCACCCTACTATCTGCAAAAAAATCCATATTTAAATTGTGCGCAAAATCCCAGTTTTTCAAAATGTGCCGATCTCAAACAATTAAATTTTATTTTAATGTTTGGCGGTAGAAATGCTTTAGAAAGCATTTGTGACAATTGGATCCAGCTTCCACACTTGTAAATAATTGTAAAAAAGATCAAATATGAAGTCATAAAGGATTTCAGTCACCGTTAAAGGCGTATAAACCATTTAGTTTTCGTATTATTTATTATTTTAAAAATATAAGTTCCCTAACATCCGCTTATATCTGTCTGTCCGTCCGTCTGTCTGTAGCTTGATCGCAAAATATAGGTCGCAATTATTGTCCGATTATCATGAAATTTTGCAGAAGTATATAAATTGAAGAAAATCGGTTAAGATTAAGATACAAATATGTCTCCAATTTATACTATTACTGCTCTAAATTTCACATTTTAAATCAGATCTTGATCAAATTTTCCACATCATGTTATATTTATACTAGAAATACCTACTGTGAAAGTCAACTGTATGGGTCCATGTTATGTAGTATAGCCCCAATACAAATAGGGCCCCAGTTTGCATTATTGCCGCCCTAGAACCCACATCCTACATCGGATCTTGATAAACTTATCATGATCATTTTATATTTGAACTAGAAATATCTGCCATAAAAGTCAACTATATGGGTCCATGTTTTGATATAGGACCCATACAAGTGAGCCCCTAGTTTACACAATGGCCGCTCTAGCACCTATAAGTTACATCGGATTTTGATTAAATTTTGCAGCTAATATTTCAGCTAGAAATACCTAATGGAAACTGTATAGACCCATATTATGGTACAACCCCAAAGTGTTTTTATAGGCCACTACGAATATCCGTCCTGTTTATCTTTTTACCGCAGTCAAATCTGCATTTCTAATCGGATCTTAATACAATTTTCCAAATGATGTTATTTTTAATCTTGTCCGTATGGGCCCATGTTTTCAAATAGTACGTTAAATTTAAATTTGATTACTGTATACATTTTTAAATTTGACTACTAAATAATTTATATGGACTACGTAAAATCGCCTCCCACAAAAAAACTGGGTTTAGTAATCAAAAACTAGGGAGTGGTGTTGGGCCCCGTCCGACTTTAGCCTTTCCCTACTTGTTTTTAATAAATACTTTTGTGTTGCTTAAAATTGATGTCAGTAATATTGAAATTCGACTGAAAATACTGAATTTGTTATATTTTTAATTTCTTAATAAATGCTCTTTAAGCGAAGTTGCAGAAATTCATATTTTTGTCGTTCGTAACAAACAAACGACTGTATGCACTGCTGCCCTAGGGTGCGTATTATTATTATGCTCTTTAACATTAAAATCAAACATACGCCACCTGCTTTGCAATTGACCAATTGTGTGCAGTCTAGTCAGATATTGTTTTTTCTTGTGGATAAGTGCAGCAAATCCCCAGTAGATTTCCACATACAACATATGAATATATATAATTTAGTAGCAAAATAGTGTATATTCGAATGTAAATCAGTAGCCATTATCTTGGAGATCTGTGCTGATCATATTATTAATAATTAAATATTTTCAGCTTATCACCAGAAATGAATCTTGTCATGCAAACTAAAAAAAAGAAATAAGTAAGCTTCATTCGGTTAAACCGACTTATATATACCCTCACACTCAGAGAACATACGTATATGCGGAAGTTATAAGAAATTAAATTTTACATAGGGCAGGATAATTTGTGTGGAAGGTACTAGAAGTTTCGTGACACATGGTCCCAGCTTCCACATTTATAAAACACTTGTAAAAACATGATCAAATATCAAGTCATAGTGGATTCCCCGCACCAGTATCGAAGTTATGAAGGATTTAATATTACCTAGGATAGAGACAATTGTGTGGGAGCTACAAGAAGGGGTTTGGATAAAGCGTAACTATTTTTTAGGTTTAAAGTGATTATAAGAACATTCTCAAATATAAAATTACAAATGATTTTTACTTGCCGTATGGATGTTATATCGGTTTCATGGTAACCAAAGTTGATGCCACTTTTTATGGGAGGTGTGGCAATATCACCCATATTCCATGCGAATGTAACCTCTATAAAAACATTGCCAAATATAAAATTTCACAGTATTCCGGTCATCAGTATAGGTCATATTTGATAGACTTAAAGTGATTGCAAGAACATTGTCAAATACCAAAATATAAATGATTTCGAATATCCGGGTGGAAGTTACATTGATTTTAGTTTAACTTAGAAATATGAGCTATTTGAGTGGGAGGTACCATAAGGGGCGTGGCAATTTCGCCCATTTTCGAACTTAAACTAGGACTGGGAAAAATATTACCATGTGCAATGTTTGCATTGATTCCTTAACTCCTCTCGAGAGTTCTCGTTTACACCAGATAAAGGACAAACGGAAGGACAGACATGGCTCAAACAACTTAAAAAGTCGTAAAACGGATTTGGTACAAACATACTCAGGGTTTTAAGTCACTCCTTCAATAGGTTACACTTTTTTGTGTCACAAATAACTTGTATCCTCTTACTCTGTGGAGTGAGGGTATAATGAATCTTGTGGTGAAAACTGTATAAATTAAATCAATTTCTTTTAGTCATATTGCATATTCTTAAGTGGACAAATTTCTTTCAATCCGGATGTTTTTCGATTTTAATAGACATAGTTGATAAGGTAGATAGATATTCATCAGATTTCTATTAAAATTAAACACAATTGTTTAAAATTTCGAGAAGATAAATTAAATCAAAACTACGTTATGCATAATTACAGTTTCCCATTAAGAGAAGCACTTAACGAAATTTTTTAGATAAAAAATGCATTGCATTTAGTAAAGCAAATGCATTGGGGTCGCAAATTTATAATAAAAGTGAAGTGGGCTATTCTTAAAGATTTTTTATTATTTTTTAAAAAAATTTGCTATTGCTTTTGTGTTTCCTCTGCATTAAATGAATTGTCTATTAATTAGATTAAAATTTTAAATTAGAATCGGCTATAAAAAAGTACTGATTATGTTAAAATTTCTGTTTTTATTGGAAACGTTGAACTTTGCCATATAATATTGAAACACAGTACCATTCATATGACTACCACGACGGACTCGGCAGTATCTCAATTTTTTAAGCACATGCCGCACAGTGGAATATTTACATACAAGCAGCGGCAAAAATTAGAAGAAATAGAGCTAGAACCTTGAAATTTCGCACACATCCCTTATATCGTCAAATTAGATCAAAAATTATTTTTTGTTTAAATCCTCCTACCTCCCATGTAAACGTCATAGATTTCTTATTTTTATATATATGTCAATACAAATCATTGCCAGTGATTTCATTTCAGTTTTCAGTTTTTACTATTTTAAAAATTTTTGATAAAAATTATTTTATTTTTTTAACGATGACAAACGGCTATTATAGCTTTATACTTAACTTAAGATTAATATCGACCCAATATTTACATGCGTTCGCATGTCGCAAAACCTTACATCCCTAAAGTATGCTTTAAATAAATTTTCCAAAATACATTAACAGAGAACAACGACGAAAGTATTTGTACATTTCCGGCTTAGAAGGTTTTACCATTACCAGTAATTAAATTGATGTTGACAGCTATAAGCAGAATATTATTTTTAAAATGAATAAATAAGACAATAGTTTAACAATGTTTGTAAATGCTGTGGCATCAGTCGGCCTTGCGAATATAGTTTTATGCTGTAGAAACTCAATAATACTAAATAAATACTACCTTCAGGTAAACCACTGTCTGAAAAGGAAAGCAAAAACGTAATTACACTTTTTTAAATGCAAAATAATACCTCAAGAGCTCCTATTTTCTATGAACTAAACGAAATTTCAATACGATATATGGTATCCAAGATACATCCCAATCAGCTAACCTCTATTATGATGAAATTTTCAACTATTTTAGCATTTATGAACTTTAAATGCATCCATAGCTAAAGTTAGCTGTGATATCGGCAAAATCTTTTAGAATATCCATAATGGGAATGTTGTTTACAACATTCAATCAGTAAAGTCGAGATTTGGTTGCATGAAATTTGGCAGTTTTTGCCGCTGACAATACACTGTGTACCGCCGCCAGCCCAAATCCAAACAGTGACTCGTTGTGAATGCATTGGCTTCTCAATAGTCACTTGTGGGTTCTCTGAACCCCATATGTGGCAATTTCGCTTTTTCTACGTATATTTCTTACAGTTTACTTACTTTGTAGGTAAATTTTTAATATTCCCCAATTTTTTCGAGCGTAGCGTCCAATTTTGAAAATATCAAACATAAACCTGCAAATAAAAATAAAAATCAATGTTATTCTACCTTTCAAAATCAAAGTAATCGGTAGTTAAAATTTTAAATGTTAAACCCTATATATTCCTTAAATTCATGACAAATATTTAGTGTGTTAAGGACTTTCATTACAACTCTTAAATAAATATTTTTATACCCTTCACCTCCAGGGGGTATACTAACTTTGGCATTCCGTTTGTAACATCTAGAAATATCGACCTGAGACCCTATAAAGTATAAATATTCTTGATCGTCATAAAATTCTTAGACGGTTGGGATTGAAACGGGGCGAAATCGGCCAAAAGGGACATTTTTTTCCTTCACAAGGACTACAAATACCCAAAATAATCCCTAACATTTTAGCGTATTTAAGCATGTCTTTTGAATATGTCTGTTTAAATTTGCTTGATATTTGGTATGTGCATTCCCCTTATAGCAGAAAGTGCACCATAAAGTGATTCTTATTTGTAGGGGGTGAAATGGGGCAAAAAAGGGATAAAAATGGTACATATTAAACGACAACAGCTAGAAACACGAAATTCGGTGTGTACTTTCCTCTAAGTGAGTAGATACAAAATATAAAAGTATTTTTCCAAATTCGTACTTTTAAGGGGTAAAATGGGAATAGAGGGATAAAAATGGTACCAACCAAACGGATTTTCCAAAATTCGTACTTTTTGGGGTTAAAATGAAAAAAGGGGATAAAAATAGTACCAATCAACTGACCGCAGCTAGAGTGAAATTCGGAGTATACATTCATCTGACTGTGTAGACACAGAAAATAAACTGTTTTTTCGAAATTCGTACTTTTTCGGGTAAAAATAGGAAAAGGGGATAAAAATGGTACCAACCAAATGACCGCAGCTAGAGTCATGAAATTCGGAGTATACATTCCTTTGACTACGTAGACATGAAAAATAAAAGTTTTTTTTCCAAATTCGTACTTTCAAGGGATAAAATGGGTACGGAGGGACACGAATGGTATCAACCAAACGGCTACAGCTGGAATAATGAAATTCGGTGTTTTCATTCCTCTGATTGCGTAGACACTTAAAATAAACAGATTTTTCGAAATTCGTACTTTTTGGGGTTAAAATGGAAAAAAGGGAAGGAAGGATACAATGGTACAGAGGGATAAAAATAGCACCAACTAAACGACTACAGCTAGAATGATGAAATTCTAATTGCGTAGAAACGTCAAGGGGGTAAAAATGGTACCAAAAAAATGGACGCAGCTGGAATCATGGATTTCGCTGTATACATTCCTCTGACTGCATAGACACGCAAAATAAAAAGTTTTTTTTCCAAATTCGTACTTTTTCTTTTACGGCAAAAATTGGTTGAATCATGAAGTTAGGTTATTTTGCACTATGTACGTCTGATAAAGGATTTTCAAAATTTGTACTTTTGTAATTAAATTAGAATGGAAATACAACCAACTGTAGCACCCACTATCTACCAATATTTATGGTATTTAAGCTTTTTGAAAATATAAATATAAGAATATTTATTTTTTCATTTGAAATAAATAATGCTTTGAAATAATTAAAATATTATATTTATTTATAAAATTATTTTTTTCAATATTTGTATTTGTTTTGGTTTGGCTATATTAACAAAATTATATTTCCTGTAATATTACTGCACTTCTACGAAAACCGACAACCTCTGTGGAATGCAATCCATGGTGGAGGGTATATAAAGTTCGTCCTGGCCGAAATTAACGCCATTTTTACTTGTTATTGACTAATAATTATTAAATATATATAAATATTAAATACCCACATGTGGCTAGCCTGATTGTGTGTATGCATAATTTGTTTATCGTTTTATTAATTTCATTAAAAACTTCTAAATCCACTTACAAATGTTTATGTTTGTCGGTGGTGGCACACAAAACACTCCGCAATTAAAATTAATTTTTAATTATTGAAAACAAAACTTACCAACTCGATATAATTATGGCAATAATAACAATCAAACCATAATGCGATTTATCTAACGAACACCCAACTCCCTCCCCATCTCTTTAGGTCAAGCTAGTCACGTTGCACTTGAAATGTATATGTGTGTGTGTGAGAGCTTACTCAATTGAGTTTGAGGTGTTGATGTCATTTGTAATTGTTTCCAACTATCTGTCATGTGACATTTCCGCTGTATAAAGTGTGCATGGGAGTGTGTGTGTATGAGAGTTTTGTAGAATTAAAAGTGTATTATGATAATGATGTTATGCATATATACACTAGGGCGTACCTCAAAAAAAGTTCGCCGTACACCTTCGAATATGAAGTATTATTTAAACGGTAGTTTCAAAAAATTTTTTTTATTTTTTTATGCCGAACGTAGGGGTCGCGCTTTTACATTTTTCTATATAACTTCTGCATTTATAAACGGATTTTAAAGTGTGATACATCGATGTTTTTGACTCGACGTACTTCCTTAGAAAGAGTTTCATGATTTTATGCGAGCTTTAATTTTCTGATATTTGAGTGGTACACTAGGGTAGTAGCAACTGAGATATGATGGGTAAGTACCAGAAGGGGATGCTTGAGCTCAATGACTTCAAAGACAAAAAAATCGGCCTCGTCGAGACAAAAACATCGATGTATCACACTTTAAAATCCGTTTATAAATGCAGAAGTTATATAGAAAAATGTAAAAGCGCGAACCCTACGTTCGGCATAAAAAAAAAAAAAAATTTTTTTGAAACTACCTTTCAATAATACTTCATATTCGAAGGTGTACGGCGAACTTTTTTTTTTACTTGTAACCTGGTACGCTCTAATATACACACATATATGCAGATTGGCTGACAACACACTCTCACTCTCACAACTATAAATAGCAAAAAATGTGAAATAATTGCCAATTAAATTCATATGCCTGTATGTGTGTGTACAGTGCACACAAATGTATGTAAATGCAGACCTACACACACATACAAATCAAATGTTTACGCAACTAATTTGTATTGAATTTCACTGGGAAATGTTTCGCATAAATGTGATTTATCAAATTTTGTTCAAAATGTGTGGAATAGATAATGAAATTTTTAATGAATGCGACAACCTAGTTTCCCAGTGGCCTCATTATGGACGACCAAATCATATTAAAGCTACGGTTGGCTGGTAAAGGGGGGGATTTAGTGCAGATACTGGCACTAAAGCACTACTTTGAAATAGAGCAAAAATGTTAGCCGTGAAAGGAAGACAATTGAACAAAAGAAAAATTTAATTTGGAATTTTAAGTAGGAATAGTATTGACCATGAATATATGTAATTCGAAGGGAATTTTGGCATTTGTGACCTTGCATATTAGGCTGTACCACGAGGCCCATACAACTGGAAATTCAAGTTCCAGTCACCTCACGAAAATAAAGTTTGGATTGTTTAATGATGATTTGCAAAATATTTCGTTCCTAGATCAAATCATCTGTGAGCTAAACGCTCCTGAAAATAACCCTAAAAATCATGTTTTTCCGGTGTAATTTTTTTGTGCTACATTTTTTCTGAAGTTTTTTTTTATGAAATAATAGACCTTTGAAAACACTTTAAATATAAACTTTGATACATGTCTTAGAGTAACTTATTGGCCGTTTATAGTAATTTTTTGTGGATTTTCATAGTGACTACCGATAAATAGCTGCAGTCAATACCTTTCGAATGATGCCTAAATGATGAACATCGGAATGAATTTGACGAAGCAACGCTGATTTTTGTAAAAAGTGTTTGAACATTTTGGCTGTGAAAACTATCGCTTACATTAAAATATTTCACACAAATGGAGTCGGTGACGTCATTTTTCGTCAGATATTCATCACTTAGGCATCATTCAAAAGGTATTGATTTCTCCTACTTATTTTTCATTACACCTCTTACCAAATGCTTCACGAAATATGAGTTTTAAGCTGTCACCTTGAAAACCCGCAAAATCAATGTAAACGCCCAATAATTGTACCAATCAGTTATTCTAAGACAACAATAACAATTTTTTTATTTAACGCGCTTCGCGAAAAATTGGACAAAAATGCAACATAAAACAAGTAAGGAAAGGCTAAAGTCGGGCGGGGCCGACTATATGATACACTCCACTTTCTATCCGAATACAATTCAACTCGGTAAAAAAGTGAAAACGGGAAGAATAATATGATAATATGACCAGGTCCAATTTGTCAAATCGAGTAGAATATTTGTAGCGGGGCTATATCCAAACATGGTATGAAGTGACTAACTTTCACAATCAATTTGAAGAAATTCGGTGAAAATATGTGGTTTCTGGGGCGGAAAAAGTCAATACGGGAGCGAAATTTTTATGGGAGCCATCTGTAAATCTGAACCGATCTGACCCATTTTCACCATGGCTGTTTCTTGTTGCAATATAATATATTTTGCAAGATTTGAAGTAGATCTGTTAAAACATGTGGTTTATAGAGTGGAAATCGGAAATTTGTGTGGGAGCTATATATAAATCTGAACCGATCTGACCCATTTGCACCATGGTTGCTTCAAATATAAGATTTTTCGCCTAATTTGAAGACAATCTGATACAATAGGTGGTTTTTGGAGCGAAAAAAATCAAATCGGGAGCGAAATTGTAATGGGAGCTATATATAAATCTGAACCGATCTGACCTATTTTCACAATAGGTGCTCCTAGTTTAAATATAAGATGTCTTGCCAAATCTGAAGTGAATCTGATACAATATGTGGTTTCTATAGCGGAAAAAGTCAAATCGGGAGCGAAATTTGTATGGCAGCTATATATAGATCTGAACCGATCTGACCTATATACACAATGGGTGTTTCTAGTGGAAATATAAGATGTTTTACCAAATCTGAAGAAAATCTGTTGTAAAATGTGGTATCTAGAGTGAAAAGAGTAAAATCGGGAGTGAGATTCGTATGGGGGCTATATCTAAATCTGAATCGATTTTCTTCAAATTAAATAGCGTTCGTCCTTGTCCCGCTGTGCAAAGTTTCATTTGGTTCTGGCTGCAATTGCGACCTGTATCGTGATTACAAGAATAGATGGACAGACAGACAGACGGTATAATTAACAATGGGTCTATCTCGTCTCCTTTTGGGTGTTGCAAACAAATGCACAAAGACATAATACTCCCGTGGAGTGTATAAAAATACGCCGGAAAAACATGATTTTTAGCGTTATTTTCAGGAGCGTTTAGCTCACAACTGGCTTGATCTAGGAACGAAATATTTTGCAAATCATCATTAATCAATCCAAACTTTATGTTCGTGTTGTGACTGGAACTTGTTTTTCCCTTTGCATGGACGGCGACCCAGCCTAAAGCATTGAAATTATATACCGAATTTCGCTTTTCTAGCTCTTGTCGTTTGATACGTACCATTTTTATCCCTTTTCACCTCCTACGAACACTTTATGCTCTAACAAGCTTAAATACTCTAAATATCGCGGGTTGTACGGGTATTTTCAGTACTTGCGAGTGAAAATTTTTCACTTTGGACCGATTTCGCCCAATAGATCTACGACTATAAGACGCATTTATGTAAAATCTTGACCTCCTTTCGTTTAATTAAAATTAATATTTTTAAGTCTTAGAAAAAAATCAAAATTCGTATTTTTGAACAATATTTAAATCACCCATTCTCTAGAGCACAAAAACGAATTCTATGAGAAAATCTTTGCATTTTTTCTTTGTTGGACTATTACTTTTAAAACGGTATCAAAAAAAAATAAATTGAAAGCAAATGAGTTTTCTAATTTTTGTCTATGAAACGGAGCAGTCAAGTATACAGTCTCGCAATTTGCAAATCCTGACTTCCCTTACATGTTACTGGACTTTTAATCTGCCGGCAATAAAGTGAAACTCGTTTATGTCTTCTAACAACCATAACGATATATATTCATAGATTAGAGACTATCTTTCATTTGACATTACAATTTATTTAAAAACAACAAAAATTTGACTGTCCAATTGAGAAAATACAGAAAAACAAAAAAAAATACAAAAACAAACCGTTCAAATCATCATTCATTTCTAGAGGATGGCCGTTGCAATTTTCGTGACCCAGTCTAATATACTTAAAATTTTACAAATTAAAGTGAAAGGTACATACATGCATATATCCGCTTCAAGCGTGATTTTACTGTTTTAAAAAACGCATCAGCTCCTTATCCATTAATTAGGCCATTTTGTAGCAAAATGGGGCTTGGGTCAATTAAAGGTTACACTTTCATGTTACGCCACAGAGCGTGCATATATTTTGTATAATGCGTTTTCACATGTTGCCCCCCAACCCCCGTATTGCCGGGGCCTTTATTTTTTATGAACCATGCCAAGAGTACATGAGCGTGTAACCCCATAAACGATGTGGAGAAGCACACGATGGTGTGCTCGTATGTAATAACATTTTGTGGTGTCTTTATGAGTTTTTCCTGTTCGGGTGGTTTAATTTTCTTCTTTTTTTGCGCTAAGACACGAACGAAATGACAAACAAACCAGAAAAGCAAAAAAGAAAAACACGCTGCAGCGAAACTAAAAACTCTCTTAAAGCTAATTGAAAATTATTATTACGAGTATTATTATATTTTTTGTTAATTTTTTTTGCTTCATTCTCTTTCAAACTTATCTTGACAACCATAAACCTCGAAAGAGAGCAGGGAAAAAGACACACACACGCACACACTGGTATTCGCACACTCCAGCCAAACTTGTTAAAATAAATTATAAAAGTTTGAATTGCTTGCAAAAAGATAAAGTAAATATATAAGTACATATTCGCAGAGACCGAGAGGGAGGGGGAGCGAGCGAGTGAGTGAGGTAGAAAATAGGGTGAAACGAAATAAATTTTCAAGGCACCATTAATTCTTCGAAAATACTAATTTCGATTTTTAAGCAGGTTAGATATGAACTTTCGAAATTAATTAAACATTCGTCCCAAAAATCTGTTTAGGTGGCCACAACCCTCCTAGGGATAACATTAGTTTTCGTTCGTGTTGTCGATCAAATGAAAGGCGTAAATTGGCGACAAAAGCCACTGAAGAAGAAATACCTGGGAAGTGCTACCATTTTTCTTGTCATCCCTTTTTATACCGTACATCCCCTAAAAATTACAAATATCAAACAATCTAATTTTACTGCGCATTAGGTGAATTTAGTTGGTGTCATTTTTATCCCGCTGACCCCTTAATAGCACAAATTTCGAAAAATATATTTATTTTGCAAAGCTACGTTGTAATAGGAATGTAAATACCGACTTTCACGAATATAGCTGCATTACTTACGTAAACGTTCGCATGCTTCTCATGCGACAAACAGCTGATTTGGGACCCACTAACAAGCACCAGAACGACAAAGCGAACGAAAATCTATGCGAAAGAAAACGTAAGCATTTCAGTGTAAAATCGGGGCCCACTAACTTTTTCTTCTGTCATCTAAGCGAATGAAAATGTCAAAATCACTCACTTGTGTTTTGTCTGTCGCAAGCATAAATAAATAAAATATAATACAAATTTATTTTATATTTTTATTGCTCTCCTCTCTCCTCTCTACTTCATACTTCGAGATTTATTATTATTTCATGCGTTCGAGATAATCTCGCCACGAACTTCCTAGGCACCAATTGAGTTGTCGAGGCACATATTGTGCAGAACGCATTTATACTGTCCGTTGCTCCGTGCACCGGAGTGTTTTTGTTGTAGAGTCTTTCAATAGTGTTCCTTTTATTACTAAAGGGGATCTTCAGGAATGGCTTTAATTTGTGGCTCCTACCTCCTGAAACCCAATCGTATATGTATGTGTATATGCATATACATATACATGTGAAATTAGTATATTCTGGTCATCTCAAAAACATTAGAGATGACCAGTAGCTGCCTACGGGGGTCTAGAAATTAGCATTCGTCCAAAAAATGTGCGCGTTGGAAAAATTTATATTTTTCGACAACACACAACCCCAAATATTGATTGTTTACATTATTTTTTTTTTTTGAATTTTGTTTTCAGTTATTTCAGCTGAGAAAAAGTTGTGTCAACTTTTTATACCCTACACCACTTCGTGGGCTAGGGTATTATAAGTTAGTTTCGCCCCAAATGTTTGTAACACCAAGAAATAATCGAGCTAGACCCACCTTTAAGTATACCGATCGGCTTAGAATCACCAGCTGAGTCGATTTAACGATGTCAGTCTGTCCGTCCGTCCGTCTGTTGTCCATGTAAGCTTGTTCGCACTCTACAGGTCGCAATTGTTGTCCGATTGTCATGAAACTTGGCAGAAGTTATTTTTTCCGGCCAATGACCATCGGTATTGAATCTGGAGGAAATCGGTTCAGATTTAGATATAGCCCCCATACAAATGTCGCTCCCGATTTGACTTTTTCCGCCCTATAAAGCACATATAGTACCCGATTTTCTTTAAATTTGGCACAACATCTTATAATGCAACTAGAAACACGTATGCAAAAATTGGGTAAGATCGGTTCAGATTTAGATATAGCCCCCATACAAATGTCGCTCCCGATTTCACTTTTTCCGCTCTAAAATCCACGTTTTTCTTTAAAATTGGCACAACATCTTATAATCGAACTAGAAACATCTGTGGTGAAAGTGGGTAAGATAGGTTCAGATTTAGATATAGCCCTCATACAAATGTTGCTCCCGAATGTTTAACCGATTTTGGCCAAATTTTACATATTATATTTCACCAATAAACAGACATGGTGAAAGCGGGTCACATCGTTCCAGGTTTCAATATACCCCCATACAAATGTCCTTTCCGATTTAACATTTTTTGTCACACACGTGCATTTACAGGATGCAAAAATCCTTCCCGATTTCACTTTTTTACCGAATTGAATTGCAATGAGAATTGTTTGGGTGATGTCCATACTTTGAAATGACTTTGGTATACTACTGTATAATTTGTATTTGTCTGTCGGACAATTAGATCAATTACCATATTATTTACCATACTCGTATATGAATATAATTTATATAATTTGTATGAACTACATAAAATTATTCCCATGAAATACCCGGGTTTAGTAATCAAAGCTAGGTACATACGCAGGGAGTGGTGTAGGGTATTATATAGTCGGCCCCGCCCGACTTTAGCCTTTCCTTCCTTGTTTATTATGTGTTAGAATTTGGATATTTAACGCTTTTTTCTCGGCATATTTTCATTCACTCACAACACGTAAGGCTATGCGAACGAAAAGTCAGAAGATAGTGGGTCGCTTTTTGATGCGAAAGTGAGTGACTGGCTTTCGTTCGCATAGATTTTCTTTCGAGATCGTGGGTCTGGCAGTTAAATTGCCATTTTTATCTCTTTCCTCCTTAGATGTACAAATTTCGAAAAATTCCTATTTGTAGCTCGTCTGCATGGCCAGTGCAAGGCACACACACAAAAACACCGAGTTTTGTGTTTCTAGCTACTGCCGTATAGTCAGGACGATAGTTCGATGTTTATCCCTTTTGTCTCAGTTCACCACCTAAAAGTACGAATTTCGTAAAAACCTTACTTAGTCGGGTCTACGTCATACTTGGCAACTACCCTGACAATTTCATGACCCTGGCTTCACCCGTTTGGTCTGGGCGCTGGTCAATTATAAGTCAGCCAGTCAGTCATCGGTACCAGTTTGGGTATTTAAATAAGAAATGAGTTAGTAAATCGCGTTACACCCTAGTATACACATGTATAAGCATGCATGTATGGGAACCAGATAAACGGACAGACAGTCAGACTGTCAGATGGATGGATTGAAAGACAGCTGAATAAATGTGTGTTTGTGTGTGTGTAGGAGAGAGAGTGTGTTGCCGAGTGAAATGAGATTTGTTATGTTGCCATGTTGTTGTTCGAAATTATATTTTAAAAGTTAATTAAATTGTAACTAACATCTACTCGTAAATATCAAATTCAAAATAAGATTTATTTCATTATATATATGTATGTATGTATGTACATGTACCTACAGACAGAACATATATGTAATTTGTTTGCTGACAATATTTCACAGAGTTCTTCGGAAGATCCAATGAGCTTTACAGATATGTTTCATGTTTTTTAATTATCCTTGAAGATGACGGCTGAAAGGCTTACTTCACTGAGCAACACTTGTTTGTGAAGTCTTTGCAAAATTATAGCCAGAGATAATAATAGAAATAATTAGAAAATGTAACATAAGGCGACAAAATGAATGGGTCATGGAAATGTTTATACGCTACTGAAAGCTGACACGAAACGTATCAAAACTGAGTACTTAGATTTTCATAGTCTGTTCTGGACGTTGCCTTTAGAAGGATTTATCATTTATATATATATTTATTCAAAAATGTTTTTTGTAATTTTTCTGTTAGTCCTAGAACGCGATATTGCTACCAAAGTGATTGGAAATAGGGCAACTATCTACGAAGTGAATCAAAAAAGTCAAAATAATGTCCTTTTGCATTTAAATCCTTCCTTATCCTCCAAGGCATACGGTTGATTTTTTCTGAACAAAAATACAAATTATGTTTTTTGCATTTTTGTCCATTTTTTCTGAATTAATACACCCTTGAAAGAACTTTAAATATAAATTTTGATTCTTGACTTAGAGCAACTCGTGGTGGAATTATTGGATTTTTGTGTTTTTTCATAGTGACAACTGAAAACTTTTTCGTATTTAGTATTTTATAAAAATAAATATCTGCATAACTTCCATTCCTTTCGAATGATGCCTATCTGATGAACTTAGGAAGGAAATTGATACCGCAGCGCTCATTTTAAAAAGAGTTTAACAATTATGGCTCTGAAAATCAATCTCCAGTATTAAATTATTTCACAACAAGTAAAAACGGAGATAAGTTCGGCCGGGCCGAACTTTTATACCCTCCACCATGGATTGCATTCCACAGAGGTTGTCGGTTTTCGTAGAAGTGCAGTAATATTACAGGAAAATATATTTTTTTAATATAGCCGAACCAAAACAAATACAAATATTGAAAAAATAATTGCATAAATAAATATAATATTTTAATTATTTCAAACCATTATTTATTTCAAATCAAAAAATAAATATTCTTATATTTATATTTTCAAAAAGCTTAAATACCATAAATATTGGAAGATAGTTGGTTATATTGCCATTCTATTTTAATTCCAAAAGTACAAATTTTGAAAATCCATTATCAGACGTACATGTGCAAAGTGCAAAATAACCTAACTTCATGATTCACCCAATTTTTGCCGTAAAAGGAAAATTACGAATTTGGAAAAAAACTTTTTATTTTGCGTGTCTATGCAGACAGAGGAATGTATACACCGAATTCCATGATTCCAGCTGCGCCCATTTAGTAGGTACCATTTTAACCCCCTTGACATTTCTACGCAATTAGAATTTCATCATTTTAGCTGTAGTCGTTTAGTTGGTACCATTTTTATCCCTCTGTACTATTGTATCCCTTGAAAGTACAAATTTCGAAAAAAATCGTCTATTTTCCGTGTCTACGAGTCAGAGGAATATATACTCAGAATTGCATGACTCTAGCTGCGGTCAGTTGGTTGGTACTACATATTTGTATCCCCTTTTTCCATTTAAACCCCAAAAAGTACGAATATCGAAAAATTCGTCTATATTCCAGGTGTTGCCGTTTGGTTGGTACCATTTTTATCCCTCCGTACCCATTGTATCCCTTGAAAGTACGAATTTGGAAAAAATACTTTATTATATATCTATTCAATTAGAGGAATGTACACACCGAATATCGTGTTTCTAGTTGTTGTCGTTTAATATGTACCATTTTTATCCCTTTTTTGCCCCATTTCACCCCCTTCAAATAAGAATCACTTTATGGTGCACGTTTTTGCTATAAGGGGAATGCGCATACCAAATATCAAGCAAATATAAACAGTCATAGTCAAAAAACATGCTTAAATACGCTAAAATGTTAGGGATTATTGTGGGTATTTTTAGTCCTTGTGAGGGAAAAATTTTTCCCTTTGGGCCGATTTCGCCCCGTTTCAATCCCAACCGATCTACGACTATAAGACGCATTTATGGAAAATTTGAACGTTCTAGCTCCTTTCGTTTAGATGCTAGCGTACTTTCAAAAGACGGACATGGCTAGATAATCTTAGAATTTTATGACGATCGAGAATATATATACTTTATAGGGTCTCAGGTCGATATTTCAAGGGATATTTCAAGACAAAGTTAGTATACCCCCATCCTGGAGGTGGAGGGTATAAAAATGGTGTCAGTGACGTTATTTTTCATCCGATATTCATCATTCAGACATCACTTGAAAGGTATTGATTCCTTTTATTTATTCTATTTATTATTATAATTTTTTTGAATTAAAATAAAATAAATTATTTTAAAACACCACGCCCAATAGGACAAAAATGAAGGCGACGTTTCTTACTGGGATTATCTAATGGATGTTTCTTTTTAATTCCAAGTGCTTTAAATGTGTAGAATTGAATATAAATAAAGGGTGGTTAAATTTTAAGGGCCGATGTTGATTTTGAACAAAAAACACAAATTATTTAGGAAATTTTTATTATGATAATATTGTTATGGGTCAATTATGTATGGAACAGAATATAGATCAAATGGCCGCCGCGACCTCGGCGGCACACCTCCATCCATTGGTCCAAATTTTCGATGACGCTGATGCATAATTGAGGTTCTTTGCCGTTAATTGCCGGATTATCTCATCATTTAGCTCTTGAATTGTTGCTGGCATATCGACGTACAACCTTTCTGTTGTTTGTATGTATTGTTGGTCTGTTACGTTGTATGTGTGGTCATTTATTTTGGTTTAAGACCAAAGGTTGTGCTGAAATCTTCAGCAGAACCCAAAATTAGCAAAAAGGCAAAGTGAGACCTTTATTGTTGCAGCTAAAAGTTGACTGCGCAGTTTCGATGGGCGCTACCCCATCTCGTCAGAACCGTGAGATAACACGCCCATTGAATTTGTCGCGCAAAAGAGCCATTGTTTAGTTAGCTGTGTGCCAAGTGGCACCGTCCTGTTGGAACCACATATCGTCCACATCCATATCTTCCAATTCGGGCCAGAAAAAGTTTGTTATCATCTCACGATAGCGAAGACCATTCACAGGCCCGATGATGCCGCCAGCCCATAAATCGCACCAAACTGCCACTCTTTGTGGGTGCATTGGTTTTTCGACAATCACTCTTGGATTATCATTCGCCCAAATGCGGCAATTCTGCTTATTGACGAATCCACTGAGGTGAAAATGTGCCTCATCACTGAAGATGATTTTCTTCGAAAATTGATCATCCACTTTTGCCATTTCTCGCCACCAATCTGACCATTGACGACGTTTGGAATGGTCAAGAGGCTTTAGTTCTTGAGTCAATTGCACCTTGTAAGCGTGTAAATGCAAGTCTTTATTCACAATGTTCATCAACGACGAGCGTGAGAGGTGCATTTGTTGGGCACAACGACGAGTTGAGGTGGACGGCTCTTCAGCCACACTATCCCGAACAGCAGCAAAATGTTCTGCTGTACGAGCATGCACTGGTGTTTTCACATCTCCTACAGACCCAATTTGCTCAAATTTTTGCACGATTTTTCCGATTGTTCGCTCATTTGGATGATTAAATTGACCGAAAAAATCACGAAGTGCACGATATGCATTTTGATTTGAACACTCATTTTCATAATAAGCCTGAATAAGCCTGAAGCTTGAGGTTTAGGTGTGGTTCACATTCAACATCGGCCCTTACAATTTACTGTTGATACGTTTGCATTTACACCCGCTTTTGCTTTCATTTTGGATATAACATTAAGGCTGCTATTAGGTTTTTTGGCCATTTTATGAATAAATTATCCACATACCTTACAAATTTCAAATTTCGTTCTTTTCCCAACACACAAAGCTTGGCCCAATTTGCCTAATAATTATAGATTTTGGCTAATTTTTTTTTTTGAAAAAATATATTTTTTGCTAACACCCCTTAAAAATAGAAAAATTCGTTAAATTTACGAATTTAAAGAAAGTATTTTAAGTCTTTGCAATTTTATGATTCCAGCTACAGCCATTTGGTCGGTACCAATATTGGTAACATTTATATCCCCTTTACCCTTTTCGTTCCTAAAATTACTAATTTGGAGAAAGTCTTTTCTAAAAGTTCGAATATCGAAAGATCGCTTCATTTTCCGTATATATGCAGCCAGAGCGAAGTATACACCGATTTTTCATTATTGCAGCCATTTGGTTGGTACCATTTTTATCCCCTTTACCCCTTTGTCGTTCCTAAAGGTACGAATTTAAAGAAAGCCTATTTAATTTGCGAGTCTACGCAATTAGAGGAATGTACACACCGAATTGTATGATTTCAGCTACAGCCATTTGGTCTGTACCAAGATTGGTACCAATTTAATACCCTTTATACCTTTTTCGCAAAAAAATACGAATTTCACGAAAACCCTTCGAATTTTCGTGCCTACACAGTCAGGGAAATGTGCACACTGAGTTTTATGTCCCTAGTTGCGACAGTTTTATTTTTTTCTATATAACTCCTGCATTTATAAACGGATTTTAAAGTGTGATACATCGATGTTTTTGTCTCGACGAGCCGATTTTTTTGTCTTTGAAGTCATTGAGCTCAAGCACCCCCTTCTGGTACTTACCCATCATATCTCAGTTGCTACTACCCACTCTAATATCAGAAAATTAAAGCTCGCATAAAATCATGAATCATGCTTGAGCTCAATGACTTCGAGACAAAAACATCGATGTATCACACTTTAAAATCCGTTTATAAATGCAGAAGTTATATAGAAAAATGTAAAAGCGCGACCCCTACGTTCGGCATAAAAAAAAATAAAAAAAAAAATTTTTGAAACTACCTTTCAATAATACTTCATATTCGAAGGTGTACGGCGAACTTTTTTTTTTTACTTGTAACCTGGTACGCTCTAATGTACACACCGAATTTTATGATCCTAGCTGCGACAGTTTTATTGGTACCATTTTTATCTCTCATTCCCATTTTACATCGAAAAAAAATCCGATTTTCAAAAAAAACCTTTATTTTTCGTGCCTACGGAATTTGATGAATTTTATATTTCCAGCTGTTGTCATGTGGTAGGTACCATTTTTATCCCCATTTTGACATAACACTCTCTGCTCCTTTGCAAAATAGATGACTCTCGGTTTTCATAGTGTTAACGACGATACGAAGAAGATACCTGCTTTCTTGTTTTAAATATTCACAGCAAATCTGTGCAAACAGCTAAAGAAAAAAAACTAAATCTCAAAACCGGAGCTTATTTCTTTCGCATCGAATAGAAATGAAACCCGGCGAAGGAAAATCTCAGCAATAAAGAAATCACAGAAAATCTTAATATTTTAAAAGAAACTTTAGAAGAGTTTACCAGCAGCAGCGGCAGTACCAGCAGCCATAAGCTCCTTAACGCTCTTAACGGGCTGGTATTTGAGCTGATATGTGAGTGAGTGAGGGTGTGTTTGTGTGTATGTTAGCCAAAGGATATATGGTGAAAAGAGTCAGCATGTGTGTGATTTAGGGTATTTGCATGCGTATGTGTGTCGTTTGATGTATTCCTTTTGGAATCAGTTGTGGTTGTGTGTGCGTGCGTGTGTTCCACTTTTTTTGTTGTTGTTGCCATATGCTTGATTATGTGTCGAACATTAACTTTTGCTACATCTTTATTTGCCAAATACATGCTCAGCACTTTTTATGTTGCCTTCTTAGGTGTATGTGCATGTGTGAGTTTGTGTGTTAGTGCCTATAAGTATGTCTTATGTTGTATTCTGTATTGTGATTCGTCTTATAAGGCCCAAATCCCTCCAAGATTAGACCCAGTTTTGTCTGTTTTTTTTTTGCTTCATCATTTCGCACCACAAAATCTCTCTATTGCGGGGATTTCAGGGACTACTTTGCTGTGTGTGACTTGTCTTGCCGTTCCGTACCGAACCGAACGTCTTTTTGTTGGGATTTCATGTATTTTTTTCTCACTTGACTCTGTTGCCGGGGTCTTGTTTAAAGAAATGTTATCGTAATACATTTTAAATGAGCCTTACATGAAATCAACCAGTTTTATATTTTATATGGCCAAAGCAACAAACAAAAGATACCCGAAATGAAACAGGATCAGCAGACTTACCCAACGAAGGATATACTACTACCAGTGCTACTACTACACATACGGGTCCATAAGTATGCCATTAGAGGCATATCTGGTTAACAAAAAAAAAAAACGACCTGTTAAACCAATATTAACAACTATTGACCACTTTTTACTTTCGTTCAGTGTGGTTTTTGTAGGGGATTATTCGAGATATTTGCATTTCTAAATTTGCATTTGTATAACAATTGGAAGGGGATTTCGAAAAATGAATAATATTGGTAAATATTGTGTACTCACTTTTTTATTTGGTTATATTTTCTTTTTTACAGGACTTTTGATTTCCAAACGACATAGATGTTTTAATAATTTATTTTCGTGCTTTTCCTAACCATACAAACGATATGGGTATGGGTATAATATGATAGAGAACAACATCTGTTAAAAATGCCCCCAAATAAATAAAAAAACATTAACTTTTTAAGGGGGAAAGTATAAAATGGTTGTTAATGCCAAACTTGTACACATAGAATTATGTAATTTAAAGCTTTATGATTCGCAAAAGTATGAGAATTAATTATTGAATCACCTGTATCTTTTGGAAATTTAAAGTCCTGTTGGAAAAATGATCATCAAATGGAAAACTGAGTACATGGTTTTTCTAAATAGGATCTCTAATAATCTCTAATAAGTAATAATCAGTATTCCATGTAACGAAGTTTTCGATTTAACGAACAACAAAAATAGAAGGCTGTTTATATTTTGGTGTCCTAAACTCAAAAATATTAAAAACAAGTAAGGAAAGGCTAAAGTCGTGCGGGGCCGTCTATACAATACCCTACACCACTCCCTGCTTGATTACTAAACCCAGGTATTTCATGGGAGCAATTTTATGTAGTTCATATAAATTATACAGTTACTATAAATTCATCTTTAGTCAAATTAAATGATTATGGTAAATAATAAATTAATTGATCCAATTTTCCAGAAGATATTCCGAGTAAAGTAAATAGATCATGTTGATCTGGAAAAATTTACCAAGATAAATACAGATTATACAGCGGTAATAGGATGAATCGGACGGACATTTGAAGGGGGCCTACAACAACACTTGAGGCCTGTGCCAAAACAATCGCCTATATATTTCTTATTCTGCAAAATTTGATGAAGATCCGATGTAAGATGTAGTTTCTAGAGCTGTAATAGTTTGGGTTATACCAAAGTAAGGAGATATGGGAATCTCCCATACAAGTAAGGAAAGACTAAAGACGGACGGAGCCGACCATATATCAATTCGGTAAAAAAGTGAAATAGGGAAGGATTTTTGAATCCTGTAAATGTAAGTGTTTGCCAAAAAATGTTAAATCGGAAAGGACATTTGTATGCGGGTATATTGAAACCTGGAACGATGTGACCCGCTTTCACCATGTCTTTTTGTTGGTGAAATATAATATGTAAACTTTGGCCAAAATCGGTTAAACATTCGGGAACACCATTTGTATTGGGACTGTATCTAAATCTGAACCGATATTACCCATTTTCACCATAGATGTTTTTAGTTGGATTATAAAATGTTGTGCCAAATTTAAAGAAAATCGAGTACAATATGTCGAGTACATCTAGAGCGGAAAATGTCAAATCGGGAGCGACATTTATATGGGGGCTATATCTAAATCTGAACCGATCTTACCCAATTTCCGCATAGGTGTTTCTAGTAAGATTATAAGATGTTGTGCCAAATTGAAAGAAAATCGAGTACAATATGTGGTTTCTAGAGCAGAAAATGTCAAATCGGGAGCGACATTTGTATGGGGGCTATATCTAAATCTGAACCGATTTGACCTATTTTCACCATAGATGTTCCTAGTTTAAATATAAGACGATTTGCCAAATCTGAAGACAATCTGATACAATATGTGTGGAAATTTGTATGGGAGCTATATATAAATCTGAACCGATCTGATCTATATTCACCACGGGTGTTTCTAGTGGAAATATAAGATGTTTTGCCAATTTTAAAGAAAATCTGTTGAAATATGTGGTATCTAGAGTGAAAAGAGTCAAATGGGGAGTGAAATTCGTATGGGGGCTAATTTAAATCTGAACCGATTTTCTTCAAATTAAAAAGCGTTCGTCCTTGTCCCGAAAAACTTCATTATGCAAAGTTTCATTTAGTTATGTCTACAATTGCGACCTATATCGTGATTACAAGAATAGATGGACAGACAGACAGACGGACATTGCTAAATCGACTCAAAAACTGATTCAAAGTCGATCGGCATAATAAACGATGGGTCTATCTCGCTTCCTTTTGGGTGTTACAAACAAAAGCACTAAATCTTTATACCGTGTGGTGTAGGGTATAAATCCTATAATCGTAGAATATGTCGACCAATATTTTGCAAATCATCATTAAACAATCGAAGCTTTATGTCGTTAAAGCGATTATATGTATATGTATAGACACATTAATTAAATTCGTCAATGTTTCCTTTCTAAAGGGTGATTTTTTAAGAGCTTGATAACGTTTTTTTTAAAAAAAAACGCATAAAATTTGCAAAATCTCATCGGTTCTTTATTTGAAACGTTAGATTGGTCCATGACATTTACTTTTTGAAGATAATTTCATTTAAATGTTGACCGCGGCTGCGTCTTAGGTGGTCCATTCGGAAAGTCCAATTTTGGGCAACTTTTTCGAGCATTTCGGCCGGAATAGCCCGAATTTCTTCGGAAATGTTGTCTTCCAAAGCTGGAATAGTTGCTGGCTTATTTCTGTAGACTTTAGACTTGACGTAGCCCCACAAAAAATAGTCTAAAGGCGTCAAATCGCATGATCTTGGTGGCCAACTTACCGGTCCATTTCTTGAGATGAATTGTTCTCCGAAGTTTTCCCTCAAAATGGCCATAGAATCGCGAGCTGTGTAGCGCCATCTTGTTGAAACCGCATGTCAACCAAGTTCAGTTCTTCCATTTTTGGCAACAAAAAGTTTGTTAGCATCGAACGATAGCGATCGCCATTCACCGTAACGTTGCGTCCAACAGCATCTTTGAAAAAATACGGTCCAATGATTCCACCAGCGTACAAACCACACCAAACAGTGCATTTTTCGGGATGCATGGGCAGTTCTTGAACGGCTTCTGGTTGCTCTTCACTCCAAATGCGGCAATTTTGTTTATTTACGTAGCCATTCAACCAGAAATGAGCCTCATCGCTGAACAAAATTTGTTGATAAAAAAGCGGATTTTCTGCCAACTTTTCTAGGGCCCATTCACTGAAAATTCGACGTTGTGGCAGATCGTTTGGCTTCAGTTCTTGCACGAGCTGTATTTTATACGGTTTTACACCAAGATCTTTGCGTAAAATCTTCCATGTGGTCGAATAACACAAACCCAATTGCTGCGAACGGCGACGAATCGACATTTCACGGTCTTCTGTAACACTCTCAGAAACAGACGCAATATTCTCTTCTGTACGCACTGTACGCATTCGTGTGGTTGGTTTAATGTCCAATAAAGTAAACTGAGTGCGATACTTGGTCACAATCGCATTAATTGTTTGCTCACTTGGTCGATTATGTAGACCATAAATCGGACGTAAAGCGCGAAACACATTTCGAACCGAACACTGATTTTGGTAATAAAATTCAATGATTTGCAAGCGTTGCTCGTTAGTAAGTCTATTCATGATGAAATGTCAAAGCATACTGAGCATCTTTCTCTTTGACACCATGTCTGAAATCCCACGTGATCTGTCAAATACTAATGCATGAAAATCCTAACCTCAAAAAAATCACTCTTTATTTCTCAGCAAAATCTCAATTTTCACATTTGAGGAAGTTCTTTTGGAAACTTCCAAATAAGTTGATAATGTATTAATATCCCGTATGTAATACAAATTAAGAATTGAATTTAGGGCCACAAAGGTGTTGTATACGCTTTGCACCCAAAAAAAACTCTTTTTTTTTTTGTTTTTGTATAAATAAAAATGTTTAGTTCTGTATAATTTTAATATTTAATATTTAATATTTTATTAAATATTTATAATTAATTTAATACTAATTTAATTTAATATTTTTTGCATTATGTCTTAGCTCTAATTTGCCTTAGTTATTCACCACTCACAACAGAGAATAGCTAAGGAGGCTGGAGTACCTTAATAGTAACCAGAAGATCCGTTGTTCTACCCACGGTAGCGGCGGATTTTTATACACTCCACGAGAGTATTATGTCTTTGTGCATTTGTTTGTAACACCCAAAAGGAAACGAGATAGACCCATTGTTAATTATACCGATCGTCTTAGAATCACTTTCTGAGTCGATTTAGCAATGTCCGTCTGTCTGTCCGTCCGTCCGTCCGTCCGTCCGTCCGTCCGTCCATCTATTATTGTAATCACGATACAGGTCGCAATTGTAGACAGAACGAAATGAAACTTCGCACAACGACGTTTTTCGGGATAAGGATGAGCGCTATTTAATTTGAAGAAAATCGGTTCAGATTTAGATATAGCCCCCATACGAATTTCACTCCCGATTTGACTCTTTTCACTCTAGATACCACATATTACAACAGATTTTCTTTAAAATTGGCAAAATATCTTATATTGTAACTAGAAACACCTGTGGTAAAAATGTGTTAGATCGGTTCAGATTTATATATAGCTCCCATACACATTTTTCCCCCGATTTGACTTTTTCCGCTCTAGAGACCACATAATGTATCAGATTGTCTTCAGATTTGGAAAAACATCTTATATTCCCACTATAAACACCCATGGTGAATATCGGTCAGATCGGTTCAGATTTATATATAGCTCCCATACAAATTTCGCTCCCGATTTGACTTTTTCCGCTCTAGAAACCACATATTGTATCAGATTGTCTTCAGATTTGGTAAAACATCTTATATTCCCACTAGAAACTCCCATGGTGAATATCGGACATATCGTTTCAGATTTATATATAGCTCCCATACAAATTTCTCCCCCGATTTGACTTTTCCGCTCTAGAGACCACATAATGTATCAGATTGTCTTCAGATTTGGTAAAACATCTTATATTTCCACTTGAAACACCCATGGTGAATATCGGTCAGATCGGTTCAGATTTATATATAGCTCCCATACAAATTTCGCTCCCGATTTGACTTTTTCCGCTCTAGAAACCACATATTGAATCAGATTGTCTTCAGATTTGGTAAAACATCTTATATTCCCACTATAAACACCCATGGTGAATATCGGTCAGATCGGTTCAGATTTATATATAGCTCCCATACAAATTTCGCTCCCGATTTGACTTTTTCCGCTCTAGAAACCACATATTGTATCAGATTGTCTTCAGATTTGATAAAACATCTTATATTCCCGCTAGAAACTCCCATGGGGAATATCGGACAGATCGGTTCAGATTTATATATAGCTCCATACAAATTTCGCTCCCGTTTTGACTTTTTCCGCCCTAGAAACCACATAATGTATCAGATTGTCTTCAGATTTGGTAAAACATCTTATATTACCACTAGAAACACCCATGGTGAATATCGGTCAGATCGGTTCAGATTTATATATAGCTCCCATACAAATTTCGCTCCCTATTTGACTTTTTCCGCTCTAGAAACCACATATTGTATCAGATTGTCTTCAGATTTGGTAAAACATCTTATATTCCCACCAGAAACTCCCATGGTGAATATCGGACAGATCGGTTCAGATTTATATATAGCTCCCATACAAATTTCGCTCCCGATTTGACTTTTTCCGCTCTACATACCACATAATGTATCAGATTGTCTTCAGATTTGGTAAAACATCTTATATTTCCACTTGAAACACCCATGGTGAATATCGGTCAGATCGGTTCAGATTTATATATAGCTCCCATACAAATTTCGCTCCCGATTTGACTTTTTCCGCTCTAGAAACCACATAGTGTATCTGATTGTCGTCAGATTTGGTAAAACATCTTATATTTCCACTAGAAACACCCATGGTGAATATCGGTCAGATCGGTTCAGATTTGTATATAGCTCCCATACAAATTTCGCTCCCGATTTGACTTTTTCCGCTCTAGAAACCACATATTGTATCAGATTGTCTTCAGATTTGAGAAAACATCTTATATTCCCGCTAGAAACTCCCATGGGGAATATCGGACAGATCGGTTCAGATTTATATATAGCTCCCATACAAATTTCGTTCCCGATTTGACTTTTTCCGCTCTACATACCACATAATGTATCAGATTGTCTTCAGATTTAGTAAAACATCTTATATTTCCACTTGAAACACCCATGGTGAATATCGGTCAGATCGGTTCAGATTTATATATAGCTCCCATACAAATTTCGCTCCCGATTTGACTTTTTCCGCTCTAGAAACCACATATTGTATCAGATTGTCTTCAGATTTGGCAAAACATCTTATATTTAAACTAAGAACATCTATGGTGAAAATAGGTCAAATCGGTTCTGATTTAGATATAGCCCCCATACAAATGTATTTCCCGATTTGACATTTTCCTCTGTAGAAACCACATATTGTACTCGATTTTCTTTAAATTTGGCGCAACATCTTATAATCTTACTAGAAACACCTATGCAAAAATTGGGTAAGATCGGTTCAGATTTAGATATAGTCCCCATATAAATGTCGCTCCCGATTTGACTTTTTCCGCTTTAAATGCCACATATTCTAATAGATTTTCTTTAAATTTGGGACAACATCTTATAATCCAGCTAGAAACACTATGCAGAAATTGTGTAAGATCGGTTCAGATTTAGATATAGCCCAATTTCAAATGTTGCTCCCATAAGTTTAACCGATTTTGGCCAAACTATACATTTTATATTTCACCTATTTCGTTCCAGGTTTCAATATACCCCCATACAAATGTCCTTTCCGATATAAAATTTTTTGTCAAACACATACATTTACAGGATACAAAAAACCTTCCCGTTTTCACTTTTTCACCGAATTGAATTGTATTCGGATTGAAAGTGGAGTGTATCATAGAGTCGGCCCCGCCCGACTTTAGCCTTTCCTTACTGGTTAAAAATAGAAATGAAAAGTTGTGAAAAAGTGGATCCATTGTCACTAGGGTTTGCATTTTCCCGTACTTTTTATTTCCCGAGACACGGGAATTATTTTTTTCAATTTCCCGGGACAGCACGGGAAATCGTCAACATATTGTTTATTATGGGCTTAACTTATTTTTTCCAATGAAACATTCACATTTTATTAACGTAAAATAAATATGTATTCCACAACGAACCTGTTACAGAATTTATATAATGAAGTGCAATGTGAGATCAATTCAAATATCTTTCAAATTTTCAAAATTAATTAAATGTATGTAAAGGGTGATTTTTTAAGAGCTTGATAACTTTTTTTTAAAAAAAAACGCATAAAATTTGCAAAATCTCATCGGTTCTTTATTTGAAACGTTAGATTGGTCCATGACATTTACTTTTTGAAGATAATTTCATTTAAATGTTGACCGCGGCTGCGTCTTAGGTGGTCCATCCGCTTAGTCCAATTTTGGCATTTCCACGTTTTTGAGTAACAGAGACCCAATTGGTGCGAACGGCGACGAATCGAAAATTGGTGGTCATCATTAACACTGGCCGATACAGCTGCGATATTTTCTTCAGTTCGCACTCTAAGTAAGCGTGTTGGTGGTTTAATGTCCAACAATGTAAATTTGGTGCGAAATTTAGTCACAATAGCCCGAATAGCCGCTTCAGTGGGTCGATTAAACTGACCATAAAATGGAAGCGCGCAATGAACTTTCTTAACAGAGCACGCATTTTGATAATAAAATTCAATAATTTGCAAGCGTTGTTCGTTTGTAAGACGATTCATGATGAAATGTCAAAGCATACTGAGCATCTTTCTCTTTGACACCATGTCTGAAATCCCACGTGATCTGCCAAATACTAATGCATGAAAATCCTAACCTCAAAAAAATCACTCTTTACATATGCAAGCGTATATTTGAATTAAGAGCAGATAATGCATTTATGGCCTCGTCAGATATTTCTTATTTTATTGGAAAATAAGGGCGCGACGGAGAACGATCGATCACATTCAACAGATGTTGTCTTAGTAGTCAGTAGAACATTAAATAAAATGTTTAAGATGGCATGTCGCTTTTTTAGACAGTCATCTTGACTTTGATAACTGTTATTTACGTATTCCATAGCATTGTTTAAAATATTTTCAAACGAATGACTTCATTTATTTTGGGCGTTCGAATACACGCCCAAAATCTACTTTTCCGGATTTTACATTTTTACATATGGAGTTCGACAGGCAAAATCCGAAAAAGTGAATTTTTGGTGTATATCCGAACGCAGCTTAAAAATATTTTGTCATCCAACTGCAATATTTGACATACCTAATTAAAAGCGATATAATTATTTTACAACATTTTTAATTTTGTTGTGGAAATGATGGAAAGAAAAGTAAAATTTTCAACTGAATTCCCGCGGGATTCCCGTACGAATTTCCGGCGGGAAATCCCGGGATGCACACCCTAATAGTCACTACAAAAAATAACTTTCGAAATAAACGACATCCTTCCTACGAAAAATCCACGTTAAATTACTTGACGAAGATCCCAACTTCCGATTCACAAGATGAGCAAGTTTCTCACTTCTTCGGATGCTCTATTTTTGTTGTGAGTTCAATGGCAGCCATACATATATAAATTTAAATCAGAAACTAAACCCTTCTGAAATGCCCATTAGAAGACGTTTAAACCCAGGCCAATAAGAAGGTCTTTAAACCCAGGCCTTCTGCTATAGGTCTCCTAGTGACCCTTTTTCGAGAAGGGAGATGTGCAGGTCAACTGTCAATACCACAAAACGTGTTAATTACAGGCCCATTAGAAGACGTCTAAACCCAGGCCAATAAGAATGTCTTTAAACCCAGGCCTTCTACTATAGGCCTCCTAGTGACCCTTTTTCGAGAAGGGAGGTGCGCAGAGTGCGCAGAGATTATAAGTTTCTCACTCTTGTCAATGAACATTTTTCCAAGGCTCACAAGAAATGAAAGCCTTTTCATGGCACCTGTTCAAGTAGTTCATGCAATACAATGACACTCCACTCCATTGAAATACCAAATCTTGAAGAGCGAAGATGTTCCAATTGCCAATCGTCCTCAACGGATGTTGTCTTTTCTCTGAATTTATGAATTTCTTTGACAAACAAAGACAAAACTATGCCAAATTGCTGTCTACTTTGCCATGACATTCCAGTTGATGTTGTGCATATTTGCATTTCTCGAAAACAGAAACAAAAACAAAAAACGGAAGAAATACAAGTGGAACAACATTGAACATTCAACCGAACTCGTACAGTCACAGGACTACACATGCACCATGCATATGAATCCTTATTGATTTCTGCTCCTTTTGGTGCTCGAATGCAATTCAATGACATTGCAGCAGCAACAGCAACAGCAACATCATCTTCAACACAATCCGATCTCTTCATGACCCCCAACATCCCACATCCATCCAGTCAAAGAGAGAGAGAGTGAGAAAATTGAAAACAAAAACATGTATGTCCATATGAAAATGATGCGGATGGTAGGACCAGGATCAGCACCAAAACAATCTAGCTCATTTGCAATAACAAGTTAAGAATATTATTATATATGAGGACGGACATACCGCCAAAGACATAAAGTGTCCATTGGTAAGGATGCATACTAGCTATGTAGCATGCTCGCACTATCTGAGCACCCACTATCTCTGCTATCATGCTAATAGTTCACATCATTTTATACGACCCTCGTGCGTGGGCATGCATTAGAATTTCAATGAAATTGCTGTGCACAGCATATTCAAATCAACTCATCTCAAAGACCCCTTCAACATTTCAAACGAATACATTAAAAAACATACGACGAGAATACAATCGAATGCATTTCAGAGAACCACAAAATCAAACAGAAGCTGCTGGAAAAGGACTACACGCCATCGGATGGATCCGACGACTAACAATAAAGCAAATGTAACAAAAACAACATGTAACACAACGCACACACTCACATACACAGAAACCCATGCTCATGCAAATGATTGCAGTTGCGGAAATGGGGAGGCCTTTATTGTAAAAATTAAACTCACTCTTCAAATGTGGCTTCTCAAGGTGGGCACGCTACAGGATTCTTGTGTCATAATTCTAGCATATCGAAAATGACAGTGAAAATTCTTGATTCCTTGTTAAAGCCAGATTTGGTTCCATACTTGTTATACCCTCCACCTCCAGGATGGGGGTATACTAACTTTGTCATTCCGTTTGTAACACCTTGAAATATCAACCTGAGACCCTATAAAGTATATATATTCTTGATCGTCATAAAATTCTAAGACGTTCTAGCCATGTCCGTCCGTCTGTCCGTCTGTTGAAAGCACGCTAGCATCTAAACGAAAGGAGCTAGAACGTTCAAATTTTCCATAAATGCGTCTTATAGCCGTAGATCGCTTGGGATTGAAATGGGGCGAAATCGGCCCAAAGCGAAAAATGTTTCCCTCACAAGGACTAAAAATACCCATAATAATCACTAATATTTTATCGTATTTAAGCATGTTTTTTGAATATGTCTGTTTATATTTGTTTGATATTTGGTATGCGCATTCTCCTTATAGCAAAAACGTGCACCATAAAGTGATTCTTTTTTGTAGGGGGTGAAATGGGGCAAAAAAAAGGGATAAAAATGGTACATATTAAACGGCAACAGCTAGAAACACGAAATTCGGTGTGTACATTCCTCTAATTGAGTAGATACATAACATAAAAGTATTTTTCCAAATTCGTACTTTTAAGGGCTAAAATGGGAATAGAGGGAAAATTGGTACCAACCAAACGACTGTACCTAGAATAATGAAATTCAGTGTATACATTCCTCTGATTGCATAGACAAGTAAAATACACGGATTTTTTAAAATTCGTACTTTTGGGGGTTAAAATGAAAAAGGGGTCATGAAATTCGGAGTACACATTCCTCTGAATGTGTAGACACGGAAAATAAACTGATTTTTCGAAATTCGTACTTTTTGGGGTCAAAATAGAAAAAGGGGATAAAAATAGTACCAATCAAATGACAGCAGCAAGAGTTATGCAATTCGGAGTATACATTCCGCTGACTGCGTAGACACGGAAAATAAACGAATTTTTCGAAATTCGTACTTTCAAGGGATACAATGGTACAGAGGGATAAAAATAGTACCAACTAAACGACTACAGCTAGAATGATGAAATTCTAATTGCGTAGAAACGTCAAGGGGGTAAAAATGGTACCAACCAAATGGGCGTAGCTGGAATCATGGAATTCGGTGTATACATTCCTCTGCATAGACACGCAAAATAAAAAGTTTATTTCCAAATTCGTACTTTTTCTTTTACGGCAACAATTGGTTTAATCATGAAGTTAGGTTATTTTGCACTATGTACGTCTAATAATGGATTTTCAAAATTTGTACTTTTGGAATTAAAATAGAATGGAAATACAGCCAACTGTAGCACCCACTATCTACCAATATTTTGGTATTTAAGCGTTTTGGAAATATAAATATAAGAATATTTATTTTTTGATTTGAAATAAATAATGATTTGAAATAATTAAAATATTAAATTTATTTATAAAATTAATTTTTCAATATTTGTATTTGTTTTGGTTTGGCTATATTAAAAAAATTATATTTTCCTGTAATATTACTGCACTTCTACGAAAACCGACAACCTCTGTGGAATGCAATCCATGGTGGAGGGTATATAAAGTTTGGCCCGGCCGCACTTAACGCCGCTTTTACTTGTTTTAATTTAAGTGTTAAGTAAATAAAAATACATATTTTTCATTACAAAATGCTTAAGTATTAAGTTTTCGTTCGTCATAGTTTAAATTCCAGTGAGTGACTATTTCCACAATTTATTTAATAAAATAAATTAGCGCAAAAACGCGCAATTAGAAACTCACCATCTGGCGGTATGTTACAGAATTCACATTTAAAGCTCCACATATATTTTGAAAATACCTTAAATTTAGACATATTTTCAAGAATTTTTTACAAATATTTCTGTAATACTTTCCTTAAAACATTTTTTTTGTGTAAAAATACTCTAAAGTAACTGCCATTGAAGATTCCATAATCAAAGTGTTACTTTTTATCAATGGGCAAAAAGATATTAACCTTTAAAATATGACATTTTGAACTTTTCACAACTGAGCGCGTAAATCTCAAAACAAATCAAAAGAGCAAACAACACATGTCATTGAAATTTTCGTTAGCGATGTAGAATTTTATTTTCTTTAAATTTTCAAAAAAATAAATTTTGATTTTTGAATTAATCAAGCCACTGTGCAACGGTGAACGAAAGTAGCTAAAAATATGTAACCTAAAATAAAACAAGTAGAAAGGCGTTAAGTTCGGCCGTGCCGAATCTTATATACCCTCCACCACGGAGTCCATTCCATAGCATTACCGGTGGATTAGATGCTGTCCACTTTACAAAGAAGTGAAGTAACTACTAACATATATATATAGCACTGCAATTGTAATCAAAAAGTGAACATGAGCAATCTTCAAAAATGTACTCTAAAAATTAGGTGTATTGTCAGTCGTCATTAGAGAGCAACATTTTCCCTCATGGCAGATTTCTCCCATTTGCAATTTCTTGATTCAGCTACAAACAGAGTGACTGTATCATTTTGATAAGAAAAGTACAAATTTCAGAGATTCGTTATGTTTCGCGTCCATATTGGAATCAACTACCACTTTTAGCATTTTTTAAAATGTTGACCCTAAAAGTACGATTTTGGAGAAATACTCATATTGAGCGTGTCTACGAAGACAGACGAGTGTAACCACTGAAATTCATTATTCTAGCTACAGCCGCTTGCGTGGTACCAATCTTATCCCGTTTTGATCCTAATGGTACGAATATAAAAAGATATCTTTATTTTTCGTGTCTACACAGTCACAGCAATGTATACACCGAATTTCACTATCAGTAACTGCAACCGTTTGATTGGTACCATTTTTATCTCTTTCGCCCCATTTTCCGCCTAAAAGTACAATTTTCGAAAAAATCCTTTATGTTTTCGCATCTACACAGTCTGATAAATGCATACACTAAATTTTTTGATTTTATCTTAAGCGGTTTGGTTGGTACCATTTGTATCCCTCTTTTCCAATTGTATCCCTTACAAATACAAATTTCGAAAAATCTCTCTATTTGACGTGTCTAAGTAATTATAGGGATGTACACACCGAATTTAATTTTTCTAGCTGTTGTTGTATCAGTAGTACTATTTTTATCCCTTTTGTCCCATTTCACCCGCTAAATCTTGTTTGTACTCTTTTGCGATTACACGTTACAAGAGGCAGGTACGAAACAAGTGTACAAAACTCGAAAATTTGCAAAAAAATGCTTAAAAAGTCTAAATAGTAGGGGTATTTTCAGTTCTTGTTAAGGAAAAAATTTTCCCAGACAGACAGACAGATGGACATGGCTAAATCGTCTTAGAATTTTCCAAGGATACAGAATATATATACTTTATGGGGTCTCCGTTAAATATTTCGACGTGATACAAACGGAATAACAAAGTGAATATACCCCCATCCTGGAGGTGGAGGGTATAAAAATATGTGAGATATACTGGTTCAGATTTATATATAGCTCCCATACAAATTCCCAATTTGATTTTTTCCCAATTTGATTTTTTCCGCTCTAGAATCCACATATTTTAACAGATTTTCAGATCGGTTCAGATTTACATATAGCTCTCATACAAATTTCGTTCCCCCAGAAACCGCGTATTTTCAGAGAATTTCTTAAAATTGAGCATAACACGTTATACTTCAACTGGAAGAACTTATTGTGAAAGTTAGTCACTTCATTCCATGTTTGGATATAGCCCGAAACAAATATTATTCTCGATTTGACAAATTGGACCAGGTTATATTAACCTGTGATTAGGAAACATACACAAATTTTTCCCGTTTTCACTTTTGTACTGAATTGAATTGTATTCCGATAGAAAGTGGAGTGTATCATATAGTCGCCCCCGCCCGACTTTAGCCTTTCCTTACTTGTGTTATACTTCAACTAAGAATAACTACTTTTAAAGTGATTTATATAGGCCCACTTTTTAATTTAGCGCCTCTATAAATGCCCCCCATTTTTAGTATTACCCCTCTAAGAACCAACAACATTTTACATCGGAAGTCTTTCAAATTTTGCAGATCATGTTCTATTTCAACTAGCAATACCTACTATGAAAGTAAAATATATGTGATCTTATTTTGGCACAATCCTCGTAAAATGGTCCCCAATGTTACTCTATTACCGCTCCATAACCTATATCTACATCGTATCTTTATAAAATTTTGCAACATCTGGCAAGCCTGCTTCATGAAGTTAATTTTCATCTCGGTGGCTAAAATTGCCGCATAGAACCCACGCGTGACTATTGAGAAGCCAATGCATGGATTTTGGATTGGCGGCTTCATTGGGCCATGTACTGTAAATTGGATTGATCGGTGTGTAATCCTTTTTGTAACCGTGCTCAATATTAGAATATAAATTTTCTTTGCATTGTAAGTCATTATTGTAAAGACACAAGTAAAAATACTTTAAGTTCGGCCGGACCGAATCTTATATACCCTCCACCATTGATTGCATTCCACTGTATTACAGCCAGATTAAGGGCTGTCGTCTTAATGAATAAATGCAATAAAAAATTATGAAATTATTGTAGCGATGTTTGTTAAATAAATAATGATGTTTCATTATTATAATTTTGGATTAAAAATAATTAGTTCATTTTAAAGAGCACATCGACTTATAGGGCAAAATGTTTTTATTACGTGATAGTCTTGACTATATATCAACATAACTTTTCATAAAGACAGTAATCTTCAAAGAAATTTACATAAATACCCTGCATATTAAATATTACTGCGAGTATTTTCATTCGTTGTTACGGAAGTAACTTTTGCCTTCGGATCGGTTCCGTCCACTTTCAATTCCAACATTCCAAACAGTAGAGGGGAGGGAGCTAACATATCGAATTTCGTTCCATTTTTATCCAAAAAGTATAAATTTCTAAAATCCATTATCCTACGTGTACACAATGGAATGTACTCCAAATTTTACGATTCTAGCGACATCCATCAGTTTTATATGCTTTACCCCATTTTGTCCCTAAAAGTTCGAATTTGGAGAAGGACTTTTATTTTGCGTTTCTACGAAGTCAAGCAATGTATAAATAGAATTTCACGATTAGCTTGATTTCTACCATTTTTATCCCCTTTCGTTCAGTTTTTCCTAAAAGTACAAATTTCAAAAACAAATCCTTATGATTCGCGTCTACACAATCAGAGGAATGTGCACGTCAAATTTTACGCCATTTGGTCGGCACCAAATTTATCTCGTATTGCATATTTTGACCATATACACACTGAGTATACCCCCATCATATGGTGTTTGGTATAAAAATAGTATCATTTCCCATAATATCGCCACACAGTGCAATTTTCAGGGGCTAGGCCCACTGACTGTATCGACAGGCCTGCAAAGCCTCTCTTGCTACTGCTGCGATATCATTCAAAATCACACATACATAGAATTCAAATGCACATACATACCTATAGGTATGCATACATAGTGACGTTTACGTATTACAAAGGACAAGGTTGATGCAGTTGTCGTTGGCCTTATGCGTCCATGGGTGTGTGTGTGTATGAGATGAGATGAAAAGAGGTGAATAGAAAAGAGAGCAAGAGTGTTTGGGTTGTAATAAATTCAATGAATTTCGAATTCTATTTACACTGACTGACTGAATGACACCTGTTGATGTACCATCATCCGTCGTCCTGTGGCCTCGCATGAGTGTGTAAAGAATGAAAGGGACGAGAGAACTATAAAAAATGATTGAAAGAAATAAAAAAACTGCACAACCTGGCTTAACAGTAACGAGCGCTAAATCACAAGGTATCACGGGTAACACACACCCCCTCCCACACACATACACACACACAATTTGAATAGCGCAAAAGAAGATTAATTAAAAATCCTGTGAAAGAAAGTGCCAAATATGACCTACTTGTGGGTGTGGGAATGTTTGTTTGATTTCTTTTCTTTTTGGCGAGGCGGGGGAGAGGGAACGATTTAATGATACAAAGTTTTAATTACATTTGTTGACCTTGAAATGATTCCGTGAAATGTCAAAAGGTCTCGCTACTGTTCTTACTACGACGTGATGGCTCATAATCACCGTGAATCAAATTTAACGAAGGCTATATTTGCTCAACGTGTCTTTCCGTGCCATTGCTCTTCACCCCCCTCAATGTGGATGTGTCCCACAAAGAGGTGTAAATGTGTAACCAGAGAAGGTACTTTTGGTTGGTTTCGAAGTGATAACGAAGTAAATCTAAATAAATTGGTTTGCGACTTATGGTCGGATAAGATTGATTGCCTGACATCCTTTCGTCTATTGCCACCGCCATGGTGAGAGCCTAAAAGAATGGGAAAATATGCGCGTGCAAATTATTTATAATTAAAGTTGAGTGCTTTAAGAATGAATCTATAAAATCGTTGACTTAAAAGGTTTCTCAAAATCCACGCAATATTTAAATCCCGCGCTAGCTGTGTAAAGTGTTGCCAACCAATGAGGGAAATAAGTAGGAAATGGTTAAGGTTGGAATAAGGATTTAGCCAACAGCCCAAACTTGTCCAGTATAAATCGAAGAGCCATATGTTCGCTAATGTGGCCCAAAAATAAATAAAACCAAAAAGTTTGCGAATCTCAAAGGTAACACGATTGCTAATTCTTTCCTACCTCATATAAAATCCCACAATTCCTAAAACGGGGAAATAAATCGCAAAATTTTGATATTTTAGAAAATATTCAGTTTGGATTTTTCATTATTTTTATACTTTTTAAAAATTTTCCACTGAAATTCTGGCTGATTTTGCAAAAAAAAAAAAATGGAAAAAAAATCGTAAAAAATAGAACCCATCATTTCACCACTTCCAGAACACCTATTTTAAAATTTCAAAAAAAAGATTAATGATAAGATTAAAAGTAAAATAAATAAAATTGTAAATACTTTAAAAAATCTAACGCGACTATAACTTACTACATAAATATTTTAAAAGTAATTGAAATTACATTCAAAACAAGGTATATTAAAATCGTGTACACCAGCCAGCCAGACAGACGGACATGGCTAAAACAACATAAAAAGTCGTGAAACAGATTTGTTCCAAACATACTTAGGGTCTTAAGTCACTCCTTGTTATGTGTTCTTTCTGTCCCAAATATCCTCCGTAGAGTGAGGGAATAAGAAGGGGCCCGCCCAAATTTTCCATTAATTCATGTGAAATTTCGTCAAGTCATCTCTTACACTAGAACCTTTTATTTTGTGAGGTTCGAAATACAAAAATCCTGAGCCACAAAGGGGATAGTGGTAACTCCAAAACTTGGGGAGGGAAAATTAATGGAGATCGGTCTTACATTTAACCCAACTTCGTTGCAGTTTTGGGTCTTTCTGTTATAACCAAAAAAATAAAAATTAAAAAAATCATATGGGGATCACCATAAGTGTTGAAGATAGGTGGTGGTTTTGGAGAAAATGCGGGGGTGGAACAAATATTGGCGGTCGGTCATACATTTGACTCATCTAGCGGGCTCCTTGGTCCAGCAAGAGCGGTGGCAACAAATTTTTACAAAAAAAAAAAATTTTGTGTGGGATTCCCCTTAAGGAATGTGTTGATAGGGGTTATGTGTGGTCTATAAGGCAGTTTTGGGACTTTTTGTGTATTTTTAGCCCTTTTCCCTCACCTTTTACCCCAATGACTCACCCCACCACCACTATTTTTTGGCTTGTGGATTTGTTAAGGGGGTGGCATTGGACGACTCTCTTCTCATTTCGTCGAAGACCGTCACATGTCTTGTTATAGCTTTTACTTTGTATGAAAATTCAACATTTAATTCATGGATGATTTTCTGATTTTGTAACACATTTGGATCGCAAGACATTCAGACGCTAGAGCTTCCTCGAAAATCATTGTTGGAAACACATTCAATCTATTTACGTGGCCCCATATTTGTCACCAGATCGATCTAATAGTGTCAACAGAAATGATTCAGTTCATTTTTTTATAGACTACTCTGGATGGCGTAGGTTTAAAATTCGCCTTACCTTAAATAGTTTTCCATTTAGTTCAATAAATTTATAAAAAAGAAAAATACTCCTACTTCCCTGCAAAAGATTGTAATATAAAGATTACCTTTGAAATGGAACTGGCAATAAAAAATGAAGCAGAAAAGTTGGCAAAGAAATATATTTCCTGTTTAAAAGTTATTGAGTAAACAAACAAATAATACGGCCAAAGGAAATCTATGGCAACACAGACCGTCTTTCCGACGGCGACCTAATGCTTAAGTCAAATTTACCTATACATACAGAGTTTAGCTACAGTCCCGATGCAAACAAGACATACTAGCATTTGCGGTAGGCCGGTATGGAAATTATAGGAGATAGATTGGAATTCTTATGTGGAATACAATGTGATTTGTAAAATTGGATCAAGATTCGATATGTGAATCTATTTAAAATTTTATATTTGAACTACCAATTAGTCACTGTTTGGTATGGATTTTGGCTGGCGGCATCACTGGGCCATGTACTGAAAACTTGTGTTGATCGGATGAGGTCTGCCGAGCCAGTCGTGGTAGTCATATGAATGATATTGTGTTCCATTATTAAATGACAAATTATAACCTTTCCAATAAAACCAGAAATTTGAAACATTCAAATTTTTGGAACATTTTCTCTTCAATATAGAGGGTTTTGTGGTCCTTTTGTGCAAAAGTGTAAGCGGTTTAACGGGTTTAAACGATCTACAAAAATATTTGCTATAAAATTCTACTACGAGTATCTGAACACCATAACTCAAATAAAAGACTAATAATAAGCCAAACTTAAAATTCAATGTCGCATTTTTTCTGAACTGATTGTAAACTGTCCTACAAATCTGAATTTTAGGGGGTAGTGTGAATGGAATGAATATTGTTTTCATTTTTTGTGTTCCAGAGTGTTATTTATAAGACTGTGCAAAATTTTATAACACTACGACAACTCGTTCAATCCAACTGAGAAGCCCCTTAAAAAAGTACTTTAAAAAAGAACAAAAATATTAATAACAAGTAAGGAAAGGCTAAAGTCTGGCGGGTCCGACTATATAATACCCTACACCACTCCCTGCGTACATACCTCTCTTTGATTACTAAACCCAGGTATTTCATGGGAGCTATTTAATGTAGTTCATATAAATTATACCGTATACTTTAAATTCATCTTTAGTCATATTTAACGAATAGGTAAATAATAAAGTAATTGATCCAATTTGCCAACAGATATTCCGAGTAACATGATCTGGAAAATTTGATCAACATCGAATGATAAATACAGATTATACGAATGATAAATACAGATTAGAATGAATCGGACTGGCATTTGAAGGGGGCCTATAACAACACTTGAGGCCTGTTCCAAAACATGCGACTATATATTTCTCATTCACGGTAGGTATTCCTAGTTGAAACATATAATGATCTGCAAAATTTGATGAAGATCCGATGTAAGATGTAGTTTCCAGAGCTGTAATAGAACAGAATGGGGCCCCATTTGGGTTATACCAAAGTATGGAAATATGGGCATATCCCAAACAAGTAAGAAAAGGCCAAAGATGTTGTGCCAATTTTAAAGAAAATCGGGTACAATGTGTGGATTTTAGAGCGGAAAAATCGGGAGCGACATTTGTATGGGGGCTATATCTAAATCTGAACCGATCTTATCTAATTTTTGCATAGGTGTTTCTAGTTGGATTATAAGATGTTGTGCAAAATTTAAAGAAAATCGGGTACAACATGTCGTTTCTAGAGCGGAAAAGGTCAAATCGAGAGCTGCATTTGTATGGGGGCTATATTTAAATCTGAACCGATATTACCCAGTTTTTACATAGGTGTTTCTAGTTAGATTATAAGATGTTGTGCCAAATTTAAAGAAAATCGGGTACAATATGTCGTTTCTAGAGCGGAAAATGTCAGTTAAGGAGCGACATTTGTATAGGGGCTATATCTAAATCTGAACCGATCTTATCCAATTTTTGCATAGGTGTTTCTAGTTGGATTAAAAGATGTTGTGCAAAATTTAAAGAAAATCGGGTACAACATGTCGTTTCTAGTGCGGAAAATGTCAGTTATGGAGCGACATTTGTATAGGGGCTATATCTAAATCTGAACCGATCTTATCCAACTTTTGCATAGGTGTTTCTAGTTGGATTAAAAGATGTTGTGCAAAATTTAAAGAAAATCGGGTACAATATGTCGTTTCTAGTGCGGAAAATGTCAAATCGGGAGCGACATTTGTATCGGGGCTATATTTAAATCTGAACCGATCTTACCCAATTTTTACATAGGTGTTTCTAGTTGGATTATAAGATGTTGTAACAAATTTAAAGAAAATCGGGTACAATATGTCGTTTCTAGAGCGGAAAATGTCAAATCGGGAGCGACATTTGTATGGGGGCTATATCTAAATCTGAACCGATCTTACCGAATTTCTGTATAGGTGTTTCTAGTTGGATTGTAAGATGTTGTGTCCAATTTAAAGAAAATCGGGTACAATATGTCGATTCTGTGGCGACACTTAGGGCTGCCACGACTCACAATATAAATAATTATTTGGCGACTAATCACGACCATAGGATTTTGAGCATTTTTGCTTGATGAAATCCATCACATCACAATTTCACACCACTTTCCATACCAATTTCCATTTGGTACGGATCAATCTGCTGAAATAAAATCACAGAATAAAACTGCTTCCAACTTTGTTTGTGTGCGCCAGGCTACAAATGAACACAAAAAGAGCAAAATAAGTTGTGACACATGATAACGTCGAAATAAACGAGCGAGAAAAAAATAAAGATGAAAAAACACATGAACCGAGACCGAACAACAAGAGATTTATTCAGTCAATACCTGACAATTCCCGTTAAGTATTTATCAATTATGAATAGGAATGCCTCCGCGCAACTCAGGACAACCAATACCACCACCACCCCCTCGGAAGCATTAACGCTCGAAATACGAAGGTTGTTGTTGTATGAATATTATAAAGAATTTATATCCGATCCATGACATGCGATGTTATGTCATCCATGATTGTGTTGTTGTCAGAAATTATCATCTGTTGATGAAAATAAAAAATCAACAGAATAGTATCGCTGTCTCTCTGGCACATCGAAATAAAATATAATTGGTGGTCACAGAATGAGAGAGATGTACGGATGACAATGGCACATACACACAGTCTTGCACAATATCCACAGATATATAATTGTCGAATGGCATAATGGTGGTCATTAATATTTTAATGATTTAAATGGAAACATGGTCGATTGATTGATGCCACGGACGTGCAAAAATCACACGCATTACCATGATGATGGCCATCTTTGGTGAGAGTGTGCGGGTGGATTCGATTGTGTTTTTTGATAAAAGAGGTAGTCATTTCTACTCAACTTGGAAGTTGAAATATATTCAAATATTCCAAATTTTAAATAAAACCAAGTAAAATATGGTGTTAAGTTTGGCCGGGCCGAACTTTATATACCCTCCACAATGGGTTGCATTCCTCAGAGGCTGTCGATTTTACGTTGAAGTGCAGTAACATTGCAGGAATATGTTTTTTTTTTTTTTTTCAATATATCCAAACCAATATTTATAAATATATTAAAAAAATAATGTTATAAATAAATATAAAATGTTAAACCATGCTTATAAGGCAAGTTTACTAACATGATTATTAGGATGGGTCACAAAAATAAATTAAAGCAGTCAACCCCAGAAATAAGATTCCAGATTGTTTAATATTTTGTCACTGGGTCAAGACATCTGTTAGCTAAACGCTTCTGAAAACACCTCTAAACTAACATAATAATGTTTTCCCAGTGTAAAAAAATTGACAAAAATGCAACATAAACATTTTTGTCTATTTTTTTTTAATTAATACCTTTGGAAGCACTTTAAATATTTTTTTATTCTTTTCTTAGAATAACTCATTGGTCGTATTATTGGACGTTTAGATTGTTTTTTTTTTTTGTTTTCAGCTGACAGCTCCTATCCTATTTCTTTGTAACATTTTATAAAAGGTGTTATGAAAAATAAATAGAAGGAATCAGTACCAGTCAAATGATGCCAAAACGATGAATATCGGACGATAAATGACGTCACTGACTATATATTTGTGAAATAACTTAATACAGGAGATAGCTTTTTAGAGCCAAGCTGTTCGAACTCTTTTTACAAAAATTAGCGCTGCCACACCAATTTCTTTCCAATGTTCATCTTATAGGCATCATTCGAAAGGTATTGACTGCAGCTATTTATTCTTTATAAAATACTGATACCAAATATGAATAAGTTTTCAGTTGTCACTATGAAAAAACGAAAAAAAAGTCTATAAAAAAGTCCAATAATTCAGGAGCGTTTAACTCACAGATGACTTGACCCAGTGTCGAAATATTATTTTTTATATATCATTAAACAATCCAAACTTTATTTTCGTGATGTGACTGGAAATTGTTTTTGCATTTGTATGGCCCGCGACCCAGCCTAATGTTTATACCACTGTGTGTAATTTTTTAAATCATGGGAATATAACATCAGACCAACGAAAGACCCGTGTCTCCCAGTTTTGCTCAAAGTCGTGCACTTTTTTATGGGCTCCCAAAATTTTGGGCCTAGGTATCAATTTTGCAAGAATTGATCATTTCCTCAGGTTCATATCTGGCAAATCGTTTGGAATTTTGATTTACTCTCTGAGGCAAAGTTGTAGCTCTTGTCATCTCTCTTCTTCTTCAAGGTCAAAATTGTAAAAAACGATTTAAAAATCGATTTTTTTTACCTTTTTCCCCTGTTCAGGTCCATAGGTATCAAACCATTCAAAATTCAAGGAAACAATCAACTACAAAAATGTACCTAAGGTCTCAATAAACAACTTTCTAGAACATATAAACTTCATAGGAATCATTCTTAACAACGTTTAGGTAGCGATCACGCAGCGACTGCAGTAGCACAGGCAAAGCAGTAAGCACAGCACACGGAACAAGGGAAGCATCACACAATATAAAAGCGACACGACGCTCACATCAAGGCATTACATAGCGCGACGTCAACGAGAGCTCAGTGGGCGGAGAAAGTTATAGAGAAAGTGATACAGCATAATTCGCACACAACATTGGCAACTGACAATTTGAATATGCAGTGTGAATATATTGATTTATTTTGCGTTTACGGCCAACTCAGAAAAAAAGTTCTACAAGATTTAAAAAGTAAAAGAATATTTTAACTAGTGAATTCAAGAGAGCATATAAGTTGTTCTCCGACGAAGTAGACTTGCTTCGCCAGCTCATTTCTTCAAATAAGTTTGGTAGTCTTTCATTATTTGTGAAATAAAACGTATTGATTAGACTCCTCCTTAGTCGATAAGTTTGCAGAAACTTAAAAAAAATAAAATTGTTTTCATTTTTGTCCAACACTTTTTGTCCGCACCTTACACTGACAGAAAAGTCATTGCAACACATATGTGTCGTCGAACAAATCTTACGGACTGTAGTGTGTGTAGGTGGCGTATACGTGCCACTGATTAAAGATACTATCACTCATACGCACTGTAGTCGGACTGACCATTAACCCTAGAAAGATAACCTACGTCTGAGAGACGTATGCCTTTTTAATTTTTCGCTCTCCCTCTCTCGAATGTTTGTGCAACACGTTGCTGTTTTTGTTTTTCTCAGTCGTCTACAGTAGCCAATAACGCATTTAAATAATAAAGAAATATATAAAGAATCCATGTAAGTACAAAAAAGGTAAAAAATATTTCCAAAAATGTTGTCACCATAAAGAAAAACTATGATACGTCCCACAGACGTATGGTTATCTTTTCCGTAGCTTCCAATAGGGTTATCTTTCTAGGGTTAACAGAAACAGTCCGGCAAAATATATTTATACACTCCACGAGAGTATTATGTCTTTGTGCATTTGTTTGTAACACCCAAAAGGAAGAGAGATAGACCCATTGTTAATTATACCGATCGACTTAGAATCACTTTTTGAATCGATTTAGCGATGTCCGTCCGTCTGTCTGTCTGTCTGTCCGTCCATCTATTCTTGTAATCACGATACAGGTCGCAATTGTACACATAACCAAATGAAACTTTGCACAACGAAGTTTTTCGGGATAAGAACGAACGGAAAAATCGGTTCAGATTTAGATATAGCCCCCATACGAATTTCACTCCCGATTTGACACTTTTCACTCTAGATACCACATATTTTAACAGATTCTCTTCAAAATTGGCAAAACATCTTATAGTTCAACTAGAAACACCTGTGGTAAAAATGGGCCAGATCGGTTCAGATTTATATATAGCTGCCACACAAATTTCTCTCCCGATTTCACTTTTTCCACTCAATAAACCACACATTTTAACAGATATCTTTCAAATCTTTAAAAATATCTTATTTTTCAACTAGAAACACCCATGGTGAGAATGGGTCAGATCGGTTCAGATTTAGATATAGATCCAATACAAATTTCGCTCCCGGATAGACTTTTTCCGCCCCAGAAACCACGAATTTTCTCTGAATTTCTTTGAAGTGACCACAACACGTTATATTTGAACTGGAGGAACTTATTTTGAAAGTTAGTCACTTTATTCCATGTTTGGATATAGCCCCGATACAAATATTCTTTTCGATTTGACAAATTGGACCAGGTCATATTAGCCTATGATAAGGAAACATACAAAAATTCTTCCCGTTTTCACTTTTTACCGAGTTGAATTGTATTCGATTAGAAAGTGGAGTGTATCGTATAGTCGGCCCCGCCCGACTTTAGCCTTTCCTTACTTGTTTTTTTTTCTATCTAAACGGTGTTAACAATCATTCCTAGTTCATTCATATGTTCTAGAAAGTTGTTCATTGAGATCTTATGTAAATTTTTGTAGTTGATTGTTTCCTTGAGTTTTGAACGGTTTTGGACCTGAACAGGGGAAAAAAGGTTAAAAATCGATTTTTAAAGCTTTTTACGATTTTTGACCTTGAAGATGAAGCTTTTTGAATTTATCAATGCATTTACAATTTTTTTCTTGAATAAAAGGGCACGACTTTGCGCAAAACTGGGAGACACGGGCCTTTTTGTCTTTTATCACGTAGTGGTTGCGTATATAGTTATATTTTTTCGAGTTGCATTGTGCTGTGTGTACTATATATATACTATATATAATAATTTTCAAAAAAGCGTAAATAAACTAAATATTGGGGAATAGTGGCTGCATATTCAGCTACAGTCGTTTTGTTGGTTGTATTTCCATCCTAATTTAATTCCTAAAGTACACATTTTGAAAACCCATTGTCTCTTACGAACCTTCATGATTTCAACTATTTGCTCGCTATCAGTTGTATCAATTTTCCCATTTTTTCCATAAAATTAAAAAAAATAGAATACGAATTTGGAAAAGTCTCTTTATTTTGCAGTTAGTAGAATGTATACACCGAATTCCATAATTCTAGCTGCGGCCATTTGGTTGGTACCATTTTTATCCCCTTTTATCTCCATAGAAGTACGACTTTCGAAGTACATATATTTTTTTACGTATCAACGTAGTTGGTGGGATATGCATACCAAATTTCATCGTTCTACAGGTTTAGTTGGTACCATTTTTATCTCCTTTCATCCCCATAGAAGTACGTTTTTCGAAAGTTCTTTATTTTACGTATCTACGTAATTAGAGCGATGTGTACATCATTCTTGTACTCATTAACTCCGGGCAAAGTTAATGAAAACGCAAACGCTAGCAGGACAGAGCATTTCGGGAGCCATAAAAAGCACTCCACAAGCAGCATTGGATGTAATTCTGCATCACCCATCTCTGGACCACTTTACCGAGATGATTGCTGCCAGGAGCGCTATAAGACTCAAAGAATCAGGATGCTGGAAAAATAGACCATATGGTCACGCAAGGATAGTTCAAGGAGGAATACTGGGTGTCCACGAATCGGTCATCAATGGAGGTACAGACTACATGGTGCCGGTTCTGGACTTCTCACCCTTACCACAGATGATTATACCAAAGAGATCAGACTGCGACAATGGCGAGCCCTTCAAAGGGCTTTTGGTCTACACTGATGGAACAAGGCACAGGTGCGGGATTCTATATTGAATCACTACAGATACGCAAGTCTCTCCGACTTGACGACAACTGTAGTGTTTTCCAAGCAGAATTACTGGCAATTGAGAGGGCAGCAAGATTTCTATCGAGTGAGAACACGGATATAAATTTCTACATAGATAGTCAGGCAGCAATGAAATCAATCATGTCACTCACTGTCAAATCCAGGCTTGTGCTGAGTTGTAAACGCTCACTAGATGACCTCAACGACCTTTTCGTCCGTCTCTGTTGGGTTCCCGGGCATAGCAATGTCAAAGGAAACAAAATATCAGATGAATTGGCTAGACATGGTTCGTCATTGGAAATCGATAGAGCTGACAACTTAGCAAAACCACCGATTGGCACGTTCTATAGACTGATTGATTCAAGGAAATGGTCACAGATGAATGAAGCATGGAATAGTTTGTCAACCTGCAGGATCGCCAGGGCCACATGACCAAGATCGATAGGGGAAAAACCAGAACTCTATTGGAGCTAAACAAGGCAGAAATTCGAACATTGATAGGTATCTACACAGGGCATTACTGCACTAGGAGTAGGATCTCAAGATGGCAGTTGGACATTGAAGATCACTGTCGATTATGTGAAGATGGGGACGAGATAGAATCTATTGAACACATAATCTGCAGATGTCCAGCGCTATGTGTACGCAGAAATAAATACCTAGGGAGTTATTTCATCAGTAACATAGAATATATTGCAACCCGCACCATTTGGGATTCTCAAAAGGTCTAAATCGGATCAGGGTGGCTGCTTAGGGACAAGGATGTAACCGCATAGACAGTTGACGGCTAACAAAGAAAGAGAGCCATAAAGGCATACCACCAATGGTATACCGGATGACTCTCGACAAATTTTCTTACCTAGTCGTCAACCATTGAAAAACACCCACACACCCATTACACTCTTGCAAACGGAATGGAAAACCTTGTATACCCCCTTCCAGGAGGTGGATGTTATAAAAATTCTTAGATACTCTAAATATTAGGGGTTATTGGGGTATTTTCAGTCCTTGTGAGGGATATTTTTTCCCTTTAGACCGATTTCCCCACTTTCAATCCCAACCGATCTACTACTATAAGACGCACTTATGAACAAGTAAGGAAAGGCTAAAATCGGGCGGAGCCGACTATATCCACTTTCGACGCCATTACCATTCAATTCGATGAAGATTTTTGCAGGCCTCACATTCACCATGTATGTTTCCACATGCAATATAACATGTTCTGATCAAAACCTGTTATAATATGTTTTTTCTAGAGCAGAAAAAGTGAAATCTGGAGCGACATTTGTATGTGAGCTATATATAAATCTAAACCGAACTGTCTGAAATAGAAGGTGTTGTGCCAAATGTGAAGAAATTCTATTAAACCATGAGGTTTCTATAGGGAAACATCAAATTTGGAGCGTAATTTATGTGGAAGCTATATAAATCTGAACCGATCTGAAACACTTTTACCACAGATGTTTCTAGTTAAAATATAAGGTTTTGTTACAAATTTGAAGAAAATATGTTAAAGTATGTGAGAGCAAAAAGTTAAGTGGAAAACGAAATTTTTATTAGAGCTATTTCTAAATCTGAACCGACCTGCCCCAATTTCACCATAAATGTATCTAGTTAAATTATATGGTACTGTGCCAAATTTAAAGCAAATCGATTAAAATATGTGGTTTCTAGATCGGAAAAAGTCAAATCGAAAGCTACATTTGTATGGGAGCTATGTCTAAATCTTTTTTTTTTTCTTCAATTTAAATAGAGTTCGTCCTTGGGCGGCAAAACTAGCTTTGGGGACAATTTTTGTTAGGATGGGACAATAATTGCAATAATTGCGACCTTTACTTTGATTACAAGAATAGATGGACGGACGGACGGACAGACAGACGGACATGGATAAATCGATTCAAAAAGTGATTCTAAGTCGATCGGTATATATATCTCGGTCTATCTCGCTTCCTTTTGGGTGTACAAATAAATGAACAAAGACATAATATCCTAGTGGAGGGTATACAAATTTAGACCTACCTACCTCGTTATATGCATAGTTTTTAGTGTCTCAGGTCGATATTTCAAGTTTTTACAAAAGAGATTGCAAACTTAGTATACCCTCATCGTGTGGTGGAGGGTATGAAAATGTAGGCCCAAAAATGAGAATTCACTTGTTTGTAAAGGGTGTCCCAAGAAGAGCGCATTTTTTAATTTTAAATAAAACACAGATATTTAAGAAAAAATCGTGAAACTTTATTATATCGTAAAGTAGACAGAATGAGGTTATGTATGGAAGAATATATCGTGCAGATGGCCGCCGCGGCTTTGCTGGCATGCACGCGATCTTTTAATGAAATTTTCAATGACCGTTTTGCATGAATTTTGCGCTATTTCATTAATGCAGCGTCCAATCTCGTCTTTTAAGGCTTGAGTCGTCCTCGGCTTATTCGCGTAAACCATCGACTTCAAAAAACCCCAAAGAAAAAAATCTAATGGTGTTAAATCGCACGATCTAGGCGGCCAATTCTGATCTCCAAAACGCGAAATAACACGACCGGGAAATGACTGATGCAGCAATTGAATTGTTTCTCTGGCTGTATTACATGTGGCGCCGTCTTGTTGGAACCACATGCCCTCCACATTCATTTCTTCAATTCTAGGCAAGAAAAAACTGGTTATCATTTCACGATACCGAACACCATTGACTGTTTGCGCTTGACCTGCCTCATTTTCATAAAAAAAGGTCCAATGATTCCTCCAGCCCAAAAACCACACCACACAGTGACACGTTGAGGATGCATTTGCTTCTCGTGAATCACTCGAGGATTTTCCGCACCCCAAATTCGACAATTCTGCCTATTGACGAAGCCATCAAGATGAAAATGGGCCTCGTCACTGAAGATGATTTTATCGGCAAAATCAGCATTTTCATGTTGTCTCTCCAATACCCAATTAACGAACTCCCTTCGCTGTCCATGGTCAGTTGGCTTCAGTTCCTGAGTCAATTGAACTTTGTATGCATGAAGATGCAAATCTTTCGTCAAAATTCGCTGCAAAGTGGATTTGGAGACACCAATTTGCTGAGCTCGGTGTCGAATTGAGGTGGATGCGACATTTTCGGTCGATCGACCTGGTCGATGGCGCGTTGTTGTCTTTACATCACTAACAGACCCAGTTTCGGTAAATTTATCCATTAATCTCTTCACAGTTGACTCTTTTGGAGCATTATTGATCGCAATTTGCGAACTGTAGCCGCAAAACTTTCACCATTTTGGTAAAACAATTTCACAATGAGAATGCGTTGTTCATTCGTGTAGCGCTCCATTTTTACTAACCTCGTACATTCTACTAACAAACAATAACAATTGTTCAAATGTCAAACAATGACACTTCGAATGTTGCCAGATTTAAAAATTGCGCTCTTCTTGGGACACCCTTTATATACGTATTGATGACACTACTCTGGTGGCCCAGATAACTCTGGTAGCTTGATAATGATCACAGACATTTAGCCCAAGCGCCGTTATTTGAGTAATTCACTCTGTGACTAAATATTATTCACATAGATATTATGTGTACTACATCCACAATTATTTTAAATTACCCCGATGACCAGCACCTATTCTATTTAAATCCCATCGAGATTAGAGAGACTATTAGCACAGTTTAGAGAAAATAATTTGTTTTATTCGGTTTTTAATTTCGACATCACAACATTAATCCCATCGAGATGAGATGAAATGAAATGAAAGTAGAGCAACAATCCTGAATGTTGAGTTTTGAGTGAGTTGTTTTAATGCCACAATTAGTTTTAATTCCTCGGAAATGACCATAATGGAGCAACGTTATTTCAGCAAATAATCTTTATAAATGTGATATGAACGCACTTGTACTGTCCTACACACACAGATATCCATACATGCCATACATACACATGCTTCAAACTAAATTGATAATCCTCTTATCTAAACATAAAACAACAACAGAAAGAATGGATTTGTATTCGACAGCATATAGTTTGTTGTATGCACCCTTCTTCTTGGATTGTAGGCGTAGTTAGTTTGTCATTTCGTATGTTACAGTCTGCAATATCATGTACGAAGGATGCCATTCTGCGAACACCACAATGGAAATTCTGCATGAACGATTGAGGCCTTCGAAGTGTGGGCTTCGTCTTGTTAATTTTAAGTCATCGGACGAGGAAAAAATTTATTCTGCAATGCGCATTTATTGACTGATATTCTGAAAGTGAGTTGTGCTTCTCATTCGTTTGGTAGTATCATTTACTTAGAGAGTCGCTGCGTAGTCTTCTGAAGAAAGTCGTCATGTGCCGGAAATTTTGTTAGATGTAGTGTGCAGCCAAGTAATAGCTGTTATTATATCATTCCACTATGGTCCCAAATCCATATTTTTTGGCAGAAATTCAAAAAATTTAAATTGGAAATTGTTAAATGTGTATATATTTTCTTAATGGCAACACTCCAAGCTATCAAGAAAATGAATTGGAGAAAATGAGGTGGCAACAGCGCAATCATGAGAGGCATTTAAATTTTGAAGAAGTGGGATTAATTCGGGTCTAAAGCTGTTATACAAAATAATTAAAATTGTATTATCTATTATTGAAATTGAAGACCGGCGTAAGTAGTTGAAAAATTATTTTTAACATTTTGTGATTACTGTAGTCTTGTCAGTTTTCTTAAGTGTTGTAATTTTGTGATTCGTAGTGAGCATAACCTATAAATGTCGTGGACCAAAAGTTATTTGTAGGACTCAACTTGATTCAAAGTGTAAATGTGAAAGTGTTCGTCTGAGGTTGTAGTTTATGGTGGAATTAATATCTCGCCAGCATTTTTCGGCAAACTCCTGCCAATGCCACTTTATTTTAGCACAATTTTCGATAGCCATAGTACACATATTTGATCATATCTCTGAATCAGATTTGTGTATGAGACTCATCAACATCTCATTTGAAAGGTATTGTGAGTACCTTTTAACTGGTACATAACGTTATTCACTTTTCTATACACATGTATACATTTTATATTGTTTTCTGAAATAATTATTTAAATTGCAGTGTCATGTAGAATATTTGTATGCTATATTTTGCTTTTGTAATAATGTTCAGAAAAACATTTTTCGTCAAAGCGAAATAAGTTTCATTCTTTTAAGCTTTCATAAAATCTTGTTTTTGGTCACCCTGTACTAATACAGGGTGATAATTATGTTGGTTATATATTGAGTTTATATGGGAGGTAATAGATCAAATTTTATTTTCTTATTTTTTATGTATGATATGTCGAGCAAATGTGCAAAATTACAAGATTATATCTTTATTTTTCGACTTTTGATGCAAAAAAATCTTGAGTCAGGACGATATCCTATTTCAAATCAAATTAGGAAAAATTCTTAATTTGTTTGTTTTAGTGTCATTAGATAAGTGGTTTTTATGTTCCCAATATTTATACACTCCACGAGAGTATTATGTCTTTGTGCATTTGTTTGTAACACCCAAATGGAAGGGATATAGACCCATGGTTAAGTATACCGATCGACTTAGAATCACTTTTTGAATCGATTTAGCAATGTCCGTTTGTCTGTCCATCTATTCTTATAATCACGATACAGGTCGCAATTGTTGACAGAACCAAATGAAACTTTGCACAACGGGATAAGGACGAACGCTATTTAATTTGAAGAAAATCGGTTCAGATTTAGATATAGCCCCCATACGAATTTCACTCCCGATTTGAATCTTTTCACTTTCATATGTTGTATATTACAACAGATTTTCTTCAAATTTGGCAAAACATCTTATATTTCAACTAGAAACACCTGTGGTAAAAATGTGTTAGATCGGTTCAGATTTATATATACAAGGTGGCGCAAAAGTAGTGTCATGTCATAATGTGAATTGCCTACCGTTTTGTTAGAAATGAAAATGTATTAGGCACATTATATGGTGTCATATTTTATTCTTCGGATCAGATCGGTTCAGATTTATATATAGCTCCCATTAAAATTTCGCTCCCTATTTGACTTTTTCCACTCTAGAAACCGCATATCAGATTCACTTCAGATTTGGCAAAACATATTATATTTAAACTAGGAACACCTATGGTGAAAATATGTCAGATCGGTTCAGATTTATATATAGCTCCCATACAAATTTCGTTCCCGATTTTACTTTTTCCGCATATTTTAACAGATCCTCTTCAAATTAGGCGAAATATCTTATATTTGTACTATAAATAGCCATGGTGCAAATGGGTCAAATCGGTTCATATTTATATATAGGTCCCACACAGATCTTCTTCAAATCTTTCAAAATATCTTATATTTCAACTAGAAACATCGATGGTGAAAATGGGTCAGATAGATTTAGAATTACATATAGCTCCCATAAAAATTTCGGTCCCTTTTTCCGCCCCGAAACCACGAATTTTCACTTAATTTCTTCAAAGTGAGCGTAACACGTTATATTTGAACGGGAAGATCATATTATGAATGTTAGTCACTTTATTCCATGTTTGTATATAGCCAAGATACAAATATTCTTTTTGATTTGACAAATTGGACCAGGTCATAATAGCCTATGATTTGGAAACATACAAAAATTGTTCCCGTTTTCACTTGTTTTTACCGAATTGAGTTGTATTCGGATGGGAAGTGGAGTGTATCACATAGTCGACCCCGCACGACATTCGCCTTTCCTTACATGTTTAGTGGAGAACAGTGGTATAAAAACGCTGATCGAACTTCTGCTCTCAAATTTGGAACCTCAACGAAAATTGGAATTTTATTAAAAACAAATAAAAAGGCATTAAGTTCGGCGGCGCCGCATCTTATATATCATCCACCATGGAATGAATCCCACTGTATTACTGGAAGAGGTTATCGAATTGTTTAGACATCGTGTTAAAAAATCGTTAGTAAAAAAGATCAAATTCAAAAAATATGAATACTTTAAATATTAGAGGAGTTTTTGGAGATATTTTCTGTAATTGTTAGGCGAAAAACTTTATTATTTATATATTTATTTATATTTCAAATTTTGATTAGCTAGGCACTCATAAAAATTTCGCTCCCGATTTAACTTTTCTGCTCTAGAAACAACATATTTTAACCGATTTTCTTGAAATCTGGCACACCACATTATATTTCAACTAGATTCAGATTTGGATACACATTCCATATAAATCTCGCTTCCGATTTGAATTTTGCTCCACTAGAAACAATATATTCCAACCGATGTTTTTCATATTTGTCACAACACCTAGAAACATCAATGTCAGACTGCTCCAGATTTAGATATAGACCCACAATCACATTTTTTTAAAAAAGTTATTTTGAGTCTTCAAATTTCTTTGACATGTAGGCATTGCTGTCTTCGCTAGAATTTTAGCTATTTAAAAATAAAATAACACATTTTCCCAATTTTTTTTTCGTGCCAGGGAAAAGATTTTGTTGAAAATAAAAAATAATTTGTTTTTTTTTTTAATTTTTATGAAGACTGTTGCTAAACGAATGTTTTAATATGAAAGACAAATATAAAAAAGTCAATTTGTAGCCCTCAAAAGTTCCTTTAATTGAACATATAAGCGGATGTTATTGGGCTTATATATTTCATAAAAAATTAGACGTGAATAAGAAAGGTATCTCCTACTACATGCGACACGCGTGGATTGTAATTCAATCCTGGGTGCATTTTATTTGGCCAGAAATATTTGTAAGATTAACAAACTGCAGAAGTTAATTGAGATGTCGTACACATTGAATAGAATCGATTTGTGTTAATAAACCCTGAGAGAAGTGAGTGTAGCATTTATTTATTTCAATCTAATTTTGGTATGCCAATTAAAAACATTAAAATCTACATACAGTAGAAGTTCTTCTAATATATGTATTATGTCAACGCAGTCACAAATGCACTGAACGTACTGCGGCATTCAGGGTGTAAGTGATTCGATATGGCCGTTTTTATTTATTTTATCCCCCGATCTTTTCAGTGTTTTTTTCAGCAGCATTTTTATTTAATTCCTATTATAAATTTTGTGTTTTTTTCGTTTAAACAAACAAAGCAGTTGTTAAACATTTGTTGTACAACGAAAATTGCAGATAGAGATAGAGAGAGGCAAACTAAAATACAACGACAGAAACCAGCTATAGTGCAACACACACACACAATCGTACACAAGCATAACGATAGAGATATACTGCACACAAACACACATGCAGGCTCTCATACATTCGCGTTTATTCTCTATAAATTGAAATTGTACTTAATACCCAAAGCGCATCATCTCCGTCATGGCCGCATATCTTGGGGATGCTCTATGGCGATGTCGCTGTGTGTGTCCAAAAAATAAAAACGGATAAATTCAGGAAAATGAAAAAGAAGTAAACAACGGCAATAACAGCGAGAAAACGGGAATTTCCAATGCTATATTTCGCCATCTATGAAAGCAACGAACATATAAATTGCATTTGATATTTCTGCTCCGAACCGCCCCGCCTCCTCTCTATTTTATTTATTTCTTTTACTTTTATTTAAGCTCGTTCTTCTTGTAGTCGCTGTAGTCACTGTCGTTGCTGTTGTTATTCTTGTTGTTGTTGCTATTTTTTGCCTTGAATGCATTTCCTTTCAGTTCAGTTCATAGTCCCTGTTGTGTGATGATGTTGTTGTTGTTGTTGTAGCATTTGTCCTGTTGTGCCACTGATGGCGGTGCTTCGTAGAGGCTTTCTGCAGGAAGTCATGTTGTTTGTTGTGGGCTTTAATTCAGAGGTATACAAACCATAACAGATCAAGGAAGGTTTAAGAAAAACAAATGCAATGAGAAGGGGAATTTCAAAGTGATACAAAGAACAAGTAAAGAAGGCATTAAGTTCGGTTGGGCCGAACTTTATATATTGCATGGATTGCATTCCACAGAGGCTGAGGATGAAAATGTTAAGATTCTTTAATGTAGCCAAACCAATACAAATAAAAATATTGAAAACATATTTTTTTTTAAAAATATAAAATTCTAATTGTTTGAAGCCATGCTTATTAAGCAAGGTTACCGAAATGTTTATAATATATATCGAAATAATATTTCAAGTTAATTCAAAAAGTAAATAAAGGGTGATTTTTTAGCTATTATCTTTTTGGCAACGCTGGTTTAAACAGCTGACGCACGTTTCGTGTTTTGTTTTTTTTGTTAACCATGAATCGTCTTACAAACGAACAACGCTTGCAAATTATTGAATTTTATTATCAAAATGCGTGCTCTGGTAAGAAAGTTCATCGCGCGCTTTCATTTCAGTCAGTTTAATCGACCCACTGAAGCATTGTTGGACATTAAACCACCAACACGCTTACGTAGAGTGCGAACTGAAGAAAATATGGGAGCTGTATCGGCCAGTGTAAATGATGACCATCAATTATCGATTCGGCGCCGTTCGCAGCAATTGGGCCTCTGTTACTCAAAAACGTGGAAATACCAAAATTGGACGGATGGACCATTTGAGGAGCAGTCAAGATCAACATTTGCATGAAATAATCTTCAAACATTAAATTATATGGACCGTACTATCGATTCAAATAAAGATTTCATACATTTTTCTGAATTTTATGTGTTTTTTTTTTTTTGAAAAAGTTTCCTATAGCTTTTAAAAAATCACCCTTTATAAGGCAGCAATATTCAATCTTAAGGCAGCAAGCTTAAATGTCCTAAATATTGGGGGACAGTGGGCGAGTTTTCAGGTACAGCCGTTTGGTTGGGTGTATTTCCATCCTATTTTAATTCCAACAGTACAAATTTTGAAAATCCATTAAAAAATGTTTTTATTTTGCGACTTGCATATCTAGTCAGATGAATGTATACACCGAATTCCATGATTCTAGCTCCAGCCATATGGTACTATTTTTATCGCCCTTTTCCTATTTTACCCCCTTAAAAGTACGAATTTCGAAAATCTCTTTATTTTATATGTCTACACAATTAGAGGGATGTATACTCCAAATTCCATCATTCTAGCTGTAACCGTTTAGTTGGTACCATTTGTACTCCCATTTTACCCCTTAAATGTACGAATTTTGAAAAACCTTTTTATTTTTATTGTCTACGCAGTCAGAAAAGTGCATACTCCGAAGTTCATGACTTTAGCTGCCGCCATTTGGTTGGTACTATTTTTATCCCCTTTTTCCATTTTACCCCCTAAGCGTACGAATTTCGTTTACGTGTCTACGCTATCAGAGGAATGTATGCACATAATTTGTTTATTCTAGGTACAGTCGTTTGGTTAGTTCCATTTTTATTTATCTATTCCCATTGTATCCCTGAAAGTACGAATTAAAAAAAATCCCTTTATTTTACTTGTCTACACAATCAGAGGAATGTATACACCAATTTTAATTATTCTAGGTGCAGCCGTTTAGTTGGTACCATTTGTATCCCTCTGTTCCCATTGTATCCCTTGAAAGTACGAATTTGTAAAAATATTTTTTATTTCTCGTGTCTATGCAGTCAGAGGAATGTATACTCCGAATTTCATGACTCTACCTGCGATCATTTGGTTGATACAATTTTTATCCCCTTTTTCCATCTTAACCCCAAAAAGTACGAATTTCGAAAAATCAGTTTATTTTACGTGTCTACACAATCAGACGAATGTATACACCTAATTTCATTATTCTACGTGCAGCCTTTGGGTGGGACCATTTTTATCCCTCTATTCCCATTTTACCCCTTGAAAGTACGAATTTGGAAAAAATACTTTTAAATTTTGTATCTACTCAATTAGAGGAATTTACGCACCGAATTTCTTGTTTATAGTTGTTGTCGTTTGATAGTTACGATTTTTATCCTTTTTTGCCCATTTTCACCCCCTACAAATAACAATCAAAGTATGGTGCACGTTTTTGTTATAAGGGAGTTCGATTTGGATATGCTGCCGTTGCATTAATAGATGACTATAACAATGTGCTGTACCGTAACATTTTGTACATTTGACTCCTCTAGAGTGCCGGGAGCAAATTTTATAAAAATTTTGCTTTTGTATGGGAGCCTCCGTAAGCATTATATAGAGTGATTTTTTTGAGGTTAGGATTTTCATGCATTAGTATTTGACAGATCACGTGGGATTTCAGACATGGTGTCAAAGAGAAAGATGCTCAGTATGCTTTGACATTTCATCATGAATCGTCTTACAAACGAACAACGCTTGCAAATTATTGAATTTTATTATCAAAATGCGTGCTCTGTTAAGAAAGTTCATTGCGCGCTTCCATTTTATGGTCAGTTTAATCGACCCACTGAAGCGGCTATTCGGGCTATTGTGACTAAATTTCGCACCAAATTTACATTGTTGGACATTAAACCACCAACACGCTTACGTAGAGTGCGAACTGAAGAAAATATCGCAGCTGTATCGGCCAGTGTTAATGATGACCACCAATTTTCGATTCGTCGCCGTTCGCACCAATTGGGTCTCTGTTACTCAAAAACGTGGAAATGCCAAAATTGGACTAAGCGGATGGACCACCTAAGACGCAGCCGCGGTCAACATTTAAATGAAATTATCTTCAAAAAGTAAATGTCATGGACCAATCTAACGTTTCAAATAAAGAACCGATGAGATTTTGCAAATTTTATGCGTTTTTTTTTTTTAAAAAGTTATCAAGCTCTTAAAAAATCACCCTTTAGGAAGTCTATTAACTTTTCCCTTAAGGAGTGATGATATGGAGTATGTATGTTTGGGGAAAACATTGAGGAGGGAAATTAAAGGGGGTCAGTCTTACACTTCTCCCCTCTAGGGTCTACTGCGAGGTATTTTTGG